>JAODLD010000086.1:448186-504917 GCA_026781065.1 Mormyrops boulengeri | reverse complement strand
TATATTTAGCTTGATACTGACATATTTGCTTAACCGGTTTTGATAATTTTAATGATTATTATTGTGATAAATTAGTAATTAGGTATTTTGCTTTACAGATAAGAATTTAACTGCAGACCTAATTATATTACACATACTCCTATAAGGTACAGGAAGCAGTAGCTATAAATACTAAAACGCTGCAGTTATATATTATTGTGTCATAAAGTTATAATTGTTAGTAAGAAGGGTACGCACAGGTAACATGGGTCCCCCCTCAATACATTCTGCCCAGCGATCCATAATGCTTGTAGCTGAGAACAATATATCATATCATTTGCTGCAACTGTTGTTTCAGCTATGCTATGGTATGGTGGTATATGGAAAACTCATATCATATGGGCAATTAAAACCAGTATAGCAGATGAACTGATACACCATCCAACACTACTACCAAGGGTTACAGAAAACTGAATAATTCTGTATTTTACACTACGTTTCCCACTGGAAAATGGCAAACAATCCCTTTGGCTGTGATAGTACGCAAAGCAGGAAGTTTACTACCAGGAAAGCAATATTCCACAGACATGACAGACCCCTGCTAAACAAAGTAAATGTCAAAAACTGCTTCTCGACAGCAGGGAAAATCAGCCATAACACACAGTGGTGAAACAACATTAGAGGAGAAAATGCTGAAAATGCTTGTAAGCTCCACTCGAATGCAGATGGCTGAACATGAAAGCAATCCCAGCTCCATCTGAAGTACATGTCCAGTCCAGTGCCATCACCCCGCCCCTTGCGCCCGCCACAGGGGGCTCTGATCCCAGCAGCAGGAACCCCACTGTGACAAGCCAACAAAACCTCTGCAGAACACAGCAGAGGATCCAGCACTGCACTCTCCTCACCCTGGTGCCATTCACACGTCCTGCTCTAATCAGCTGGTGATCTTACAGCCAACACAAGGTAACAGCCTGACTCTAAGAACCAGGAAAGGACATCAGCTAGATGGCGAGAGTAACAGCTGGCTTGGCATTTTTGCATTCAAAGTAAATCAATTCCCACCAGTCACACCATCCGTATGCAGACAGCCGTCAGGAAATTACCACTAACCCATCAGCTCTGACGGTAGGGTAAATACACAAAACAACACCATCATAGCAAGGCTGGCAGGCCAGGCTCCTGTAATACATTTAAGGACAGACACCTTCCCCACACAGGAGCCATCATGAAGAAGCCCACTTCAACAACTGTCAGACTGAGGCGACAGCAAACAGTTAACGAATCTGCACCTTGCACTTTACTCGCTTCCATCTATACTCATGTGACAGGCGTGAAAAGATGCAAACTCATTCAGTCCATACAGAAGCTTTCTTTCTGTTCAAGTTCATATTCATATCACCCCACTATCAAGTTTTTGTGCACTTGCACAGATGCATGAGAATGTATGAGATACTGCTTGCACATTCCTGTCAATGTGCCTTTGAGAATAATGACCATTCTGACAAAAACACGCAGAAATCCTAATATATTATTATTAGTGGAAAATGGATGGATGATTATATAGTATAAATTCATTGGTAAAACTAATGCACTCTCTTAGTAATAACGAACAAATAAACTTGGCTAAAGATTCACCACCCCCCTCCCCCCAAATATAAACAAGGAAGAAGGGCCAGCTGTGGGCCGACCATGACTCACGCTGTAGGTGAATGAGCTGCTTGGGCATACGGAACTCCCCAGGGTAGAGCGTCTCGTAATAGGCGATGTTGCTCTCCGCCTGCGGTACGGGGATCACCATGTTGTCCCGCTTCTCCCCGTACACCTGCTGGGCTGATATGGCCCTCTGGAGGTGGTGCTCCTGTTGGGGGTGGGGGCGCATACAGATATGAGTCACAGGGTCAAGGGATACAAATGATCAAGCGTACAGCAGGAAGCCAAGTAGCAAATGCAGCCAGAGCTTCCAGCCTCCAAACACTGCAACACTGCAATGCACTGACTCCAAAATCAACCAAACAGAACAAGCTAAGAGCAGGAATCTGGCATAAACTCAAGGCTGGAGAATGCCAAACTTGAATTACACATCAAAAAATTCACTCTTGGAAAATAGTCACAGTCACATATAGAAAGCTAGCATTTAAAAGTTTCACGTGAGACCTACAGAGAACAAGTTCAAGGGGAAACTGAAAGCATAAGCCAGTTTAAACTCTGCACAATATCCGAAATCAATATACTGCATTCTACTGTGCAATTTAGGCTGCACGAAAAATAAAGTTTTATGGAAAACAAAACAGAATACAACAGGTCAGATAAACCGGTTATCTAACATGTACATTTGACCATATTTTTTGATCATATGTTTGACCATATCTGCTGAGAAGGCTGATGTAATTTGGTGTGTGCAGGATACTACCTTTTACAACACTATGGTAGCATCTGCTATATTCTTCGCGGTGGTCTACTGGGGGTGCTGGAGCTCAGGAAGGGACAGGAAGAGACTGAACAAACTGGTCACGAGCGCTGACTCTGTCCTCGGCTGTTCTTTGGACTCCACTGAGTAGGTGGCTGAGAGGAGGATGCTGGCCAAACCTGCATCCATCCATTACAGACTACTGCATCCAACATGCAAGAAGGAACGCTTCCTCGGGTCCTTCATTCCATCTGCCATCAGACTCTACAACACCTCAGTCACCTAAAGTTCATAAATTGTCATTATTCTGTATATTGATGGTTGCCTCAAGATGGTTACTCCTGAAACCTGCCAGCCAAGTGCCTTTATGTGGATTGTTACAGGATTTAATGATGCTTGTTAACAAGGATGAACTGGTCAGCAGCAAGTTTAATTGTGTACCCTATCTCTGCCATTATTTTTGTAAGTAATACAGCTATTTATTTAAACGGGTAAAGATAACATAAGATTTTATTGATCCCACACTGGGGAAATTTGCTTGCTGCAACAGCCAGTAAATAAAAAGCTATCTAAAAGAAACGGACCATAAAACACTAACAAATACAATAAATAAAATTAGTACACACAATTACACATATTGCACAGACCAAAATACACATTCATACATATACACATACATACAGATTGCACCGAGTGATGTAAATATAGTTGTATGTCTATGAAGCGGATATTAGTGGAAATTTTCCAATAATCAATGAAAAGCTTAAAATGTGACAGGAGGCCCTTCAAGCCACTGACCTGCAATGGAGGTGCCTACACATTTACAAAGCAGCCACAATCATCTGTATAAAGGACCCACTAGGTAATTAGCAAGTATGGTGAACTGGCTCAAAGAAATCAAATCAATCAAATCAAACTCAGTTAAGACCATCCTGTAGATCATGAAGAAGGGTGAGGGAAAGGCCTCATAACTCATTCACAAACCATGAAATACACCCAAAGTACAAGGGATGCTAGGCGTTTCAAAAAACTCAGAGCCAGAGGCTGGGGCTATTTTATAAAGCTGCCAATACCCACTTGACAATGCGTCCAGAGTTTAAACACTGTCCCCTGGCCATAAAAGCACCCCAATCCACAATGAGTGATAGAGCCAAAATATATCAAAGGTGAACAGTGTCCAAGGGCAATGGGAGAGGACTGGCTGCAGGCCAGGACAGCATACTTGATTTCACATTCTTATAACACACTACTTGCTTTACAGCAGTGTTTCGCACCAGTCCTCAGGGATCCCCAGACGGACCACATTTTTCCTCCCTCCCAACTCTCAGGGAACTGGGGGAGAGCAAAAACTTCTACTGTTTGGATATCCTCAGGACTGGTTTGAGAAAGACCGCTTTAGAGAATTTACAACCAGAAAGAGGATCATTTAAATCTAGGCACAATTGCTGCCCCAAATGAACATGCTATACTTATGTATTACAACTGATTGCCTCTACAGAAACTGATCTCACAAACAAGTTGAGATGCAAAGGCTTGTCTGACAGCAGTGTAGGCGTGGGTATCCCAGTATGTTTCACTTTTTGGATGGTGATGGTATATCACAGTATTTTTGTTTTTTGGAGAAGTAGCATGTCCTTTTCATAAAAGAGTATCAATACAAATAGAATGACAAGCCGCTTCAGCTGAAAACAGTGCATTTTACCTTTAATTTCAAATAAAACGCAGGGTTGCCAACTTTGGTCAGCTGGCTGGAGTGAGATTTTCAATGGGAGACAAGTCTGCACACACATACAAATGCATTTACATATAGTTAACAGTTTTATTACCTTGTAAATACCTTTAGTAAATGTTTGTATGGTTTGCAAAGTACCCCAACGCTTTTGATGTAGCTCATTTTAGGGTTATAATAGAATTATACACATTTGACCTAAGATTTTAGCGTTAAAGCATGTCACGCCAGATGCATGAGAGCTGGCAGCCCTGAAAATGTATGTTTTTCTCTTAACCAAAGTTGATTCTCTGTTAGGAACATTGTGGCTTTTTGGTTGAGGATGTTACAATCGTTGTGGTTATTAACATCAATGACACATTAGCGCAAAGAGAGAGACCATGTACACCAAAATATGTCTTTCTTGGAAGTTAAAGGAGCTTGACATTCACTGGTATGGGAAGCAGGCAGTTCTAGTGTTAACTGGACAGTTAACTGGACAGCCTTTTACCGTGACCTTGGATGAAGGCACTGCCACATATATACGCTGATTTAACAAATATGTACAGCCAGGGAAAAAAATGTAAACACCACTCTATACTTTTAAACAAATCTGCATTTTTAAATCCTGGCTTAATCATGGTTCTGCTGGCAGAAGGCTATACTGATCCACAGGTTGCTTCCAGGTTCAAGACAGCAGTACACAAGAATAAGGTGAAGCTGGAGACACAGGGAATGACCAAAAACCAGCCAGGTAGAGGGCCAGAAGCAATTTTCTGATGCCAGAGAAGACCATTAACTTATGCAACAGTTTCACATGAATCGGAGGATGACATCAAGTGACCTTCAAAAGGAATGGGAAACATTAAGTGCAGATGTGAAGTGCACTGCTAGGATAGTTTGCATCAGGCTCCTAGAAACAGGACTGAAGTTCCATAAGGCACGGAAGATGCCCTTAATTAATGAGAAACAGGGAAGAACCAGGCTTCAAGGATAGACGCTCCTCTATTTACGGCCGTTCAACTTACGAACTTTCAGACATACGAACGAAGAGGATCTTTAAGTCCAAATTGTGTTCACTGGGCTCCCGTTTCTTGTCTGCAACATCAAATTATTTTTCCTGCGCTCCAGCTCCACCTAGTACGACTTCTGGCCGCTACTCCCGCCGCGCAGCAGCATAGCGTGCGTACTCCCAGCATCCTAGTTCTTTGTACTTGCGTATACCCTTAAAATGATGGTGAATAACGACTTACGAACATTTCAAGTTGCGAACAGCAGTTCGGAACGTATCTCATTCATGAGTAGAGGAGCGTCTGTATTGAGTTTTTAAGATATATTGATATATTTTCATATGAGATATAGGATGAGGCAATATTGTTTATATCGATATAGTTTATGTTGCTTTAAAATTATGCTCGTAGTACCGCCAGTTCGCCTACTTCTACTCTGTCTCTCACGCAACTGCTCACTGCCTCACTGCCTCACCCCTGCATGCAGCAACAACATGGAGACAAACGCAGACAATGAGGCAAGCTAGTGAAGAGGAGCTGGTTGGTAAAACTATATATGCCGGTAGTTTATTTTTGAGCCATTTTTTCATGTCCATGTATAGCTGTCTGTTAATAAAAGTGCCTATGTGATATTGAGGACATTTGGTTCTGTCTTTTGGTTATTAGTTTATGGGAAAAACATAGAGTTATGTATCGTATATCACCATCCAGCTAAAAAATACAGCCCTACATGGCGTCATGGGCTTAAAGTAAGATTGTGCTGCAAAAGATTATTGTAATGTTTCTTACAAGTCAGTGAAAAGGTCCACATATTACTTTACTCACTGAGCAGAAGCTGTGTCGGGTTGGGTGGATAATGAAGCACAGGAAAGGCAAGCAGAGTTCAAAATAAGCATGGCCCGTGAAAAAAGACATAAAATATATTGTTGTGATTGCCATTATGTTTCTCCCTGGTCTCCTACCACAAATATTAATGATTGTGATTCTTTGTTTTTGTCTTGTAGTTACCAAGAACAATTTTATGAATTGGACTGATAACCTAAGGATCAAATTAGCTCTCTAGTGTTTCGGAAAGGTAAAACTGGAAGAAAAAAAAAAAACAGAAAACGTGGATTTCTAATCCTTCATTTGGACAAGCTGTACATAATGACTTGCAGTTTGGTATTAACTTTTGAACACCATAGACCTATATTGATCCAGAGATGTTAAGTCCTCCCACCACATTAAGGCAGCCAGCAACAATGCTACTGTTTGGATAACATCTGCAGCCCCTCACATCTTTATCCAACAGGTCATCCTGTGCAATAGTTCCCTGTCCACAGCACACCGTTGACACAGCAGGAGTGAGAGCCAAGTGCCACATCTGTGTTTTCAAAAGTGATTTTTCCCCGCACTCTGCAGTTGGTCTTATCTGTTGGTCCTAGTGGGACAGTCCTCAGTGGCCAAGGAATAGACAGTATTTGTGGCCCTATTACAGTGAAACAGAAGAACAAGGTAGATTTGCAGTCGGCAGCCACTTTCAGAAAGTGATATGGTTTCAAAAACCAGAAAGGGAAAGCAAAGGGTGAACAGGAAGTGGGACCAAAGGGAAATGAAACATAAACTGTCACAGATCAAAATGGAGTCCGGGGGGAATTGTTGACGTTTGTTGCCGAAGTGGGGGAGCATACGGTTTGGACAGCTTGTATTAACTTACAATTTACTGATTTTCATTCCAGTGTGTGGAGGTCTGAGAAAATCTACTTCAGTGGTACCGTCATACCACCAAGGCGGCTGAGTCATAAAAGATTTTGTTTCATGTGGCACAGCAAAACTATAGTTCAACTAGAGCACCTACAACAACGGGCACCTTTGGTCCGTCTGGGTTTTCTGCAGTTCACTAGATGTGCTGGAAAGGCAAGGGCCCAGTGGCCCCTATTCTGTCACTATGAAGTGTGATATCATGATTCGGATGTTGCACTGGTGTTACACATAGGCCAAATGGCAACAATGTTGGCTATTTGTTTTCAGGCTCCCATTTTCTGACTGATGAAACCTATATCTTCCTCCACAAATAGCAGATTTCACCACTGATGGGTCTGGTTTCAACCTTGCTCATAAGCTAAGAACTTTCATTCAGCTAATTACTTAACACACACACATTCTATTTTTGTTCCTCCATGTTTTTCACTCTAGTGTAGCACAAAATCTGTACCTGTGGAGGAATTGGGAAATTTGACAATGAGGTAGATTTCTGGTCCAGCCCTGCGTAAAAGATTCTTGTGCAATTCAACCCAGCGTTATACTACTTCAGAAATTCATTTCATTGGTAATTTTAAGTGCTTTGTGTCCCATGCTACATAAAAATGCCAGTTCAAATTATTCTCTTTATAAATTGGTTTGGTGGGGGTTCCCCCCAACCCCACCCCAAACAAAGTTAAAGGTTCAGTCTTCAGTGAGGTAATAGTTTAAATATATTCATAGGACCTTTCTTCCAGCAGCAAAGTTTTAATAATCATAGCCTTTTCAATGTAAGTGATTTTTGTCCATTACATAATGAAGAGAGCGCATTGACTTTCAGCAATCCATTTCCAATAATGTTTTTCCCTCTTTTTCTCTATCTGGGCAGCCAGAGTCAATAGGGTTTTTGAAGATCAGCACTTACATTGCGAGGATTGTGGGTCACGGCCATTGATGTGCTTGTGTAAAGCATTAGATAAAGTATAAGGGTCAGTATACCCCTGAATCTGTGAAGGTGCACTGTTAAAGGTCATAATGAAAGATTGCTTCCTCCCTTGCTCCACCCAGTCTCAGGCAAGTTAGTTTACAGTATCCCCAGGGAAAAATTGGAACATAAAAATGGAAATACACAGTTTAAAGCTGTGTTTTTAATTTGCTGCCACATGGTTCAAATTAAGTATGTATTTATTGGGGCTGGTAAGTCGCCATATTACTTGAGGGAAAATGGACAGATATTTAGAGGACTGGTGAGAGAATAAGGGGCCCTGCATTGGCAAGACAGGTTCTATATGTCTTAAATGTTGCTCGGAATTTTTAAGAAACATTAAGTGGTTATGCTTGTTTTATGCTGTAGTAAATTAGTGGAGAAATTACAGATGGTAAATTATTTCTGATGACTATTTTAACTGTAGCTGAATAGAAAGGTCTCTTAATTCACTGGGAAGAAATATTATTTAAAAATTGGCGGTTTTGAAGGTTAATTGTATTCTTAATTGTATTCAGCTCAATAATTCAAAAAGTATCACAAATCTTTTTCAAACTAAGTTGACTTTCAATTGAATCAGCAGCATTAGGTGGCATAAAGGAAGGAAAGTGCGGTTGCAGAGGACATTCAGTTTTATTATGTTTTCTATGCTTCTTTCGGTGATTGCACCAATGTGCTTTCTGGTACAAGTTGTATTGCCATTTACTGCTTAAATGAAAATTGAAAATGTGTATTACTGTGATATTCTGTATATAGTTCTTCTAATTCACTTTAAATTAAGCTACTTTTACATGATCCTTAATCAAGGTGATAAATCTTAAAAACTTTTACATTTAAATGTTTACTACATCTTACATTTTTTGAGGTCATCAGCATATTTTAGTCTGATGTTCAAAAATATTTAATTTGTTTAAATGTGACTGCCTCTAAAGGGGTATACTACAAAGTTGGTTTATCCAGATTACATGGTTTTTAACACCAAATTTTGGTTATGGTTAAGAACAGGGGACTGACTGCACAAATTTTTTTTGTTTGTTTATTATTCACACACCAATTGTTGGACCTTTTTAAATACAAACTTGAATGAAAAGTGGGTATAGTCGCTGTAGTATAAATATACAGTTATCGATTCTGGTAAAGCATATTTCTGCTTACAGTTTGGTCTTAACTTTGGCTTGTAGTGGCATTAAAAAGGTCTTAAAAGTCTTAAATGTCACATCAGGAGGCAAGCATCCTGTTAATTATATTTTTAGTTTCCATTTGCATTTTTATAGTAGAAAAAAATCAATGTTTGTAGTATACTCTTTATGGATTAAAAGGATACAAACCTGAACATGAAAAAGGGTAATGAGCAATGCCTCCATGTAACTAGGAAAGTGGTGTTCAAGACTATAAGAAGCTATGACAGACAGGCTGAAGGCTAAAAGCAAGTGGGTCGGCCTGTTTTATGTGTCACAGGTCCAATTTGTACAGTAATTGTGAAAAGAATCCTGATTACTAAGGTCAGCTGGAACTAATGAAGATAATTGAAATGTGTTCCAGGAGCATGAACTGAAAACAGGAACAATGACAGGTTTTTAGCTGGAATAACCATTCCTGTCTTTGTGCTTGTATGCCATGCTAAATACTGTGTATATGATGCATCATAGATCACTTGACTTTGTGCTGGACTTTGTTAGTTTGACTACCACTGCAGTCCCAATAATGTTCTTAGCCAAAATCCTACATAAAATAATATACAGTAGTTGTGTAAGTACATTAGCTGTATTTTGTTTCTGTGTTGATATTTTATTTATCCATTCATCCATTTTCCATAACTACTTTTTCTATTCAGGCTTGTGGGGTGTTTTGGGTACCAGCCCATGGGCCAATAAACAAACTTGGGGCCTCACAAGGTTCGGATGCACGTACTTTATTGTCCCTGTAATCCCTCTTCCAAATGCCAATGGGCCCCAAACCACCAAATGTAATTAAAGAAAAAAAAACACAAAAACCAAAGTATCAACCTTTAACTATCACAAAATTATCCCACAATCAGTTACTGGGATTAAGTCCTTCATCAGGACTGAACCAGCACCCTGCCCTCTGCCCCTGATTCCGGTCTCTCTCTGGTAACCTGGTGTAGCTTCCTTATATCCTGCTGGACCAAACCATATATCATTGATGATACATTATCATTGATGTACCAATAGGCACATCAATGATAAAGATCCTACACAACTTTTCAAAACATTAACTATGCCCCCCATAAATATATTCTAAAATTTACGCATTTTATAAATGTCAATCATAATAAATTCACAATGAATAGACCGCTTATTAATACATACCTTAGTACAAATTGTCATCGCCAAAATGTCATATGGGAAATCCCATTACTACTCTGCAGGTCCCCTAAACTACATTACCCAGTACCCACCTGGGCTCGGGTCCTTTAACTAGTTACCCTGCCCTCCTGCTCTCCAGAGAATGATAAGTTGAAACTTTAAAATATACCCACTTCCTCAATCTCAAAACCCATATTCTAGTTGGCCACCTGAAATATGCCACCAACAATAAACTATATTATGTCTATAGACCTACCAAGAATTTGAGAGCCAAACAAGTAAAGAAAAGTATCGGCCTGCACTTGTGTATTTGTGTGCATGGAACGGGCAAGCCCCATTACATGGGGGTCCAGAGCCTATGGGTTCAAAGCAGGGAACAACCCAGGATGGGGTGCCAACCCATCACAGGGTGCACTCACACAAGTACACCTATGGACAACTTGGTAACTCCAGTTAACCTCAGCATTGTCAGGGTCAGCTCCCATCCATTCCTGCCCTTCATGTCTCATCCCTGTTCAGCCAGCAGGTGTTGCTGGCCACCCTGTTCCCTCCTCTGTCTTCCTATAAACCCTTGTGTATTTTCCCTGTTCCCAGACTGCTCCATGCCTCAGTGGGTTGAGCATGTGGCATACAGGCTGTAACCTTCTGATTATGGGTTCAAAGCCAGCCTCATGTGTTTGTGTTTATTTCTTATTAGCTATCTTTGCTTCCCTGTTTTAGTTTGCCCTGCTTGTGTCCTGTTTGATTTTGCTTATACTTGTTTCTAATCTTTTTCTAGTGTTGTTAGCCCTCTTTGTTAATGTTCTCTAGTTCCTGCTCTTGTTAATCCTAAGTTATTCCACCTGGGTCTTGTTGTTCTGCTTCTTTTTTGATTGGTTGATTTTTGTGTTGGTCTGCACCTGATCTTTGTTAGCCTTCATTATCTGAGTGTATACAGACGCTCCTCTACTTACGAACTTTCAGACATATGAACGAAGAGGACTGTAAGTCCAAATTGTGTTCACTGGGCTCCCGTTTCCTGCCCACAACATCAATTTTTTTTCTGCGCACCAATTCCGCCTAGTACGACTTCTGGCCGCTACTCCCGCCGTGCAGCAGCGTAGCGTGCATTTCCAGAATCCTAGTTCTTAGTACTTGCATATAACCTTAAAATGATTTTGAATAATGACTTACGAACATATCAAGTTCCAAACGGCTGCTCGGAACGTATCTTGTTCACAAGTAGAGGAGCGTCTGTATTTGTGTCTGCCTTTGTTCTGTTCTTGTCAGTCATTGTGAATGTTACTGTGTGTTTGTTGTGCTGTTCTATTGCCCAGTCCTGGGGGGTATTCCACAAAGCAGGATTAAGGGAAAGTCTGACTTATTTTGTCAAGTCTGGCTCATTTAAGTAGGAATTCCGTTCGATCAACGTGTCCTAAATGAATCCCTGCTGGGCTACCATGGTAACTTAGGTGCGTGAACAAGTCTGCTCCGGACCAGGTTAACTGTTTCGCTTAGTTACGCGTTGTCTCAAAGTACATCCAACGTACCCATATTACAAAGGTCAAACATGAAATGCAATGACTGAAACTGGAAAAAAAAACTGTTAAAATAATATGAACAGGAAGAGATATTTATATTTTGTTTAGTCACTGTGTACTTTGATAGTTTATTAGTAAAATAGCACAGACAAGACATGCTAATTTGTGCAGAACATTTCACATGGATGCGATTGAAAGTATTTTACGGAGATCAAATAATACAGAATAACATTAGACAGTAAGAATGACACATGAACTCAATCCAGAAGGTTCCCTGTTAGCTGCAGGGATCAAACCAGCAAGTTTTGTGGTGTAAGGTGACAGCATAACCCACTGTACCACCATGCCACTGTACTAAGCGCTTGTAACATTTACGTAACTTAACCATTTAGTCTGTCTGCAATTCATTGCCAAGCCAACTCCCTGGCTGTATTTATGGCCACAGTATTGTCTTTTTTAGTGATTACATCTTTGCATTTTTCATACAGCTGTCAGCAGCGTTTGTTCTGTGGCTGGAAAAAAACACCGCTCTCATTTTACACGCTTTCCAACTTGTTTGATCAATCTATCGTTCATCCATTCATCTGGGCTTCTTAAATATCTTGGGTGTGCGCACTATGTGAGACTATGCAAGTCTGTCTTGTATGAGCCTTGATTAATTAAAGTTAAACTGCGTTAGTGGAACGACATGAGGCTAAGTTTAGAGATGGCGCTAGTTTGAGTCTGACTTTTTCAGGAAAGTCAGGCTTTCTTTAGCTACTTTCATGGAATACCCCCCTGTTCTCTGTGTTTTACTTAGTTCTATAGTTTATTCTATGGCTCATAGTTTATTCCTTAGTTCTTCCCCTGTTAGTTTCTGATCCATCGTAGTCATTTATTTTGTGCCTTCCCTGTTTTGTTAATAAACCCCTTTTGTCTCGGAACCATCACTGGATCGTCCACCTTTTTCCCCACCTGCACCATACCATGACAAGGATATTTTTTTGGACTGTGGGGGAAAACTGGAGTACCGAGAGGAAACCCCATGATGGCTGGCACAGGGAGAATATCCACACACCGCACACAGAGCCATGGTGGAGATTCATATCTTGGTCCCAGAGGTGTGAGACAACAGTGCTAACCATTGTACCACTCCTATATTAATTTATCCTTGGGGAAAAATAAGATTTGTTGTGTTAGGTGTGAGTGTATAACAAGCATCTCATTTATGTGTCAAAAAGTGTGTGATATGTAGATGTGGCACTATAGTTTGGTTTCTAGCATATGGCTATGCTGTGGGAAGCAACACATGACAAATTGCCATTTGTTTTTTGTGAACAGTTCACAAGTGAATAACATGTAGTTACCTTATTTCTGAGTGCATTCAATTTTCAGTGTTTTTTTAAATAACATTTTTTACGTTCTTTGTTTGTAATCATACAATCCAAATTACTACTATTGTAATGAACGTTTGCTGAGTCTGAAAATAGATGGGGAGAAGTCTGGAATCCTAGGATTACATCATTATCCATGATGTCATCCTGTGGAGTGACTCTGGCACGTATGTGCAACAGAATGAAGTCACACTTGGTTGTCTTGCTTTAACTTGCTGTGTATAATTAACAGCAATACTATTCTCAAACCACTATATTCCACTTGTTTCATTAATTGTTCATACTTCTAGATTTACGATTCAATCAATGATACTGCTTTGGGAAAGAACTTCAATGACTAAATTGCTATCAGTCTCTTAAGCTAAATCATAACCCGCTAAAAGAAACGTTTACACATACAAAGATGTTCTTGGTCTTGGCATCTGTTAGATCCAGTTATTCTAGTTTTTTCCCCAAAAGCTTTTCATTCTACTTCAATTTAAATGTCTACATTTGTAACATCAATATGCTTAAGTTTTACAGGATGATGTTTGTCTGATGTTCCATATTTAAGGAATATAAACATATAAGTATAAAGTAATAGCACAATTATCCATAATATATATTTTGGTGTTGGGGAATTTATATCATACAGATCTTGTACGCGTAAGATGCAGAAATGAGATCAGTGAGAGAAATGGGACCTTTGTGACTGAGTAGCATAAAGCCCAGCCGGGGTGCAATGTGGTCTATTCTCTGTTGGGAGAGTGATTGGGTTGTGTTGAAAATGAAGTGGTATGGGCCAGCTTTTTCTTGTAAAAACCCTGGCAGCACAATTCTGAAGAAGTAGCCTAATTTTTTGAAAGTATACAAGGAGAGACCACAGAAAAGTACATTATCATACACCAGGGTATTTCAGTTCCTGAACCAGGTACCCCCAAATGTACAGCAGAGCTGTGGACTGCTGCCACACACACAGTCACACAAGAAATAAAGGACCAGGGGGTTCCCTTGAATATTTTTATAGTTGTGTAAATGTCTCACTTAATTGAAATCTGAATGTCTGTGAACTCTCAGTTGGAAATTCCAAACTTATTTTAATCAATAAGTCCTGAAGCTTTTTGCAAAAATAATTTATAAACCAAGATTGGAGTCTTTGGACAAGGGGTTACATTAGTTATAATTCAGGATGGCGATAGAGAGTTAGAGTTAGTTTAGCAGCAGGAGAAATAGGATCTGTTCCAGCAAGAAATAAAGGTAAAATTGAGTGGGACATATTTCTTTGCTGACAACAGCATGTTTTATTGAGTCTGTTAATGCTTGTGAGTTTCTGGCTGCAGGTGTTGAGTTGTGCTACTCTTCCTGCAAACACTTTCTTTCTCCAATATGGCTTGATTCATAAATTTATAAACAGTCAGGCACCGCAAGCGAGGAAGCTGGCAGCGTAAACAAAGGGTCACATTATCAAAAGAGATATTTGTTTGCAAGTAATAAATTTTACTTTTGAGATGACATTTCTTTTGCTTCGGTGAGAAGTTTTGCTTGATAATATTGGCACAAATCTGATTTCATACACTCATGACTGCACATTTACAAGTGTAAGTCTAAGAATGGGTTCATGATTTGGTTTAAAATCCCATAGATTTTGACATATCTGCATTACTTGCAGTTTCAAAAATGAAAACACCTAAAGCTCCTGCAATGGGCATGTGAGCATGAGAACTGGACCATGGAGCAATGGAAGAAAGTGGTCTCATCCGATGAGCTGTGTTTTCTGTTACATCATGTGGACAGCCGGTTTTCTGTGCATCATTTACTTGTGGAGGAGCTAGCACCATGATGCAGTATGCGATGAAGACAAGCCAGCAGAGGCAGTGTGATGCTATGGGCAATATCCTGCTAGGAAACCTTGCCTCCCTGCATTCATGTGGATGTTACTTTGACAAATACCACTTATCTAAGCATTGTTTCAGATCCAGTAGGGGAGGCAGAGAATGATTGTAACATGGGTTAGTTGTAACAAAGTCTGTTTCTCAAATCAGGAATGAGGTACAAAATCACATAACTCACTCTGCACAGGTTCAGTTTAGTCTTTATTTCACATCTGAAGAAGGAGGACCCTGTAACAAAGTCAGATTTGTAAGCAAAAAAATACTTTGTTACAAAAGTCATTTTTTTCCTTCAATTATTTTTTGATAGCACTGCAAGCTTTGTACTTACATTATTCATTCTTAAATAATTTTTATTATGTGCCTATGTAAATATCTTTTATACAAGTTCTGAGTGCTAATATTGTTTATCTTAGCTGCAAGATAAACTTGTTCATGGCTACTGTGTAACGGTATTTCTCCAATTGCCCACCAGGGCACTTCTCAAGCTCAGGAAACTTCTGTATTGTGTGGATGGAACATTTCCAAGTCAAAGGAAAATTGAATGAAATACATTGTCTGTCCAAGATGGGCCCATCGACCCTGTAAACCAGGAGTTCAATATACCTGTCACCATGGTGATTCTGATGGTGACTAACATCTCACATACACATGCAGACATGCACACCAGGAGCGTCACTAGAGATTTATGAAAGGGGGTGCTAAGCCTTTATTGGGGGGGGTCTGATGGAAATTGCCCACATTATTTATACTAATTAGTGTATCTGGGGGGGACTAAAAAACATTTTAGGGGGCCTAAAGCCTAACAATGCTTTATTATTATGCCTTATTATTCAGTTATTAAAACTGGCGCAGTTGCACATTTTGTTTGGTTTTATTATGCCACCCTGCGAAAAAATTTTCAAGAATGGATCTGCTGCTAATGTCATGTTGCCAGATACCACAGGACATCTTCAGAGGTCTTGTGATGTCCATGCCTCGATTAGTCAGAGCTGTTTTGGCAGCACGAGGGGGATCTGCACAATATTAGGCAGGTGGTTTTAATGTTATGGTTGATTGGTGTCCCAAAACCCTGAATAGGACAAGTGGTTACAGAAAATGGGTAGATAGTTGATCAGTGTATGACGTAATGGTATAACAGTTACTTTTCTGTTTAATGACACACTTTCAGTTGTTTCACTTTTTCAAAGAATATGTTTACCACAAAGTATGGTGGTCTGTTGGAGTAGAGTGAATTCCCTTTTTTCCATATGGAATTATTTTGAATTTAACCTGTGTATTTGCTTGGTACACCATACTTTATTAAGTATTACACACTCTATCGCATATTATCCAACAGTAGTAAAGGTCTGTTGAATGAATGCCTTCCACAACAAAACACCAGATTTTGCCGTGATATTTGTTTTCTTAACAGTGTTGTGCTTGCAGGTCTTTAATTTTCCCTTGCTGCAAGTTATACAATCTAGTGATTGACATTTGGATTAGCTGGTTAGCAGACATAATTGCTATTATTGCAATAGTTGAGGGGACAGAAATGTCTGCATAACAGTAGATGAGAATGGTGTTGTTGAGAAACATTAGTGCACTGGATTTAAAGTGTGAGACAGGTCATTGACAGCAAACACCTTTGAAACTCTTACATATTGACTGCCATAAAGTCTACTATATTAGAAATTCAGGCTAAATACAATGGTTCCTAATAACGAATGAATGTGCTACTTTGTGACGCTCATGAAAACATTGTGTGGCTTCAGCTGTTCATCGGCTCTAGGTACAGTACAGCACCATATGTAATTATGTTTGCTGTTACTGTATAATTATTATTGGCATTATGATCTGTATTATTATTTTTCCGACTTAACTACAAATGCGACTTAAAGAGACTTATTTATACCTCCTTCACACCAAGCCCTTGCCGGAGCCGCTGCTGGGGCTCGGTCAGAACTGGGCTGGAGCTCACATCGGCCCCACCAAAAACCACCTCGCATTCATACTGCACTTGGTGCTGAAAGCGTAGAACAATGACGTCAGTGTGTGCGTGTTGCCGTGGGAGGGGTACAGTTTCGGAAGTGAAGACAAAAAGGAGGACTGTGCGAGGTGCAATGAACGGAGGACTTTTTTGAATTTACTGTAAATGTTTACACTATTTTTAGCTTTATATGTTTATATTATTGTTCCTGGGCTTAACCCAACACAGGTCAGAAATTTCTGAGCGTCTTCAAAATTTCCTTCTTCTTCTTTACAACAAAATACAGTCTAATTAGTGAATCGTTAATGAGCTGTGCTTTCGCTGTGTCTGGGAGTGGCATACCTGCAGTGTTTAGCAAATGCAGTGGCACAATCATCACCAAGGCTGTCTCCCAAATGGAGCCACTTCTGGATGTTACTGTGAATAGTGATACTAGTTTATGATATTGATTTAAAAAGTAACCGTTTTCTCTCTGTCGGTCATTGACCACAGGGGCACCAAGAAAGTGTTTATGCCATACCAAGAGTCAGTGGGTCAGTCCAAACTAAGTGCTAGGGAAAAAGAATCGTCACATTCTCCTTCATTTTCCAGATGATTATCCTCATCGTTTGTGTTATCGCAACAGACAACCTGACTTTCATTTGGAACAGGTAAAGACAACCTGTGATGTGCTGTCTGGTTTGCTCAATCGTGACTTTGGCTAAAGCACTGTATAAATAAATAAATGTTATGACTACACAATTAAACTCAATTACTTGAGTTTAAAAAAGCATCAGTTAAAATTTGCCTTCTCGATTACTTGGCACTATGACAGAAGGAAGACAGCATAGCGGATCAGGGTCCAAATATGAAGGCAAAAGCCTCCGTTGTGGGTGAATTTCACATTTAAAGTGAACGAAAATGCAGTTGTTGCAGAACTTAAATATCACAACAGCACAACTGCAATGCAGCAACATCTTAAAAAAACATCCAGTAGCCTAGTTTATTACCGGTATTTAGCTTAATTTACTTTCTATGATCCCTGTATTTCGTGCCACTTTCTGTATATATCATTTAAATGATTTTTAGGCATATTACTCCATTATTAATATAATCAGTAGTGACAACCCTTGTTAAATCGACACAAACCTCCTTTGAAATGTGTTCTGTCAGGCCCCGGTTTCTTGTCACTATACGGTTCAAGCATCATTGAGTCATATAACGTGCTTGGAGGAGAGTATTATTATCTCAGTTCCACCTAGCAAACATCACCATAAAATAAATCCACCCTATGGAATGCAAGCTAAATTGAATGTTATGGATCTCCTTAGCACAGAAAGCTGTAGCAACCTGGGCTCATAGCTGATGTAGTATAAACTTTAACTAGTGTATTGCTGGTTTTCCCAGATACAAAAAAAATATCCTGTGTATTAATCACCTATTTATTCCTCCACCTACCTTTTAACTGCTTTGCAAACATAAGATGACACCTGGATAAGAATTGAAATTTTTGCTTTACTATTTGATGTCACGCTTTGGAATTTGAGCAGTATGTATTGTTTTTCAAGTGAGATCTCTTTTTAAGCACTTAGAACCGATGCACATAAATGTATAATAGCCATGATGAAAAGAAGCTATCAGAATGGTGGACTTTATCCAGTGGTAAGGTGTAGGCCGTAGGCATGCTCCTCTGGTGCATGGTGCTTCCCTCCCCTGGGCCTGTCCCACAGACAATGACGAAAACAGATGCGGAGGTGAAGGGGTGGTGTTCTGGCAGAGTTCCCCCCGATGCTCCACCCCCATTCCCGTCCTACCCACTGCAGTCTGGAGCTGGTTATTGTAGTCTCGGCAGGCCGGACTCAATCCTGGGGCTAATTTTAGAGCATGTCCCTCAGGAGGCACTGGGGTGGCTGGGGAAAAACCCAACAGGGCCCTGGCGTGAGCTGCAGGTCAGATGCAGGGACTGGCAAGAACGAAGCCCCTAGCCTCACATGCTAATTTTAGACGGTACATCCGCTGTCACGTCTCGCCCCGCTAAGAGTCCCCTCCACGACGGACCCTGCAAGCCAGTCACACAGTCCTTGGAACACGGCACAATTCCTTGCCATTATGTGTTCAATCCAAAACTGTAATGAAATGAAACCAGTAGCAGAACACAGTCTTCAAAGATTGTCATTGTGGATCTCATTTGGTCATTCTCCAGATGGACAATATAGAAAGTTAAGTTTGATCATGCACATTTCTCTGGTGTAACAGTGACTGATTCCTCAGTCTCTCCAGGATGGAACAAGGAGCATGAGGAAGTCACTTTATCTGAGGAAGATCCTAGTGAAATTATTGTTTATTGTTGGGCCTTTGTGGCGTAATGGTGGCAGCAGAGAACTGCAGTTAAATTGCCCCCTCCCATCTCCTTAAACTGCCTCATCCTCTCCTCCCTTCCTTAAAATAGTAACAGGAGCAGGCGGACGATAGCCTAAGCTTGTGTTCTGGCGTGTGTTTGTGAAGCAGCACGTTCTCCCTGAGGGTAGGTAGGGGGAGCGTCTGGTGGGGAGTTGGTGATGACACCACACGGTGAAGTCATTCTCCATGACATCATCTCCTGGACCAGAGCCAGATGATCTAGTCGACTTGCACCCCCTCTAGAGAGAAAGAGAGGAATGCTCAGGCATATGTCAGGCATATCACTGCAGAGGGCCTAGAGTTTTGTGTGTGAGCATGAGTGTGTCTGGCATGGAAGCTGATCTGTACAGTCAGCTTCTTCAAAATGTAGCAAAGCCAAGAAACATAAACCTGTCCTCACCCTGCAGTTTTCTTCCTTCTGTTCACCAAACATGCACATGGAACACAGCTTGTTTGGGCTGAACTGGATGGCCTGAATTGAATTCAAAATAATACACCTTGCTGCCTTTGGGCTTTCTGTGCACAAACGTAGCAAAGTCATCAGGTTCTTATGCACAGATTCACATAAATGTGAATCCATTGCAGCAGATACATGTTTATTGTAATTTGTTTGCAATTATTGTATTTAATTAGTGGAATGAAAAATGTATAATATTTTGTTTAGATTTGCTAGTCACCTGTATAGAGATGGTTGTGCCCGGCTGTGACCACTGTATTTCCAGCCTGTCCAGGCAAAACGGGACTAGTGTCAAAGGGCCATGAGGTCATGGTGTCATGATGCAGTGCTAAGGAGAGAATGTGTTGGGTCCTCAGCAGGAGACCACTGCTCAGGTGGAGCCTTTTTGACAGGGATTAAATCTTGTAGCCTCTTTCCCTCAAAAAGTGCCAAAAAATGAGGAACACTATCCTTTAAAATAGAGGGCTTGGTGGATTATGCTGTCTGGTAGGGAGGGGCGTGAAGGTCTTGCGCCTGCTTATCACCATTAACTAGGAATGTCTTAAAAAATCGACCTATTGATTGCAATTGACTGGTTGGCGCAACCCCTGGTCTAAGAGACAATAGTATTAGTGACACTTTGTCTTGATTCTTGGTTAGTCTCTTTGTTTTTAGGTATAAAGCAGAACTGTGTTGGTATAAAAAAAAAACTGAGAGCAGGCATAATGTTTTTCTCAAACAGAAAGCAATCATGTGCGACATCTCCATAAATAAACACACCATTCTTGACAGATTGATTGCGGGTAAATATTTATGAACGAGAAATAGGCTGGTTCTGAAAATGGCTGTCTCAGTTTATTTTTTTCTAAGGATATGATTTGTTGCTATTATCTAAAAATAACTTCTAGGCAGTCAATGGGCCGTATTTTAACGATCTGAAGCGCACAAGTTCTTTAAGGGCGTGGCCAACCCACTTTCGCTCGTAATTAGCCAAGGGTGTGTTTGGGGCGTAACATGCCATAAACCAATCAGAGTGCTATCTCCCACGACATATGGCGGTTAGCCAAAATCGCGAACCACCTGTAGATCTCATATACAACGCGATTTTCTTGTACATCAGGGTTGCCAGCTCTCCCGCATCTTGCGTGACACTCACGCGTTCAGACTGTACGGCAAATCTATGTCATTCAGTTATAAACCTAAAATTACCTGCATCAAAAGCGAGACTATTTACAAGGTAATAACTCTAACATGCAAGTAAATGCGACTTGTCTCAAATTGAAAATATCACGCCAACAAGCTGACCAAAGCTGGCAACCCTGGTGCACATATATATGGTAATGTTTAATTGATAAATTACGCACAGTAAGACATTACCAAAATTAAATACAGGTAACAAGGGGGGCCGGGGCAATCCAAAGCATCCTTTTTATACCCCACAAAAGGACGAAGGAACAACGAAAAACATAGGCTACTGGTACACATTTTACAATGAAAAATATTGTATCATGTACCTGTAGCCTACCTGACCTGTAATGGGAAGCTTTAAATATCTATTATGGGTATTCACCGGCAATGTTGTGCGTGAGCGCCGTTCACTGAACGCGCTCATATTTTTGGTGAACGGTGAACTGAATGAATCAGTTTGCAACTAGTGAAGGTGAGCGTCACTCACTCTGGCTTACACACCAGAAGTAGCAATAATATAGGGAAAAAATAACTATCATGTAGTAATATGAAATACTGTGTATTACGATGCCTCGGAATCGGGCCTGGGAAAATGATTACCTGATGACGTCGATTTTCTCACGTGAAGAGACGCTCCATTACACTGGTAGTTAAACTAATGATTTGTTTATGGTAGTAAGGCAGACTCCAAGAGCTTCTTAATGTTTGGTCAGTCTACTGATATTTTAATTGCTAATCAAAAATTTCACTTTGGATTCAGAGCAGCTCATAAAACAATCGGAAGACACGAACGTAAGCTAGTTCATTTTTGGGACTTGAAATATTGAGAGATTTATGTCTGTATGTATAAGAAATCGTACTTATGTTATGATGATATAGAAATTATATCAAACCCAAATCCATATTCAGAGTTCTTTTTTATATACCCACAACTTTATGCCTCAAATATAACATTTGCTGTGAAATTTATTGTCGCAGTAACATCGTTGATCTGAGTTATAAAATGTAAACAAATTGTGGTAGCAATTCCAAGCTAAACATTAGCACAGTGAAATAAATATACAGACAAGTATTATATTTGTGTATGACATGAAATTTTATGTAGCATCGATAGAGATATGTACCTGCATATACTTTATATTTCAGGGAGGATTTTTTTACCTTTGGTTATTTTAATATTGATAAACAGCAGGAATTACGCGCTTTATTTTAAACACTATTGCTTTCATAATTATTAAAGCTCTTTAATGCCCTCTCGGTTTAGCCCAGGAAACTTTCACTTTCAAAAATTAATTATTTAAACTATTTAACGATAAGGGTCTACTAATTCACAAGTACTCATTTGTTATTCAGCCAAGCAGTGTTTGGCTGAGTGACTTTTGTGTAAGTTCCAATGGAGGCTAACATTCTGGATAAATCTTATACAAAAAATGTTCATATTATATGTGTCCCTTCCGATCGTCCGCTCCATCCGTGTGCCACGCCCCCTCGTTAACCTCGTGTGGATTCCCTGTGTTTACCAGCTGTTTCTTGTTGCCGTCATTAGTCTTATGTATTTAAGTCTGCGTTAGGTATGTTTTCCCCAGTCCAGTCATTGAAGTCTTATGTCCGTTTTTGTGCCTAGCCTAGTTTGTTTCCTAATAAATAGCTCAATCCTCAGTCTCCCTGCTTCCCTGGTCTTATTGCAAGACAATATGCTGTTGAACAGTGTTCAGCTGTGTTTAATGTCTGGATATTTTATAAATCCCCTGCAGCCGGTTATACTGCACTCAACACGTTTTTCAGTGTAATGCTCTACATCTTTGGCTCCCTTGACTAAAGCACCTGAAAATGATGGTTTTCCATGAAGTCTGGTAGAATACAGTCACGTAAATCAAAACAGCCTGACTCTGCTGAGACAAAGGATAGCCATTTACCCATGATGCCTGGACATGGTTCAAGTATTTTATTTCATATTCACATGCTGCACAATATCACTGTGATGGCTTTCACTCTTTCTCCCTCTGTCCCTCTCTCTTTCTCTCTCCCCCTCTCTGTGTCTCTCTTTGTCACTGTCTCCCTCCTTTTCCTTTCAGGGTTCTGTCTTGGCAGGCCTTGGGCCTTTGTCTTTAATCCTTATCCCTGGTTCTGATCCAAAAAAAAGTCCAGCAGGGAGGACTTTGCCTGGATCCATGGAGATGTTCTGATTTGCTGAATCTCACTCCAGAATTTGTAAATATCAATTTCCTCCAAAACACAGTATTTATTTGTGGGTGTGTGCATACACGTTTTCTGATCCCCTCTTGTTACATCTGACTACTGCAAATATTCCTCTTCCAGTTCCTGAAGCAGGCCCTAGCATGTGGGGGCATAAGCCCTTTGAACTTGAGTGGTCTGGGCTTTTGACCTGCCTATTATCAACACCTGGACTATAAACATGTTTATCTGCAGAAACTATAAATGCTAATGGATGAGTAGGAAACCATGGTTCATCAAGGGCTGGTTACACTTGCCTCAGTGTTATCGCATGCTAGCGTAATGCTTTCTGATAGGTCACTGAAAAGGCTGTCCATACTAGGATTCCATGACTTTAAGCCAGAATACAAACATCTTTCTTTGATCTACTGGGATCACAGCCATTTTTGCAGTAACCCTAAAGTAGAGGGTTCTATATTCATTTTTTGCAGCAGATCTCTCCATGTGAGTGCAATGGTGTCTCTGAGGCTAGGGATCCGTGCCCGCAATCAGAAGGTTGCTGGTTTGAATCCTGTGAATGTCTGTAGTGATTCTACACTGTTGGGCCCTTGTTTTATCCTGGGTATGATGTTAATTTACATCCAGTTCTGCAAGCAGGTCCTTCAACTTCCAGGGAAAATTTAGGGGTTGGTGGCAGGATTGGCACTCCAGCCACTGGAAAAAAACTCATGCTGGTCCATTTGGACTAGTGCTGTAGTGAGGTATCACCTGCCGCATGGCTGCACTCAGGTTCTCTCCCCTGAGGTGGCGGGTGCTGCAGTGCATGCTTCTCCTAGTGTTTTGGAATTCTTGTTGCTTCTCTTGCCTAAGTAGTTTTAGAAATCACACTGAGTGGTTCCTAAAACATGGGTATATTCCTGGAGGTTCACCTGGATGAATAAAGCAGGAATGCCTCTCTTGTATATCACATTAACTTAATTAGTCCTGTTTTTAATTTAACTAAAAGTATTGCTGTTTTACAAATAGTATGGGAAACAGACGCAGTTATCAAAATTGTCTTTGTATATGCCTCTTCTACCTCATCAACTTGCCAGGGTAAAGGACAAACCTGGAAAATACCTGAGGTGTCATTCTGAAAATGTCAGAAATACTCTGATGTGATACTTAAGCAAAATAGGTAGCAGGACCGTGGTATGCAGTCTCTCTCCATAAACTGAGCATGATATCCTGCTCACTAACTGTATGTGATAAATGTTTGGCATCCTGCTACTAAATAATAATAGTTACGTGTAATAAAAATAACCCATGGTCTCTGGCGGTTCTTTCCTCGTGGTGCTCATCGTATGTGAAGTTATGAGTGTTACCACTGCTTTCCACATGGCTGTGCTGTGGGCTGCTGCCTTAAAAAAGGAATATGACCGAAGTGCATATCTGCTTTTTTTTCTCTTTATAGAAGTAAAACTATAAGATTCTTCCTTCTCCCCTTTTCACTGTTATCTACCTGCATTATTCTATAGTGTTTTCTATATATTGTATTCGTTATGAATCATACTTTGGCAGTCAGTGTTTGTTTCTTCACAAATAGAATCCCTGCAATATTGATATTTTTATGTAGGCACTTGCATAACACTCTTAGTCAAAGCAGATTTTTAAAAACTGATTAATATATCTGGATGTTTTTCTTGAAAAAGCAGGTTCTCCCTGACCTTTGACACCTAGAACTTAAACTTAACAACCTTTGAGTGGTATGGGTCATGTCTTTAACTACTATTCTGCCAGATACCCTAGCCTTATTAGCTATTAGCTGTGAAATGATAGGACTGAAAGATGTAAGATATCATAAATGTGACAAGGAGGTATTATAAGCAGTAGAGAGTGAAAGACTCGGAAAATGTAAGGAATTTGTTTTTGTTACAAAAGGTTTAGGTCATGCAAAAGCAAGGCTGTTAGATTCAGAAGGGGTTTAATATAGATAGTGTAATCTCCTGCAATGATGTTTATTATTCGCCGTGTTTAATATTTCTCTTGGTTTCTGTTGGTCACTCATCAGGGAACATGTTTTACCGTCAAATTGAAGCAGCTAAGGTGTGTCGAATTGTGCAAAATATCAATATGTAAACCGTTTCACCAGTGAAAATCAGTATTTTGTCCATTCCCCCGATAAACCTGAATTATATTCCACTGATGTCAATGTACGGGTCTTCCACCCTTCCACAAATTCTATTTTGGGCTGTATTCATTTGCTGCTTGCCCATGACTTTGTTACCATGCACAGTTTTTATATTGCGAAATGCCCTCCCACGTGAGCTGGGTCTTAGTCACCATCCTCCCTCATATGGCTGACTTAGAGCTCTCTTGCTTGAGTGTTTGCTCCTCCCACTAACTGGCAGGTTCCTCTCAGACCTGATGGCGAGGAGAAAGAAGCTTTGATGTGACAAATTGCTACCACTTCGCAAAGGCCTCAGGGACTGGTGAGTGTGAGTGAAATAAGGATGACCAGTGTGTGTTTGTGTATATTTCTTATAGTGGATATTGCAGATCTGGACTGAGAAATAACTCAAAAAAAGAAAGACCACAAAGATTACAAATACTGAAGTCATACATAGTTGCAGATCATGTACTGCGCTTTTTTGTTTCGTTTAGAAAAAGATAGATTTATTTTGTTTCAAAAAATTATTTTAATTCAGTGTTACTTTAAAAAAAGACTTTTTGAATGTGTGTAGTATAACTTCACATGATAATATGCCAGCCCATGAACTTTCGTGCTACTTTTTCAAATCTGCTGGTGTTTTTTCACCAATATTAAGAAATTGTGCCATCTTCCTATGATTTAACAATCGGAGGTTGGAAAATGACTTAGTACTGTTTACATGGTTAGGAAACCACCTGTTCTGTGGTTCCTCTGGTTCCCCAAACACTAACATATCCATTTCTGGGCTTAGATGTTTTCGTATTTTTGTTTTTGTATATATTATATATTATAGTATTGCTCTAATTTTGTTTATGTGAAAACTCTATAAAATCATCAGATACTTAATTTTATTCATCTACAGTTGTTTTCACATTGGTAATTGCCTGTGGTAAAGGATTCACAATATAAAATGCTTTTTTCTTTTAATTGAGATTTCAGTTCAGGCATGTTAATTTCATATGGCAGAGTTTTTACTTAAGCAAATTAAATGCAGGCTGTAAAATACAACAGTTGTGATTATGTATCACATGGTGATACATAAGTCGTGATACTTTCCATTTCCTCTGTAACCTCATTAATATGTCTGTTATGACAGAATAACTAGACCTGTATCTAAACCTACTTCCCGCTGGATCATCTTATGGTGCACAAATTTAGCATCATCCAATTGGTCAAGGGCAGTGTGCCACTGGCGCCACTCAAAAACCTGTCAGGGCAAAGCACTGCACTGCTCAGTTCAGCTGTACTGGGAACAAGAGAGTGTGGCAGAGGAAATGTTACAGAAGTCAGCGTTCAAAACATTTGCTGTCGTCTGCTGTGGCAGCTTAATGTAACCAATGAGCAATCGGCGCTGTTGCAGACATCATGCACGTGCCCCTGTCAGCAAGCTGCACAGCTTTCCCTGCCGGGTGGACAACTGATGTAGTTATGAAAAAGACAGCTTTATAAAAATTGAAGTTTAGTGTTCCATAACAATGTCTACCTGCCTAAAGAGTTGAAGCATGGATTATTAGATTAATGTCCCATGTTTTAATGACAAGATGTGAAAATGGACCTTGGGTGAAATGCTGTATCATGCCAATATCTTTCAGAATTTCTCAATTGAAGCCATCAGGAACTAAGCTAATATGGCTGTGCTTGGATTCAGGGCTGGACTGGCCATATGGCATCCAGTCCCCCCTGCCCCCACCACCCCCAATTCAAGAAAAAAATGTATCACTCTACAAAAGTTATCATGGGACACCCCCACCCCCCACCTGCCAAAATTTGTTGTAGGGACCCCAAAGTCCAGGGCTGGAATTTAATCCCAGTCCACTTCTCCTTGTATTGATTAAATATACTTTATTAATATAGCTGATTCTTTTACCCTAATTAATTAGGACTGGGCGATATCTAAAAAAAGTGCAATATTTTAAGACAAAAATATCAGGATTAACAATAATATCAAGTCGTCCAAAACACGCACAATCACAGAAGCAGGCACAATCGATAGTCATAGTTCTACATTCATTTAGGTGTTTCTATTTTTTGTATGAGAATATGGGACAAATCACATTTTTATGGATCAATATTGGAAATAGCATTTTATGGGTGTTATGGCTTTAAGGGGACAGTGAGTAGCAAGTCAAGTAATTAATAGCCTAGACTAATTCATCTAAATATTGTCAATGGTTCCTCATTTTCTTTTTTATCTCAACTGTGGCTATAGCCTGTGAATGTCGCGACCTCCTATTGATGTAGGGAGCTGCAAAGAAGGAATTCATAGCTAGGCCCTCAAGGCTGTCTGATATCGTCCGTTACTGCTAATGTTGTCATACCTCCCTGCCCTACGGGACACATTACAGTGCAACATTGTATGTTGGAAAGTATATCCAACTACAGAAACTGTTTTGTTTTCGCCATATGAAACTCACAGTTGCTTAGTCTTCATATGAGTCAGAGAGGTTTTTGGGTTCTCAGATGAAGGTGCTTTTCAAATGATAAGTTTACTTCTCTACTTTGAGGTTTAATGACGCAGCTTTCATTTGCAATGACAAGATCAGCCTTAGTTGTATTACATGTGGTGAAATTTGATATTTAGTTGTCTTTCTGAGTACATATTGCGTCTAGTCAGTTTTTATTTACCTATCCAGTGCTGGTTTCTACTGTGGTGTTAACATTGTTTGCTTTTATGAAATTCTCATCTCGCTTTTGTTTATGGAGTGATGCTTTAGCGTGGTACCCCCAAGCCTCAGAAGCAGGTCTCAGAGACGTGACCACTGCCCCCTCGCTGCTGTCCCTTATGCTCACGTTTGGCGACTTGTCAGAATCTCAAGTTGCTGCCGCCTCTCCATCCCGGTTGCCATGATAGCATGCAGAGCGACACGGAGGCATGAAACCTGGGCACAGCACAGATGAGAAGCAGTCGGCAGATTACCCATTTATCACAAACCTCGTATTAGTATAAAAATAAATATCAAGGGGAAATGTTATGGTTTACAGGGACAGAAGACAGGAAATGGCAATCGCATCAGCTCTTGAGCACCTGTGGTGCGTTGGTCATGTGGCTGATGTCTAGAGAGGCATGCTGGGAAGCTCAAAGGAGTTGTGCACATGGTCCCAAATGTTCCCTCACTCCGGGTCATGGCTCTCAAAGCTTCTGTGCTTGGATTTCAAGCTTCACTTCAGTGGGTATACAACAGCACTATGATAAGACATGCATTTTAAACATGTTGACTTGGAGTGTAAAAAATAGAAGGCTTTTTTTTTACATTGCTACTACTTACAAGTTGGCACAGAATGCACTTGCTGTTGGGCTGGCACGTAAACAGAAGATAGCACATGCTAACCTCCACATGGCATAAGGATGAGTGAGGGGGGAGCTGCAGACGATAGCTAGAGATCTGATTTCAGTTGACAGGTTGTTGTGTTGCGACCCTGTGCACCGATAACAGTGTTGGAAAATGGCTGAATGGGTGCATTGAATTTTCTGTGATATTTTTGATTTTACAACAAATCCACAGCACCGCCAGACACATTCCTGTCCCTGCTTGTAGTGTCACCACAAATTAAAAAGATTTGTTGGGTGGACAAGTGGGTCATCCAGTGTGACTAATGATTATTTCAAACTTGAACAGTTTTCCAACTGGCCGACCGCAGTCTTGACCTAGTTCTCTTCAAGGAAGTAGATTTTTAACTGCAATTGCCTAATAAGTAAAATATAGTCATTGTGGCTACTAGAATTCAAGCTTAGTTATGTTCCTCCTTGGGAGGAACAATGAAGATATGACAGCAGAACAAACAGTGAACAGTATAAAGTATACAAACCTTAAAGGTTTGAGGTATGCTAAGATTCAGAATCATGTCATCGCTCAATTTCCTTGTAACATATTTGCAATGTGTGTGTGTATCAGAGTGTTAGACATCCTGCAACCCTTGGGTGGGTCTGCAATGTCGCGCTGATGCTGGAGATCTGGGGTCTGTATAGACTGAGTTCACAGGAATGGAAAGGAACCATGTGTAATCGAAGAGGGTAGCAACTCTTTAAAAATAGGCAGGAGGCGCACTTGGGCGGATGTCTCAGAAATGCAGACGAGTCTTTCACTTGATAGGACATGAAGATGGATATAGATAGAGCCTAGGCAATAGACAGAATGACACAAGAACCCTTGAGTGTCTTCTTCAAACTGACTATCTCTCAGTGACTCAGGGGCACTCTTCACCTAAAGATACTTTAAGGGAAATTCCACTAAAATTCATTTTGCACATTGTCCCATTTCCTGTAGCAAACAAAGATTTTTGCGTTCCAAACTTAGATTATTATTATTTTCTGCTGCATGGATAGTAGTATTGTGCAGTTTCATACAATTGCCAGTGACATGTTCTTTAATGATTAGTGTGGTGTGTATATAAGCTAGGGGTGGAATAAAGCATACTTCTAAGCATGGCAATACAGAATTAATCAGATGAAAGTCAATCTGCAACATACATAAATTACACTCTGTGTACACGTCTAATAGCAATATTGTGAATTTTTACTAAATAAGTTAGTTTGTTGTATATGGTTCAGATATTGTAATTTCTTTTGAATGTGCTGTACTTTTGATCATATTCTTTAGGGAGGCTTATTTATACAGAATGTTCATCATCTACACAGTGAAGATACTGAAGATACTTCTAGGTTTTAAACTTGGCATAAATCCATACATTCATTTGCATTACAATCCTGACAAAGACATTGTTTTAGGTCTATAAATAGTCCGTGGTGTTTTAAGTTAACCAGCAATACAGATCGGATGCAAGTATCCAAGTTTAAAATCATAATTTAATTTACAGTGTCAATTAAAAATAGACATAGTCTTATTGTAATTACCAAAATTTTGATTGACTTTGACTGATTGTATAGATGCAGATTAAACAAAGGGAATGTAAGAATCTCAAAGTTTCTGTCTCAGATTTTTATTTCAAGCTTGGTGTATTAAACATGTACCACATCCATTACATGTGATACTCAGCATATATCCTTAGCTTGTGCTTGCCAATCACAGCATGAAGCTAATTTAATAAAAGCTGTACAGATGCCATTATGTGAAATATACAGAGGTTATATTTTATTTGACAAGAATTCAGTTATCAGCACAAGAAGTTCTCTAGTCATAATCGAAGAGCAAATTTCAAAAACTAAGTTAGTGTTTAGCTGTTTTTGAGATGAATCCACCAAAGTCAGACTTATCATGTGCTACAGTACTGAGAACCAAAACACAGTAGTTCAGCAAAGAACTTTTGATAAACTTCCAAAACTCACTAAGTCCACAGAAATGGTACTTATGGAACTTATCCCGTCCATATATCCAGTCTGGGAAATTAGCTCTTCAGTTACCAGATGGATGTTTCCCTCCAAAATCTTGGAACCGTGGATAGATATTTTCATATCATGATGCTACTAGACATCTTGAAGCTATTGCTGTCAGTAGTACACAGAGGTGAGCTTAGAATGAAGGCTGCCACTTTTTGCAGTAGCTGCAAACAGTAAATCACTGACCGCCAACATTCTGGGTTGGAATACTGTATCTAGGTTACAGAAGGCAGGGCCTCTCAACAAATTCCTGGCTTCTCTTTGAAGTCATGCCTTGTGCCCAAATACTCTTCATCCAGAGGTGAAGATAAGTGTTTGATACTATCACCCAAAAAACTAGATAAGATGCTGAACAAGAAGCACCAATGAGAACTGGCTGCTGGTTCTTCTTAGACACGCTGTGGCCTGGCAGGGTACCGTATCAGACTGTGACCTTTAGTAAAGAAGATGCAGGATTAGATAAGTCACTTTGAATGCTTAACATTTCTGCTACAAGCCCTGCCTACACAGACTCATATGAGTAAATGAAATCAAGAAATATGTAACGATCAGAGAAAAAGGCACACTCACAGAAGTACCGAAGTGTGTGTCGAGTGGCAGTCCTTCAGCAAGTAAAAACAACTGTTTACTGTCCCGTGGTACTCTTGCAGAAAGAAACCAAACACATTAAGGGCTCAAATTAAGAAAAGACAATCATTTGAAGTTACTGTTGTATTAATCTGCTGTAAACCACAAAGCATCATCGTTTTTGTATCTATGCATGAAATTCTAGACATGCATGCCTTGCCTACTGGGCACTTGTTGATTTTCCAAAATATTCAGCCCCTAGAAATTTCAGGGTGGGACTTTTTGTGAAAGATGGGGGGTGTATTTAGGTGCCTGTCTGAAAAATAATGGAGAAATTATGCAATAAAATTTAAGGTTAGCACTTAAAATTCCTGGAAGAAAATGTACATGGTAGTTTGCAGCTCGTCTTGATAACTTTCTGTTTGCTTTCAAAGATTTAAGAGGTGATCCTGACAGACGATTTTGGTTCAAGAAAAAATACGATAGAGGAAAACTGCAAACTTTTTCAGGTTAAAAACAATTCAACTCGTAATATTATAAACATAATACCTACGTTTTCAAATTTACGTTGATTTTCCTTGAAGGATAAGTATCGGTTTTGTTGTCGTTACCCTCATTTTTGTCTTCATCTGTTCCAGCTCAGGATTTCTGATACTGATACTGTTTCAATTGATACCCGCGGTTTTAAGTTCGTAAATATGTATCTCAGATACTCGGTTCTTCGAAATCAATTTTTGTTTCAATTGCGTTTCAAGAAGCGTAGTTTCAAAATTAGCATGAGATATAACTTTTCTCACTGATATAATTCACAGTGAAAATTTTACCCATCTTGCATGAAGGGAAACTAACTTTTGTACATTCTTTGAATACTATAATTATGCAAATGTGTAATATTTCGGAATATTCGAAATATTTGTATGGTTTAGCTAGTTCTGAATTCTGAGCCTTCTCGAAATGACTTGGAAAATGAGCGACGACTTCAATGGATTTTTATTTTGTCTTGCACCCGTCAGAGCAAACCCTCCTGAAATTACCAGCTATACAACGGTAGTTTATATATACTCATTAAAATAACTTTCATGTCTTCTGCAATCACATTCGTTTTATTTATCCACGTAATATTCATTCAAATCAGCGATTGCTTGCAATAAAACACAAACCTATCCAAGGCCAAAACATTTTGCATTCTGTTGTACATGATAAAAAATCCGACGTGTTTAAAGTTTCGAATCCACACTATTTCGAAATTTCTTAAAGAGAAATAATTGTCTAAAGATTTTTTTCGGTGTTATATTTTAAATACGTGTACCTGTTTGCACTTATTTCGGTTTATACATGCTTAAAAGCATTTTTGGGGGATGGGATAAAAATATACCACATTATCTTGTGTAGCAATTTACTGACAACATTATTAGTGTCAGCAATATGATTTAAGACTATTCTGTAGAATTTGTGCAAGGATGTTGATTGAAAGGTGAGTTCAGCTTATTTCTGTAGTTACCCTGGATTAAAATAACGTGCATACGCAGTAATTTCATTTATACAGATGCAATTGAAGTAATGAGAATATTTCTTTTTTTATATACCGTTGTGTTTATGGCAGATTCACAGAACATGGTTGCTACTGTGAAATTGTCCCTTTTCAACATTGTAAGATTAAAACATACATTCTTATAGTTTTCTGGATTATTTTCGTTTTTAAATGTCATTTTCCAAAGGTAGCAAATATTCATTCCACTAAGAAAAACGAAATTAGAGTCTTTTTTTCTAGACATTTTTGAACGAGTCTACTTGAGATGTTCTCTTTCAAAACGAATTAGTTTATTTATGACTTAAGTGAGAGAAATATGCAGCCTCTGTGGATTTGAAATATTTACAGTCGATGACATATAGACACAGTACACTATATCAATATGTAAGCAAAAACGGTTTCTTTTTTGTCTTGAAACATATTCCTTTCAAATCATAAAATGGACTGAAACCAACATACTGTATGTAGATACGTTTGAATTTTTGAATTTATGCAGTATGAATTATTTGATCCGTTGTTATTGAGCGGGACGAGCAATGTGAAGATAGAGATAAAAAAAAAAACAGTATATTGCAAAACTAGTCACAGAAATGCATTATATCATTGTGAATTGGTTTCATAATATAATTGCGGTAGTAATTGCACTTGGCTTATAGACTGCATCAAAGTGTTTTATACACCGTTATTCTGGAAAGAACTTTTCTTAGAAACGCGAAGTCTGCATCACGTGGTTTCATGCCGATTCAAAACTCACTCCGATAGCCTAACCTAGAATGACGCTATTAAGTTTCTTTTGATATAAAAGTCTGTCATTATTTTGTACAATAATAATTATACAACCATACAAGTGCCCGTATAACAATAGCCAATGAAAAACCAAGGAAACGTTGTCGTTGATATAGTATTTTAGTCAATGATGTAGGACTATAGTAAGTATGTTTACATATTATATATGTAATGTGTGTGTGTGTGTGTGTATATATATATATATATATATATATGTATATAAAATATATATCCAGTGAAACCTACGAACACTATTACATGAATGCATGAAAAAAATACACTTAGTAAAATGTTTTTGTTAATATGTCGGTTGTTCAAGTTGTTCGAAAGCAACGTTTAAGTGGATTGGTTTAGAGCTAAATATTAATAACTTACTGTCTATTATATAAACATACAGGTGAAGTATATTGCTAATTACTGTAAAGGCATCGGAAATCACTTTTACAAAAAGACAAGCTTTGGTATAGATTCACACCTCTTTTGCCTCGCATTTAGCTCATATATAAATACATGTTCCTTATTTACGCGGATACGTTCTGTAGACGTTTGATTACTCTGACACGGGGAACTGTAAAGTGAGGGTAAGCTTTAAAAGAGCTTATGTTTTTACAGAATAAGCGATGAAGTTGGTTTAAGGTAGACATCAGCACAATGGCATTAGGTTTACAGCGTCAATATTTTTTTTCTTATCTAAAATGTGATTTAAATTGGCTCTTCCAAAGCGTGAGAGGATTACATTACATGATTAAATGTCGACTTAAAGCAGTCAAATTTTAAAGCACACTAAAAATTTCAAGACGTCACCGGGAAGAAGTTTAAAAAGTATTCGGGACAGACAAGGACAAGAATACGGTGGCACATATAAATTAACCGCGCCTCCTTAAAGCAGATTCTGTTACCTATAGGTGATGTGCCCATTTGTTCTCTGCATTTATTTATCTGTATCCGTCTATTCCGCCCAAAACGTTGAAGATGCTTTGAATGGGCGTTTGCCTTCTTTCAGACAAATAGTTTGTAACCCTCACCCTAAAATGTCTTTTGGTCGTGTCCGTAAAGAAATAGTTAATTGCTGGAAAGTATCGACCGCTCACCTCAGCTGTGCAAACAGCAATGTGCAAGGGCAATATTTTTCTCCTCCACGCATTGCCAACTTCTTAAACTAACTTCCTAAATGTTTTGCTGCATGAAGAATATAAGTTTCTACAATTTTTAAAGTAACTGGGTGGCAAAAATATAAATAATGTCTTTGTTCTTAGGTTTTAAGTTGAGAATTCAAACTGCAGAATTATGTATGTATGACAGGTATTGTATAATTTTTGAACGATTTGAATAATGTGTAAATGCACATTCACAGACATAACAACAGTATTTTGTGAACCGAGCCAAAATTGTCTTCTTTTGATCACTGTAAACTAGAGGATGCACTTTTTAAATTGCCTTAAACCTGGCGAATATTACTTGGTTGTTTTCTGCGTGTTGTAGGTGTTACGTCATAGTCCCTATATGTACATCTACATAGATGATGGCATCAACTAAGGATATAAAGCTGAAATATTAATGTTGCTTACATTACAAGCAGAGCACCGCAGAGGAGTGCACGCCAAGGCCTGATGCCGCTGTGAGATACATTAACCCGTTATATGTGCAGCATTCAAATACCAATAGGAATTGGGTCAAGAGTTTTTTGAAGGGAAAAGTCCCACCTCCTTATCAATTAACTTATGAGTATTTTACTATCGGTTTCATTACTAGGCTACTTCGCAGTATTGTGTGCATTTAACGTGATGTAATATTAAGAAACTGACGAGTTGTATGACATGAAATAGATTTTTATTTTTTACCTTTATTATTCAAAATTATCAAATAAGTACATATACTTCTATACATTTTCATCTGTATTTGAAGTGCAAGTCAAAATTGTAATAGCGTTATGACAACTAATCACAGCGCGAAGTACCTGTTTTAAGATCACGAAAGAGCCATGTTTTAATGTTAAAATACCATCACAGATATTTTAGAATTTAATGAATTCGTAACCCGGTCCTGGCTCAGTTTACGAATTCATTACCCATTTCCTATCCATGTAGGACAAATAGCCTATTCATAAATAGTTTAGTCTGAACTGGTATTTCCAAGTATTAGCGAACACAATTAATCAAATCTTCCATGTAGAATACTTAAAAAGCTGTTGCGGGCTGCAAACGACAAGTTGTTGAAAGACTACAGGGACAATTTAGTTTCACCGCTAAAAAAAGGCACTTAGGCCTCAAGCGAAGAGCATGGTCGACTGGCACCTCACCAAGCGTCCAAGAAAGACGCCAGTGAGGGAATGGTACAGATCCGTTCCGCGCCAAGTACAGAATTAATAATATGCCGTGGTAGAACATTAAACATGTGAAATCGTAGAAATTCTCTTCAAGCTTTAAAAAACACTTTTTTTTCAGTTGGATATACTCGGTGTCATTTGATACTATGGTTTTGCACGGATACAATGAACACAGAATATAACTAGGAATACGTTCTTACGGCGGAAGGAAATCAATAAACTTTCTGATGCAACTACTCTGTAACCACGACAAAAGGCTGCTTCACCTCCCTTTAACATTACACAGTGTCAATCATTTAAGTCGAATCCACAGAAACGGTCATCCTACTCTATATTACGTAGTGAGATAAGGAACACCCTCGTACTTATAGAATTACAGTGTCTTGTCTGTGCGTAAAAGGGCTTCCTCAACCTACCTAACATTTCGGCGCTAAAATAAACTCACACACTTGCTCTCTATACGCCGATCTCGTAGCTAATCGCGGCGCTCGGCGAGGACGCGGTTGACACTTCGCGTCTCCTTCTAAATCCATAAGCGCATCTCGTCCCCAGTCTCTTCCCTGTAGCGTGTGCCCTACGCCTCCGAGTTGAAGTGTCGCCGTGTGAATAGATGGTGGACATTCCAGGACACGTGATCTAATCCGATCCGGCGATTTTGGCAGGGTGGAGGGTTTAGTTTTTGTGTACATAAGGTTGTGTGCGCGGATTTTTTGTCGAAGTGCGGCCGCTCCGCCTCTTTTCGCAACATTGACGCAATGTATAAATACTAGAACAAAAGGACAACTTCCTTGAAGCTTGGTGAAACTGCATTTTAAAACAAGCACTAGCCTTTATTTCCGAACAGATGGAAATGTCGAATTGGAATATAAATTTTGCCATTAAAAGCAACGCGTCGACTTGCACATTCGGATGGACTCCGCTTTCCAGCTTTCAGCGGCGCTCAAGTAAGTGGCATTAAGCAAGCTTTTCTTTTCGTATTTGCTTCTCATACTATTTCCAAGTATATGAATTGAGTTTTAGATAAGCACTTCGTTTGCTTATTAAAATGATGTATAGAGCAATGCGGGTTTTAATATCTGAACATTGAAGTTGGTTAGCAACGCCTGGCAGTAGGAAACACGAGGTTCATTGATTAAAAATCCTGTAGCTTTAAAAGAGGTAAACATCCAACCCACTGTACATACAGTTGTAGCGGATGGAAAAACAAGATGACGTAATTAAATTGATTCATAGTAAGGTGAATAGGACTTAGTTTACAAACGAACCTGTCTTTGAATTAAGACGATTTTGCTTTTCGCTACTGTTTGGTGGTTAATGACTGATGTTTGTTCTGATAATTTAGAAATTACATTTATATCGCGATATGAGGACGAATCTCATTGAAACGCCGATTTGTGGGTTAAGACATTTGTTAATTTAAACATTACATTAAAATAGTTTTCGAAGGCGCTTGATGCCGGCGCGACATCATATTAGATTAGCTATATGATGTGTTTACTTTTACGTTAATTAGGAGCTCCAGTTAAGTTACAAAAATGCAATCGTCCTTATTTACTGCACGTGTACTACATGTGTTATCGTGCTGTCCTTCCACAGAGAAATACCTCCTATCTATAAAGGTTCCTCCCGTAGATATTTTCGCAAGCCTATTTGAACAAAGGACTACAGACACTTAAGCTTGGTGGAGCACGACAGTGGAAAGCAGGCGGACTGTTTACAATAATAACAGGATTGTTATGACGTCGCGTAACAGACAGCAGCTCCGACCAGCGGAGAAACTTCTGAAGCATCGGCAACACGCTAAATTTGGAAAGTGGTTACATCATCGCAGTGCGAGAAGGCGCAAGGGGCGGGACATCCGCTGGAGCTGGAGCGCCGAGCTCACCGCTGAGCGCTCGCTGCTGGTCCATAAAACTCCGCCGTTAGCAAATTGAAGGGGGGATCGCGGGCACTGTGCTTTGTTGGAGAGAATGGCGCTCTTTTCAAATTGTGAATTTTTCTACTTTTGAATTAGTTTGCTTTTATGGTTCAGTGGTTCTATGCATGTTTCTTTTGCACTTAAGAGAAAGGTCATTATTATAATTCATAGAAATAATGAGATGTAGTGAGGATGTAAAAAATGGTTATTATTATTAAAAATGCCAAATTCCACCCCGCGGTTGTCAAAAATGTGCTTAAGATATTCAGTTGCATTTAATACAGCCACTTCTGTGGTATCTGGTTGTGTTATTTATTGTCACTGTTTGAGGCATCTCAAAATACACCTTCTATCCGTGGCGGAAATTCGAACAGCAAAACAAAGTCATCACATTGATGTTTTCAGATTCAGTGTGTTGAAATACTCATATTTACACCTGTAAATAGGCCTACATAGGTTTTATAGTGCAAAACTAGGCGTTTCAAATAAATTAAGCAAATACAGGAATGTATCGTTGTGCAACGCGTAAAGAAAACCTTATATAAGCACATTTTGGATGGCTTGTATATTTATTTATTAATTAAATTGGGGAAAAACTATATTTAGAACAAATACATTTTATGCCTTTATGTTGAAATGGTAACTCCAGAAATATGTAGTAGTTTGTTGAAAACGACCTTGTCGTAGTAAAACGACGCAGAGCTTTACGCTGTCAATTTAGAACAATTTTGACAGAGTAACATTTAGTTTCCTGTTCACAGAACTTTCTGGCCTGTATATGGTCATCTAACCCGCAATTTCATTTGTTGCTTCACTAGGCCGATAGGTTATGACTAGTTCTAGTTTATGTTTTTGGCTTTTCGACCCCTTGTACTTTAAAGTCATTAAAAAATAATTTATATTATTATAATAATAAGTGACATTATACTTTGAAATCAATTACGCACACGACATGACCTCATAAAAGCCACCGGCATACAGGCCAGCTGTATGCGACGTAACCATTAATTTCAACAGTTGTCACAGATTTGAACTTCTTTTTCTTCCGAATAACTAAATCTTAGTTTTTGAATCTATATTACGTTTGAGGAAAGCAACCGGACGTTTTGTGCTTGGTCTTAACGTATTGTAATTAATAATTAATATGTGTTTAAGTAATATACCTGTGGAATTATAAAATCACTTGTTATATTACCCGCACAGATTGGAAATATGACGCCGCTTGGTTTTTTAAGATAAACCTGCAGTGAATGTGGCTCATCGACAATCGAAATGAACCATCGAGCAATTTTATGTGTAAAATGCGAATCGTTTAGTTCTTTTACACAGGCCTACAAGGAATTTACCTTGGGGTGTCATCCAAAACAATCAAGCACAACAAAGCCGACATCGCGCTTTCCACTGTAGTATCATGCATAACTCACCGCTTGAAGCTCGGCTGCGCAGTTTCCTGCTTTCGCTTTTAAATTGTATTCATAGGAAGCAAAGGTACTTTTCTGGGAACACAACCACAGCTCAGACTGTAGCTGTGGCAGTATTTACAGTATAAGGTTATTGTTATTGTTTTATGCATTTCTGTACTCCTGCATTTCGAAGTTTTACACATGAGGCCCGCACTAGTGAATCAAATTAATTATCCAAGGAATTAGTGGTTCAGCAGGTTTCCTTTACTCAGCAGTTGTTACCTTACTCCACTAAGAAGTGTTGTGTTGGATTCATTTTCTACAGTCGTCATTCACATCCATTTATAGGCAATAGGAGCCTCATACTAGTTAACTGTAGGTCAAATGGTGATTTATTTCTCCACAAAGGAAAGTGTGTTTTTAATTAACTCTTCAGATTTTGTGATAAGTTGTTTGTATTGAGTTATGAACCTGGATCCTTTAACAAAGGCTGTTACTTTCACCTTTGAATATATAAAATGAAGATGCCATTGTCTTTTTCAGACTGAAATTGGTCTTTATTCAGATGAAATGCACACAAAATTCACACGGGTGAAGTAGTCACTAAAGCCATTGGTCCAGCAGGGTGTATCTTTAGGGAGGGATGTCCCTGAGATCCTTAGCAGGGAACTCATGGTGTGATTGAGGAACTTCACTTCTTTTTGGTTAAGAGGTCAAAGGTCACTGTTGTGTTTTCAGGGTGAATTGCTGGAAACTATTGGCTGTTGATGGATGTGTTGTCACTGAAGTGTGCTGGCCTGAGCTACAATAGGAGATGCAGCCTTCCATACGTGCATGCACACTCCCCCCTACTGCACCCTCCACCCCTGAGCCCCTTTCTTGCTGTTACGACATGGTTAAGGGGTCCAGCTGCTACTGATGTCTTTGACAAGGGGAACAAGAGGAAGGAGGGGAATCCCCCAGTGCATCAATGGGAGAAGAAGACCCATGACCCTCCCCACCTCCCCCTACCCCCGCAGCCCCCGCACACTCTCAGATTGTGGGGTATCACTGTATTGTTCAAGCACTGATGGAGATGCACTGGAAGGCCCCAAAGTGTGCCCTTTATCTGGCTGTGCGTAGTTATGCAAGCTGTCTACGGCCTCCATTGTTTTTTATTTTTAACAGAATATAATAATAATATGGTAGTATACAGAAGTGATTTGAGTGCAGGGAAAGTGCGCTTAATTGGATCACACTGGATAAAATATCTGACAATAACCTCATCATATTTAAGAAGCATTATGAGATATTGCTATATAATTATCTGCAGTAGTTACTTTTTTAATGTATTGGGAACATCTTACGTGGCATTATATTGTTAGAAGGTAAATCTCAAATCATGGGGAGACACATTCAATCTGTATGATATCAACATTTCTTTGGTATTCAGCTACAGGTATGTTTGACATTAGTAGACTTGTTTTCTTCAGAGCTCTTTGCCCTCTGCAAAAATACTAGCAGCATCTGGAAGTGTAGATGTTTTGTTTATGGCTTGGCTGGTCTAAAATACAGGTTTTACCCATGGTTTTATTTCTGGGAGAATATCATGTCTGTAAGATGTACTTTAACCTAAACTTTGTTTGCTTTTGGCGGGAACTTTATGTCCTTCTGTTGCTGTCAGTGTGACCCAGAAGCAAATGGGCATCATTCATGTCTGGAGTGTCATCCCAAAGACAGGGTGCTGAGCAACTTTGTGAATTTCTATTTTCTATTTTGAGTTTGTAACCCTAAATGCGTTCATAACATGCAGTTTTCTATAACACGGTTCTGCAGGTATCTCATCATTTATTGTTGCCCCATGGCACTCACCCCGTAACCATCTGTGTTCTTAATGGCCACACTACTGGCTACCTCACCTGTGGTATGACTGTGTTTAGGACAACACTGTCTAATCACACTGGAGAGGGCAGGTGAGTCATGCAATACTGTGAACTGGGCAAAACTTTAGAGAAGTTAATGTTTGTTTGAGAGTTTTTTGGGATACAGAAAACATGTCATTTTATTTTTAAAATGAGTTACTCCCTTAAATATTTTTATAACCCTTAACATTCTAACAATAAGATAACAAAAAAAGCAACAAAGGGATATTTAATCATTCACACTTTTATTGCAAACAGGTATTTGATAGAAAGACTGCAGATTATTGCTAAGTTCCTGTGTCTCTGTATCACTTCAAAATGCAAAATTTGGCTATAGAAGTTATACAGTTATATAAAATCAATAGAATTTAAAGCACGCTGGCTGCTAATCTCCTAAAACAAAACAAAGTTTTCTGTGCATTCCTCATGGATAAGCAGTAGCAGTTACTGAGCAATCATAAAGCAATTGCTTTTGAATATTTTGTCCATCATAACGAATGCTGGGAGCCTTGGTATTGGCTCTCTGTGACTGAGCAGGTAACCTGGCTTTAATATGTGGACTGTTCCATCAGATAGTGTAATACAGTGAGTCTGTACTCACATGGGTGTGCATTTCCCTCCAAAAAGCAAGGCAAGAATGAGATAGACAGACTGAACAGCCTGGAATGCATTGTAGCATTTAGGAAAAGTACCGTCTTGCAGATAGGGAATTCCCTGGGTATTTCCGAAGTATTTATGTGTAGCTTCAGAGGACATTAGTTTTACTGTCACTGTGAACATTTGACAAGTTTCAGACTTAACTCTTCCAGACACCACAAATATTCAGTCTATTTTAATCTAAACTGGTGCTTCTCTCACTGTATAGTTTAATCTGAGGTATTTTATACACTTAATAGCATACCTTTCATCCACAGCCAGGAAATGTATCTGTTTCTTCCTTGCTCTGTTACTTTGCACACCACTGACCACATTACCATAGCCATATTCAGGCCTGTCAAATTAAACATTTCAAGTCAGTAGAGGCTGACTTTTACCGAATACCCATTACTCCTGGATCTTGAAACATTCTGAAAGGAATTCGATAAGGTCCAGACAGAAATTATATATGGCTATACTATAATACTAACTTCAGATGTCGAACATCGATACTTATGCGCACATTTGAAGTGAAACAGAGAAGAATCGCTGTTGACTCTTTAGTAGCAATACGGAAGGCTGGTCTTAGTAAGGAGCGGAACTTGTGTTTCCGTTACTTATTCTCCTGCACACAGACATCATGAGCTTCGTGTGGTGTTTTGTTCCAAGATATTCGAAATGTATGGAAACCAATACGTGCGGCATACGACAAATCATTTACCTACATTTACACGCGTTCCTTAGACGCCAATGTAATGAAACAAGGAGAGATTGGTTAACCTAAAAGCACACTTAGTGTCTTTTATGGGTGTGAAAACAATGGGAAGCGGTCCAGAATGTAGATCCTCGTCCCGCTGTCACTGTGCGGATGCGCCCTAACCTCCACCAACGCTCCCGTGTTTTCAGACATGATACTGCCATCTGCCTCTAATTCTTCACATACGCGACTTCGGGCGAATTGAACACAAACAAGCGAACCAAACGTTTACAAGTAAATACGACTGACGTGGGAACACGATACATACAAACAGTGACCCATTTTTACGTGGGCAAGTAAAAGGACAATTCCAGCTACTGTAATAAACTGATCTCATTGCCACCGGAGCGTATCCTTGCAATTCAGGTTGAGAAACAATGCTAGTATCGAGCGTTGCTCCTGACATTAGCAGTTCCGTTCTTCTTTGAAGCGTGTAAAAGCCATTGGCGGTATTACTCCCCGGATAACAAAGGTTTTTCAAAAAAGTCTCAGGTGAACTCATGGGATCGGTGTCGGTAGAAGTGCGAATTTGGCTAGGGTTTCTTTTCACTGTTTTCCCAATCACCACACGTAGCATCAGCGGGGTGGAGTGCCGCTGTACCGATGCAGACCACCATACGATCCACTTCAAGTTATCTACTGCCTTAACACTCCTTGCAATGAAATGGTGGTGCAAACATTTACGTACGATCGTCAAAAAAGTAGCGCTCTAACATAACAAATGAAACCCAACAAACGAAATATTTAGCTGCAACCGATACATTGTATCTTTTCGGGTAGGATTCTCTAAATAATTTTAACGTAACAACTTGTCGCGGTACTCTCGGGAAGCGCGCTCCCCTGCTGCTACAGCAAAACCCGTCTGATACCGAACCCGGAATACATAACGACACAGGTTAGTGTATTGCCAAATAAAACGCATCATAGTTACAGCATCAAAATGCATTCAGAGCAGACATATATGCTTATTTAGAATCACACTGCGTTAACTTGCGTACACCCCTTATTTGGCGGAGGAGGAGGGGGGTGGGGATGGAAAAAATCGGGTTAATACCAGTTCGCTTCGTTAGGAAGACTTGATATAGGTACTGTGATCTTTCGCTGTGTGTATTCGACCTGGAAGACGTTACATTTCTTTTAGACATTTTCACTTATAGGTAACAATAGTTATACATTGTCTTTAGTTATATAATTTAATTTTCTCTTTATGTGTGTTTTTATCATTAACAGAACAGGCTGACATTGTGCTTTGGCACTCAAGGAGTTAACTTAATCTCGCAGTTACCCGGCTGAGGGGGACGTGGGTGGGTGGTGAGCCCGTCCGAGAGCGCGTTTCTCCCTCAGCCAATCAGCGAGAGAGGGCCGATTCCCGGCATGCCCGTCCGGCGAGGGGAGGGGGGGCGGCCCCACCGAATTTGAATGAAGAGAGTCGTTTTCGGCGCCATTTTCGAGTGGAGAGCGATTACATCAACAGCAGCGGGGTAGAAAGCGGCGGTGTGCTGGGGAACGGTCCCGCTGATCGAAACCGCTTTATTTCTTAGAGAAATACGAGCTGAAAAATCACGCGAATATATTTCTGAAAGCTTATTGCGAGCGACACCATGACTAAAGAAATCGGAAATGATCAAGCAGCAGAAAGAAAACGTTAGAAAGATGAAAGCGGGTCCTGGCTGGCTTCGCCTGTTACGTTGGAAATCCGGCGTTGATTTTTTTTTCTGGAAAAAAAAATATCCGACCGCTGCTAAAAAATATTTAAAAATACTTGAAAAATATTTCCATGGCGGACGAGTCGGCTGCAGCCATCGGGGCGCTGGACTCGGGCCAGTCGGGGTTTTTTTACCGTTAAATTTGAGCGGGAGCGGAGGCTGTGCGGTCGGTAGGGCTGTCATCGCGGACCCCAGTACCGCACCATCACCGCTTCACTGCCAATCTCGCATCGCCTGCCTTATCCATTATTAATTTTAAACTAAAATACCAAACGTTCGCTTGTTCTTTTTTATGTGATACTTTTTATTTCTTTTTTTATGAGGATTTGTTACTGGGAGTTGATGCTTTTCTGGGGCGCACATTTTTGTGTATTTTGAAGTAACTTTGTTATGGGATTGGACAGCTGGCTATCATCGGACCGTACGATTTTAAAAAAGGGCTCTTATGACCCCATTTTTAAGGTAAGTCGCCTGGGCTGCATCTCTCCTCTTGCGTTTTAAATATTGCCGTCCAGCCGCCTTTGTTTTTGCTTGTCCTTTTTCGCCGTGTAACCGGTTAGACGCTTAGTATGTTAAATAGCGGTAGTTTATGTGGCGTTGAGCTATGTCTATTTGCTGTCGGCTCTTGCCAACGCACAGTAGGCTATCTCCGATGTTGGCTCGCTTTTTCTTCCAAGAAAAAAACATTACACATTGGGTAGTTCTCTGCTGCGGCTGGTCATTTATACATATATATATACATTTAATGTGGACGACTAAGTGACCAGCGTGGCAAGCTTTAAGTTGGTGTTAATGGTGGTAAGTCTGGGTAGATAGTCACTCTGTAATGTTAGTCATAGCTAGACTACGAATATGTATATTAGCCCTCGTAAGCTGCCCATCTTGGTACAACTAGCTACGTAAGTAAACCTGGCGTGCAGGTTTTCATGGGTAGTTAAGTTTTCTGCAGCGGTATTTGACTTATCAGCAGTAAGTGTACGTTTCTCACTTTTCATAAAGTTTTTTTTGCGGGGAAATGTTTGACTAGAAGGGGGTTTAAATTTAGTTATAATTAATATTATCCAAAAAGAAGTGAGTGGGAAAGTGTAATCCACAGATCCTAACATGGCAGGGAGTTAGCCAGAGTGCTACATAAACACTATAATGTGACCCCCCACACCCGCCCCCCCGTCGCAGTAAATTGAGTGACTAGAGAAGTCCCCCTCCCCCGTTTTGGGACTGGGGGCTCATTTTTACTGCTTTGTGATTACTAACAATTTTATGCATAAGTCTGGGTCTAGTTACCCGTCTGAGTTGTGTCCATTTTGCACACGAGCGGCATTTCAGGCTCTGTGGGGCTGATGCTCTGTTGCCGGCGTGTCGGCCGAAATGTTATCTGTGGAGACCTTGTGCTTGCAATTAGTCAGTCGGTTCGATGGCGACCCGAAAGCGCTGCGCGGCTCCTCCTGTGCGGAAGAGCAGAAGTGATATTTTGAGGACGCTGCTAAATTGCTTTTTCTTAGGTTTTTGAGCACAAGCCGACTATTAAAGACGTTTCTTTCTGACTTTGAAAAGTTTCACGTTTGGTAATGCTTGTTCAACATTTATTATTCGTGTCGTTTTTTAAAATGTATTAAGACGCATTGACGGAGGTCAGCGTAAATCTAGGTTATCGCTCTCTTGGCTGCAGTTGCTGGGAGTGTGTTTGCATGAAATTATACGATAACGCACAATTTTTGGTTTAAATTTATACTCTTGATTTGAATGGTGCTCTCTACTATTGCCTAGAAATTGAACTTGAGAGGTTTACTTTTATTTTTGTATGAGATACCAGCCTTCACGAAAAAGATACCTTGGATTGTACTCCATATACAAATAATGAATTAAATACTTTTCTGCGCGTAACTGATCTCCATTAACGCCTGAAAGTTATTTTCTGCTTTCTTACTTTTAATAGATAGATTCAATTGTTTTGTACTGAGATGGAGATATTGGTTTTGTAAGCTCTACATCGTTAATTTAAGCAATACTCCATCTTATTTCCATCTCCAGCTGATTCAATTAATGTCAATATTTACCTCTGTAAAACAACTTTAAATCAGTTGACTTGTAACCTTTCTAAATCACGTTTGAAGGATGTGAGTTCTGTCAGAAATTATTTGGATGTGAAACGGTCTAAATGATTCATCTTTTGGTGGCTCCTGTAACCATTCTTCTAAAACAACCCGAAAGGGGAATTCCCTTCAAGACACCCTCATTTTGTGAGAATTTAGTTGTCTTGATGGACCCAGGAGATTAATATTACAAATAAAATTGTTTTGTCAGGTATATTTGGTTTTATTGTGGTGCATTGGTCTCAAGATTTAAGTACTCTCAATTATGCCATTATATCATGAATTATATTATGCTAGACACTGGACATAATGAGGAAAATTATTTGCCGTCTTTTAATGGCTACTTGGTTTATCTTGAGGGAAATAGGCTTTGTCTGTTAATATGGATGGTTTTTTAGGGATTGTGGACCTGTGAATCCAGTATAGAAAATTTTTCCATGACATGCAATTAAACAAAACTGTGTTATTCATAAGTCTTTAAACATTTAAAGTAATCAAGATAAGCATGGTTTATGAGGGCATGCTGTGTAAAACATGGGGATTTGTATAGCTAAGTTGTAGCATGATAAGAGTTAAATAAGCTTGTGTTTTGTACTGTACGCAGCATGCTGTAGGACGGCTCTTAGTCATGGTGGTCAATACTGGAGGGGAACAGCAGTGCTTAAGTTGGCGCTAAATTATTCATTTTTTGTGATGTAATCAGCACCTGTATTTTGTCAGGTGAAAAAGGCTGCCAGCTTGAGTTTTTATTAACTGGACCATTTGTTGGCTGCTGTCATAACTTTTGTTTATAGACATTACCTGTGAAGGAAGAGTATTGTAGCTTTTTTGTTTTATTTATGGCTGTAAAATTGGCGTATTCAACCTTCACTCTTAGGCTCGTGAGTCTTGTGTGTGTCTGCGTCACTAAATCGTAGATGTATATATTTGGTTATACTAAGATTTATTTTGGTGTATTGATTTCCTTTAACTCTTTGAATAACAATTGTAAATTTATCTAAAGTTTTTGGTGCCATCTTATTGAGCTGTAATTTTTATACATTTTATGGACGTGGTCCCATTTTGTTTCTTGAAGAGAGTATTGTCCGAAGATTAAGTATATAAGCAATGTCCACCATGAGCTTTCATAATGTGTGTTCAGTCTTTCTTTTGCCCTTCTCAAGTTTAGATGTCAGTCACAGAACAATCGGCAGTTTAAGTTTTAGCTGTTTCTTTTTCAGCCCTTGTTAGGTATGCTGGATACCTTGGTATACCTTGTTAGGTATGCTGGATACCTTGGTATACCTTGTTAGGTATGCTGGATACCTTGGTATACCTTGTTAGGTATGTCTTATAAGATACAAATATGACAGCTGATAAGTTACATTGTTTCAGATAATGCAGTAAAAAAAATTATGCTGTAATTGCTGGGTATTGACAGTTGACCAATTTTTGATTATGTTGACCACATGCACAGTGTTGATAGGTGAAAAATAGTTGGAAGATTTGGGGTTAAATTGTCAAATGTTAAAGCACTTGGCTCAATTTGTCATAGTTTGGCAAGTTTATTGTCCAACACAGTATGAAGTGTGGTGGCTTTTTTTTGGTGATACTAGGCAATTGGTTATCATGCACAAAAGTACTTACATTTTTAGGAATAATAAATATTTTAATTTAAAATTTAATATTTGAATATTTAATTGTTGGAGGCACTATGGTTTATATGCAATTTTTAACTGCCATAGACACGGAGTGAATGTATTATATTAATTACACATATTTGCTTGATTTACTAATGACAGTATTTTGGTGATTTGCTGAATTTCATGTTGGGGGAGCATTTTGTTAGAATAGCAGTCGCTTTTATTTCTGGAAGTTTCTGTTTCACTGGCCGTTGAACTGGTTGGTGTGTGTTTATTTTTCTCTTTCCTCCTTCCCGCCTTCCCAGGATAGCTTTTGAATATTGTACAAGACATTTAATAGCCTTATGAAAACTTAGTTTTCTGGCTTAATACTAGAAGGACTGTCCAGTATTTATCTCAAAAGTACTGGGGCTGTGGGTGGGTGTTTTGTGCATGTGTCGTAGAGTTGCATAAAATAGTTCCCTTTCATCTGTTTAATATGTGAGCAGACAGCTTCAACTTGAATGTCCCCTTGGGGATTTTAGCCCAGATTGCATGGAATCCTATGGATTTCCCACCGAAAACATTTTAATCTAATGTTTGGTTTTATATAAACCTTTAGAGTTTGTTATTGAGAAGCAAGCTGGTATATGTTTCCCTGATTGTAACTGTTAGCTCTTTAATGCTTGACATTCAGTAAGTTGCTCTTCTGCACCATAACTTGAGTGTATGATTTGAATGTTTTTGTGGAATTTTGTTGGTGAAATGTATGAAACATGGCTGTTTTCCTCATTTTTTATTATTTTAAGTTGATTTTTAAAATCTGCATTTCTTTTGCCCATTTTAAGGAGTGTCAAGTCCATAAAGGGCATTGTGGTGTTGCCTAATTTTATATAGGATAGCAATTGTGAAGGTAAGGCAGCCTGGTGTCCATTTTTTTTTGTTATTTTGGTTATATTTGTTTTAGTGTGTTCCTTAGCTTTTGTAGACCCATGTGTGTACTGCTTGGAGCGTCTGTTCTGCATTCTAAGAAGTGGTGTGTGTACATTTTCTATATTGAATGCATCTATTTAGACATTTTAGGGTATTGACAGAAGCCCACCCAGAACAGGAATCAGTTCAGACGACAGGTGAGGGGAATGTGGAGTTACTGATGACCAGATGTCAGTCTAGAACCAAACATGTACTGTAAACTATTTGTCCTGCTGCAGGGAACAGGGAACAGGTCAGGGAACTAACATTGTTAATATCCGGGTCCCAGGAATATTATTGTTGTAGTAGTAGTTGGTGATGACGGTGATATTAATAATGATAAAAATATGCTTGATGCTTGCTATGTAGTGTGGGTTTAGTATACCACATTAAGTGGCCTTTGCACTTACTGGATCACTGCTTATAATAAATACTTCTGCTTCTCTTTTTGATTTTGTCACTGGGGGAGAAGCAAGTCTGTCTTATTTCCAGTAAACGATCAATGGCATTAACCTTTTCAGGGATTTTGCATTTTATTACTGTAGCTTAATAGTGGATAAACCTTTTGTCAGTAGTTATTTTCGTCAGTTGAGAGCAAGTTTTATTTCTGTAAATTTACTTATGTGTTAGATTTATTATTGCAGTTACCGAATTAACATTGTACTACTCTTACTTTCCCAGATTTCAGAGAGAACCTTTAGCTTAGTATTGTCAGTTTTACTGCTTTTAATAGTCATTGAATGGTTAGTGCTGTGTGGTTGTGTTTGACAGTAAAATAGGCTACTTGGGGATTGAAAAATTAGGTACTCAACACTGTTCAATTATTGCACCAAGCCATGTATTAGTAGACATTGCCTGTACTGACATTTTATAGCTTGTTTTACTCATTGCTAAAAATTGTTTTGCAAAGCTATATTTATGGCAAAGTATTTGAGATGTCCCAGATGTTTTCTCCTCCGATACTTATCAGTTTGTTTCAGTGTATTGTACTCCATTGGTACTTGGGGATCAGTAAAATTATATTGGTGGATCTTATTAAATGTATCTATTTTAGCTACCAGTAATTAACATATGTGAAAACTATTTGTCTGTTCTTATGAAAGCTGTGTTTACTCATAACTGGTTGCATTTTAGATTTCTTGCTGAACTTTGGAGCCAGTGAACAGTTCACACTGCATATGTGCTGAAATTAGTGAAAATGGTTCTGTCTTGTATCCTGGATGGAAAGTGGGTTTTTTTCTTTCTCTCACAAAGCAGTGTATGCTGAATTTAAGGATTTTACTTTATTACTCTTAAATCACAGCTAGCTGCTTAGAATAATTAGGAATAACACTTGCTCTAATTTCTTACACACTCGTTCTTGTATAAATATTGCACTTCACATGGATTGTCCTGATAGGATTTTAATTTCACATAATTTTCTGAATTGCATTGTCAGCTTGGCTATGAAATACCATTTGCATCAAAAGCAGTGATTTTTGTTGCTAATACATTTTCTTTTAGTACAAACTGTCAAGTTACTTTGGTATAGCTGGAAAGTTTTAGATCAGGCTTAATTAAAAGTAATCTAATGTGCACTACTTTTGGTTTGTTCAGAAACTGTTATCTTTGCTGAAAAATTCCCATTAAGTCGGTAGTGATGACTCAAAGCTTGTGCTTTTTTTTTTTTCAATTTTAGTCTTTTTTTTATTGTATTAGGCTTTAGGGGAAATTTGCCGTCTTGTTTATGAATTTATTATTAATATTTTACGCTGTATATGCTTTTAATAAAGAGGGCTGACTCCTGGATGTATGTGCTACCTGTCTTGTTGGTGCTCCCTTTTATTTTTATATTTATATCTTGCACCTTTTAAAGCTCATTTCTGTGTATAATAATAGTATTTGTGATTGTGCTGAAGCAATGTATCGTGAATCCATTGTTCTATGAGAGTCTTACAGGTGAGTTAAGATATAATTTTACAATGTTTATTCTAATGGTAGCACTGAGAAATATTGTCTTTGTGTTTTTGTAGTTTTTAATCACCTGAACGATTATTTTAGCATTTTGTTGCTGTATATCAAACTGCTTTGTGTTAAATCAATGAAAATTTCCTGTTACTGCAATCAAGTGAAATGTCACAAATGTGAAAACCAGCTTCAGTCATTTAGTAAGTTCAATGGAAAAAAACCGTCTGTAAAGGATATTGATTTTCAAATGCTCTGATTCAATTTGTAAAGTTGCAGTAAGTGCACCTTTCTGGTTTTCATGACATTTCTTCATTAGATTTTTTAAATATATATTATGTAGTCTAGGTCCTACAGCAGTTGAGCCTTTCTACAGCTTAAAGTTTTTTGTGGACTCTTACACACTGTATGGAAAAATTAAATGTAGGTACATAAGGTGTAATCTGAGAGTCACTGGTAGCTATGGTGTGATATAAGCCTTAAGTAATATGTCAGTGTGATTTTATGCCTAAACCTTTTTTTGTGTTTGTGTTTTGTGGGGGAGGGGCATAGGAGCAAAGTAGTGTTTTGTGATTTTCAGCTTTCCAGATGTGTAATTATAATATTTTAACGGTTGCTTGTGATTTGTATGATATGGCTTCAGTGTGTGAGTTTCATGAGCGTGTAAAGGTAGCTCTTCGTGTGTGTTTATGTATTCCTGACACCCACAAGTAAGATTTTTTTGTTTCTGTAGGGGAGAGAATGTTGTATTTTTAGAAACACAGCCCAATAGTAATTACAATAAACAGCCTTCTACCTCTCGGCTTGGTCTAAATAGCCATTCTGTCCACTCTTTCAGATAAAATGGACATTGGGCCCTCATAGTGAGCTTAGTATAAATTTAAGGATTTAAATAAAGCATGAAAAATATTTGTTTGCAATTTATAAATATTTTTAATGTGTCTGGTTGATTTATTTTGTTTAATACGGTGGATATCAAGTGCAAGTACTTTGTAAATGTATTCCATTTTGTTTTTAAACATGATTACAAGTAAAGACCTTCATTTAATTTTGTTTTTGCCAGTCTGTCTTTAAAGGAACTATGATGTGCAGTGTAGTAGTTTTGAAAAAGCTTTAAGAATTTTGATTAGGGGGTGTATGTGTGTTCCCATTGAAGCATATCACAGATATCACTGTTACTGTATTGGCATATTGTTTAAACAAATTTTGGTTTCATTAGTGATTACCCGTTAGGTTGAAGATAGACCTAGTTTTGTTACATGTACAATTTAGGTCTAGGCCTAATATTTCAGTTGTTTCCGGCTTGCAATGGTGGTGCTAATACCTAAAGAAAGATTTCTGTAACTGGCATTCAGATAAATGAAGGTCAGATGTCAAATCACTTGTACTCATAAATTCTGCATCTATCTACTGTTTCACTTGTACTGGATCAATGGCAACATTGCTTTTGTGGTGTTTTGTAACTCTTAGATGCAGCCAGGTTTTACAGAATGAAAAATGTGCACTTATAAAGTTTCACATTCGTTAAGTGCTTAGATTCAGCTTTTTGTAGAGTTCAGTATGGGATTAAATTCGCATTCTGCTAAATTTCAGTGCATTTCAAAAGAACGTTTCTTCCTCTCACTACTTGTGGGTTGATTATAGTGTGTGTGCACTTCTGCAGACATTTTGAAATGTGGCCTTTGTCTTTCCCATAGATTCATTCATTTAATTTAAAAATAACACTATTTTAGGAGGACCTTCCAAACTTGAAGCAGTGTTCAAAGATTTTTGTTTTCAAGCCTTTTTATGCGGTGCTTTATGAAGCACTATCTAGTCTAGACCCGATGAAACTGTCGACCCAGCTTTGCCCCCTAACCATCCCCTTTTTGTCTGTCTAGCACAGGACCTTGTTCATTATAGATGATGCCTGATAAATATTGAGGCGTCATGGAGAAACTTCCCCCGCCCCCTTTTTTTCTGGTTGGTTTTAACCAACTGGAAAACATTGTTTTGTTAGCTAAATGCACTACGGTTAAGAGAAATGTCATGAAGATTGTGGAGTCCAGCTTATAACAGATTATTATGAATGTGAGATCTGCCGTAATTTTATAAGTCCTGTGGTAACATCTGGACCTAGTAAATGCTTTACACCTTATGACAGTCCAATACACTGACAGCTGATCATGTCAAATATACTTATACATGGGTTCTGTTACTTTTGTTTTCCCATGTGCCTATGCATTATGTTCATTATTGTGGTTGGCCATTTGCCCTGCAGTTTGAACCTCGTGAGTGGGGTAGCATTCTTACCGATTATGTGAAAATGAGGTTCTTATTCTCAAAAACAAGGACTTTTGAAATTTTTAAAGTACTTTTGAATGGCTTGTATTGCAAAGGGACAGGGAATCCAATTGTTCCTGAGATCATATTGACCTTGGTGAATCCATTTGGGTGCTGGCTTTATTTACCTGTCAGCTGTGTTTCACCTAAATTAGTTATGTAAATTATACATTTGAATTTCTTACCCCTATTTTTAGTTGAGTGGTGCCTCATAGGACCTAAAATGTCTAACGTATAACAAATGGTCTATGGTATATTTCGAATGGTCACTTGTATAGGACAAAATACAAACTTCTGTGCATGTAGCAGATGTTACTGTCTACATATCCATAGCATGTGGTGAGCATGACTATAAATGCATTTCTTACAGTCAGTTTTGAGATCCTATAATTGGTGTTTGTAAATTCCCATCTAAAAACTGCAAAGACATTGCAGAGTTTTAGCTGTTAATTTGAGGCAATCAATTCTACAGTGATTAAACAAAAAGTAAAATCTCTGACTAGTAGGTTATACAGAATTTCCTGGCAGACTTGATTTACTTGAGCCTTGTAAGCTTTTCTTTAATGACTTGGAAATGAAATACTTTTTAACAAAAGCCAGGTTCCAGTGGCTACCCGATTTAGTTGCTTATTTTTATGCTTTTAGGAATGAACAAGTTTTTTTTTTTTCTTTCTTTCTTTTTGGGTTTAATTAAATACATTCAAATACCTTATTCTGTGTAAAGGTGCTTCCACCAAAGGTGTGAAATATTTGCCAACTTGTGCCTAGATACTTTGAACCGAAATACTTGCAGCCTCTTAGCAGAATCTTTCACTTAAATTTCGGCATTATGTGGGCAAATTAAAATAGCGTTTATTGTATTTGAACAGAGATAAGGGTTCTGATGCATTAGGTTTCATTTCGTAAGCATGTTTTGGGTCTAACCTCGTAACAGTTTTGCCAGATAGGTAGTTTGAATTGTATCAGCTTCCACTGCTTCTGCCTAGTGGATGGCACTAATTGCAGATTCTCATGTTACAGTAACCATTCATTATACCGAAGGCATTGGCCATCCTCTGTTTCATTGTCTTTAGCCAGCATGCAGCAGGATTTTGCTGGGAGTGTGCACACAAAGGGGCGTGTCTACGTATTTTTGTCAGAATGGGAATTGGTTCAGGGGAACAGGGTTTTGGATGAGTTGGAGTCCTTAACATAGGCAAGGATGTTGGCTGATACTAAGCAGCGGCTCAGTGAAAAGCTCTGTTGCGTAACCAGAGCATGTACATGCTTGCAACACTAATGGTTGTAATTGTTATGATAAAGTTGGTTTTCTACAGTTTTCTGTCAAATGATTTGCTATAATAAATATCACTCCTATTCATTTATATTAATGCATAATTGTTCTGTATAGGCTGGTATTTAACTAGAACGCTGGTCCTTTTATTTGTGCAATTCTGTGGTTGCTTTCACTGTTGTCTAAACTTATCATATTACCACCTATTTTAAAATGAAAGGTAGTCACACATTTGCACTTCAGTGATTCATTTTTTGAAGTAGCTGTGAATGTAAGGTTGACATGTTCCATTTTGACTTGGTAAAGCTACTACTGAATCAAATCAGTTAAAAATATGGTTTAGGAATTATAATGTTTGCTAAAATTAATTAGAAAGTGATGTGCTGCATTGCGGGATGGACCTGCTTTGCTACATAATGAGCAGCAGGAGCAGTTTATTTAACCAACAGGTACAAATGTGAGGTTTATGTTTATTTTTCATGTAGAGGTTGTGCTCATTCATGTCATTCTTGTTCTTGTGTTTCAGATGTCGTCAAACCCTGGCCTCTGGTGTGCGTATGTGTGTGACAGAGCAAGAAAGAGAGAGAGCAAGTGAGCGAGCACGGCATGCTTGGGGGGGGGGGGGGGGCAAGAGAAAGACTAAGAGGAGACGACGAAAGGGAGAGCGGGAGAGAAGAGGGAAGTGCACGGGCCAGGCCTGGCGGTGCTGTAGCAGCACAGAATGGTTTGTGGGTCATACGGGGATGCAGGCCATGCTGTGCTGCAGCAATAACACCGGGCAGACAGGCCCTGGCAAGCAGCTTGCGGGAAATAAGACTGCAAGCTGACAAGCAGCACATAAGTGGACCAGGCCCAGAAGAGAGAGGCTGGGGATGTCGTCACCCCCCCCCCACCACCAGCACCCCACACACATACACACTGGCCGCCTCGCTCTAGCAGCACGTAAATATTGGAGTTAAACCACTTCTGATGCCTCCAGTATTGATCGTGCTGCTGAAGTGAAGCCGGCCGATCCGTCAGCTGCTGTGTCAACGTTGTCACTGTCGTCTCCGCTGGGGGCTGCTGGGCTGAGATCAGGCGTCTTACACGTTACAGAGATCAGCAGAACGGGGTGAGGTGATGGCAAGAAAGTGCTGCTGTTGGTTTGCTTAAGGTAAATACATTTCTGTTGCTGTCATTTGATTGCAGTTTCTGCATAGAGTAGCAAAATTAACACTCGCTGATGTTTGCTTTTCTCCACAAAAGTTTCACAATTCAGTAATTTAAGCTTGCTTTTAAACTGTTAAATATTATCTACTGGGCTATACATGCTGTATACCTGTTTAATGTAACCTGTATTTAAATGTGCATTTTTGTACTGATCTGTGCTTTGTCATAATAAACAATTGATTCACAAATTTGGGCTTTCATTTTCATTAAGATCTTGACATAAACAGTGAATTACATATCTAGAGACACTGGGTGAAACTGAGAAACTTGTCTTAATTAGCTGGACACCTGCAAATATAAAAGCTTACTTTAAATGACTGAATGAAAAGATAATTTACTTTCTGAATAAATGGTTGTTTTTTTTCTGTTCATTTATTTGAAAGCTTACTTCTTTCCCTGTGTGTGTGTGTAAGCTATTTTAAGTGCTTTATCTGTGCTTTCTTTGCGGAGTTTACTCTTGGAAAGCTGGGCCCTTCCTCTGTCATCCTACACTCGTAAGCAGCCTGATCATGTTGGTGCTGTTCTGCAACTTGTGCTCATCTCACTGTATGAGCCATTTTGCATGATTTGGATTTAAAGCGTTTAACTGTCAAGGAAGTTCGGTAATAAGTTGGTATTTCCTGAAGTATGTCATTTCTGTTGTGTGATTCCGTAAATTCATAACTAGTGTGTGTATGTATTGTCCTCACCTTGCAAATTCATCCTCGCCAGAATAATCAGTGCCACACTGGAACGCCAAGAGGTGGTCTGATGGCCTCTGCGGAGGCATTGGCGCCGTGGATTTTCATGGCAGTCGGCCCAGCGAACGTGGACGTCGATGTGGCCGGCATCTGGACGGTACTGCTGTGAGAGCAGAGCATTCTGAAGAGCGTGCATCCTCGGACAGAGGCTGTCTGGCGAGGTATCCCGCCGATGCTGAACTTCGAAAAATCAGACAAGCTAATTCAAAGAGTTCTGCAGATACTGAAATTCACTGGTCCTAAGAAACCCTAATGGGGACTGAACAGAACTCTGAATACCTGTCCATTCTCTCTTCAGAACAGTAAACTATCTATGAAAACTACACAAATTAATGCTCATTGTCTTAATGTTTTGAATTTTATGTAATGTGTATTGTGTGTATGTATTGTGAACATGTATGGGTGAAAATCATGTTAATTGAATGTCTGCTATTCAAATAAACAAAGAACTATAGCTCTCCAGCACTCAGGAAGGAT
>JAODLD010000086.1:410441-426282 GCA_026781065.1 Mormyrops boulengeri | reverse complement strand
CATGTTTTTGCTCCCTCCCAGACGGTGCATGTTTTTGCTCCCTCCCAGACGGTGCATGTTTTTGCTCCCTCCCAGACGGTGCATGTTTTTGCTCCCTCCCAGACAGTCCACGTTTTTGCTCTCTACAGGGAGCTGGGAGGGAGCAAAAACGTGGACTGTCTGTGGGTCCCCATGGACCCGATTGGGAAACACTGCTTCCACTGTTTGAAAAGGTCAAAGTCTGGACCAGTCGGAATCCATTTAAACGTGTGTGCACTAACTAAACCGCAGTGCTGATAATCTAAGCTGGGAACAGTGATGGATCCTTTCATATCCCAGCTTTTTTGTTTGTAATCACCCATTAGCTTGATGACTAATGCAGTTCACTTCTGAGTAAACAGACTCTCTGTGCGGGAGCCGTCCTCGCCAATGCGGAGGGGACACAGATAAGGGCGACTCAGTACTGACCCAGTCATGCTTGACAGCAGAGACAATGCGTGGAGTGTAAATGCTGGTTATTTTCTGACCTACTGCTACAATCCTGTATTTTTAGTGCTTGCCTGTATGTTGCCTCATTTCATTTGTGGTGTGTGTGTGTGTGTGTGTGTGTATGTATGTGTGTGTTTGTTTGTATCATCCATTCACTGCTGAATGGAAGATAATCCAGTAATCAATAAGTGTGAGAGTTCGGGGGGGGGCATGGTTGGTCCTGTAGGACAGCAACATCTTACCGCTTGATGCCACTGATGCTGGGGAGTGGATATGGAGACATAGTCCCCCCCCCCTTTTGCAGCCAGGTACTGACCCAGAGTTTGCCTGTTCTGGTTCTGATGGTGGCATCTGATAAAATGCCTGCCTATAAAACTGCTGAGTCACCTGCGCACTCAGCCTCTCTCTCTCTCTCCCTTCCTCCCTATCAGATCCTGCCCGCCCTGTGTGTTCTGATCTATCACACCGATATTAATGTAAGTGCCGCCTCTTATCTGTTTTGAGTTCATGCCTCCAGTAAACACAGCTGCTGCCGCAAAGCTCTGTCGGGCTTCCTCTCGGCAGTGACAGACAGGCTTAGGGCTGAAGGAGGCTGTGATACGAGGCTCCCTTCCTGCGGCCTCTGTGATTCTCAGGAGGCCACTCTCCACTTCCTGTGAGCTCATGCCCACCGTTGTGGCGAGTGCAGGGTGATGTTCAGAATAATGGCAGCGTTGGTCATAAATAAGTCACCAATAATTTTAGTTTTTGCGCTAAAATCAAGTCATTTATAGTTAAAAACCTTAAATGGCAGTCACAAAGTATTTTTAAAAAAAAACGCCTCTTAAGTAATCTTATAATTCGAGCTCTTGTAACGTTGAACAGGAAGACCTTTTCATTTATTTTACCTACTCAGTATAAAAGCTCACAAATGAACTGTTTTGACACAAAAAAAGTTTTGTCCTGATGCTTTTGTGTGGCATAATAGAATATTCCCACTCCTCAGCAGTTGCTTATAACACTTACCAGAATAATAATCCAAGGCTAAGGGTGGTAAATCATAATACCGATAGCGTAGCTTCTCAGAGTTTTCAGAGAGACTTGCTTTTCTCATCGTAAACATAGGTATTTTTGTTTATTGCCTATGCCAGTCAATTCATAGAACCTTAAAATCATCCAGTTTTTAAGCCGACCATTATCTACTGGCCATTCTTGTGTCTGAACGGACCTGTCCTTCCCTCTGGTGTTAGATTCTGGTCGACACGGTGTGGGCTTTGTCCTACCTGACTGATGGAGGAAATGAACAAATCCAGATGGTCATCGACTCTGGTGTGGTCCCCTTCCTGGTGCCTCTGCTCAGTCACCAAGAGGTCAAAGTTCAGGTGAGTTGCCATGATTTTTTTTATGTATTTTTTTTTCCTTGCTTGAATACTGATTTTTGGGTGTGGCATGGTGGGGCTAACGTATCACTTCCTGTTAAGACTGCAGCCTTGAGGGCTGTGGGCAACATAGTGACTGGGACGGATGAGCAGACGCAGGTTGTGCTGAACTGCGACGTTCTGTCCCACTTCCCCAACCTGCTCACGCACCACAAAGAGAAGATCAACAAAGTAAGAGCAAGAGCAGCCTTGTGATCAGCCTGCCTGTTTGTTTTTCTCCCAGTTATACTTTGATTTTTATCTGTGACTTATATGTCACCACCATATGTTCCCTTACCTGCCTTCTTAATGCTTTGTTAGCTTGGTTGGTACCTGGTTGGCTTTGTTAGCTTGGTCGGCGACCGGTTGGCTTTGTTGTCAAGAGAGTCAAGCTCTTATTGGCTACTGCAGTTGCATCACTGGGAAATGGCAGGTCAGCTGCAGACTAACAGAACTGCAGAGAACTCAGACAGCCAAGACAACCTAACCCTCCAAGAAAAAGGCCAAGATCTGTTTAGTGGGACCCTCGCTGTGTTTGACATCATCCCAAATTGTCCTGTAGCTGCCCCGCATGTATTGCCTTCCCACAGCAGTCAATAGTATTTTTCTGCATGTTTGTTCTGCGCTGCGGCAGACATTCGCTCACCTACTTGAATTCCTGAATCAGCTTGCATCTTCGGCACAAGTTTTGCATGTACGCATAATCTCGCTTTCGCCAGCAAACCTGATGGATTACAAGTTGAGACCATCCCTGTTGAGCCTGTGGTTTGTGAGTGTTTGTGAAAGTGAAACCGAAGTTAACGCGTCTGTCGTCTTGCCTTTCCAGGAGGCAGTGTGGTTCTTGTCTAACATTACAGCTGGGAACCAGCAGCAGGTCCAGGCTGTCATCGACGCTGGTCTGATTCCCATGATCATCCAGCAGCTGGCCAAGGTCGGTCCACCATCACCACCAACTTGTGCACATCCCTGATTCCCACGTATTGGAGTTTGGTAGTAAACCCCAGTCTGCAAGTGCAATCGCTATATGAATGAGAAATGGCAATATTCTTAAATGGAATGTCGTCTGTCCCTCCAGAGGGGGCTAGCTTAATGTAAACGCTCTGCTACCTAGCTGTCATCAAATGCAGTTTGTTTTGTGCAGGTCATTCACAGTGTGGTGATGTTAGTCACAGAGAAGCGATGCACACCCCTGTCTTTCTCTCCATAGGGTGACTTTGGCACGCAGAAAGAGGCTGCCTGGGCAATAAGCAACTTGACTATAAGTGGAAGGAAAGATCAGGTATGTGAATTTAATTTTTTTTTTTAATTCAGTGGGAGCCCCCCCCCAAGAAAAAATGCAGTTCATGCACTAAGATTCTGTTCGTTCAGTCACAGCTTTGATTTTCTTCCACAGGTGGAGTTCCTAGTCCAGCAGAACGTGGTCCCGCCCTTCTGCAGCCTACTGTCTGTGAAGGACTCTCAGGTGGTTCAGGTCGTCCTGGATGGGCTCAAGAATATTCTGATCATGGCAGGCGAGGAGGCCAGCACTATCGCGGAAATCATTGAAGAATGTGGCGGTAAGATCGTTCATATTCGATTAGATTCGGCTTTGTCACTGTGCTGAGTGCAGGTGCACAGTCAGTGAAATGCAGTTAGATGAGTTTTGTTCTCAGAAGTCAGCATCCTGTCTTCATCATAGGTTTGGAGAAAATTGAGAATCTGCAGCAGCATGAGAATGAGGAGATCTACAAGCTGGCATTTGAAATCATCGACCAGTACTTTTCAGGAGATGATGTAGGTGCACCAGTTAAGCATGGAATTTGGTCACTAACCTGTATGATACTGGTTTTGTATGTGAAATGAAAATGTTCATACAGAATAGTTTTGTGTTGGTTTAGTTGTGGCACATCACAGTTAGAATATCGGCCTTTTGCTTCCATGTGTGGGTGCTCTCCTACACATCTGTACTGATAAGAATTTTTTCCGTTTAAGCTGTTTATTTGGTACTTATAACAGTCTGAGCAGTGACTTATTGCAAGGAAAATCTGCAGACCTCATTTATGATGCTGACCCTTATTTTTTTGTTTTGCTGCCCCCCCCCCCCAGATCGACGAAGACCCAAGTCTGATCCCTGAAGCCACTCAAGGTGGGACGTTCAACTTTGACCCAGCTTCCAACCTTCAGACCAAGGAGTTCAAATTTTAAAGCGAAGTCCTCAGCAGCCTGTCACCTTCAAGAGACCTGAGTAGATCTACTAACCAGAAGCGCGCACCGTGACCACGCACTGAAGGATCGGAGACAATTCGAGACGATCCTCTCCAACGCCCCCTCACTCCCCACCACCCCTGATGACTCTTGGTTACAGAGGCGTTGTGACGGAAAAGGCCTCCTCTGTCACTCTGCTGTTGCCAAACATCCCTCTCGCTGAAACACACGCGGACTGGAGCTGCTAGTGCATGATCCTAAAAACGTATCATATTGACAAGAAAGAAGGAAAAATCCCAACATCAGCGTGAGAGGATTTTTCTTTCTTACACCACCCCCTCCCCCCCCACCCTGTTGTCCTTTTTTACTTCCCTGGAATCATTCCAGGCTCACTAAAGCGATTGCAGCAGAGCCCACCAGCTTCTGGACTGAGGCTCCGCCTCGGGGCCGGGCGGGACAGGCAGCGGCTGTTTGGTGCCAGCCTGGCTTCTGAGGAGGAGGGGAGAGGCCAGGGAGCAGCGATGGACTGAGCAAACTCTTGTTTATCTTTCTGTTTTGGGAGTTATCATTAGAATGTTTATGTGTTAAAATGGCAACATTTACAAAAATGACTGAACACAACTGAAGGCACACACATGGTGAGATGGGGGAAAATTTTAATCGTATTAATTTTACTACAATTCTGAGAAGAATGAGACGTTTAAAAAAAATATTTTGCAGCACTGATCTCTAAGTGTGGAACCCAGAAAATGAGAAGAAAAAAGCGAACGTGGAGATTTAAGCTCTGCTTGAGCTCACACTGAAGGATTTGCAAGATTGGACTCTGCAGAAGTGACATCGTTGCCTGAATCCCTTCTGACTGACTAGGCGTGTATACTGCGTGATGTGGGGATTCCCAATCTTCCATGAGTTTGACCTGGTGTGGTTCAAACCCCCTCAGACCCTCAATCTTAATCCTAATTTCTCCCTTCCTCCTACCACTTGACGAATAGACACGGCAAACACTGGTCTTGCTTTGGTCTTTTTTTTTTCTAAACTTTTTTTTTTTTTATTTACATTTTTTAGTTTAAGATGGACAAGTAGTAGACTTGTTTAAACTGTGGAGCTTCCGTGTGTTTGGTTTCTCAGTCTTTCCGAGTCGTGACCCGCGCTTACTGTCTGTGGAAAGTGCCAGTTGTTCAAACACGTGACGGTGGGATTGGTCACACTGCGTCTGCAATACTTTTCGTTCTGGTATATATACAAGTTTTTTTGTTCTTAGATTTACTGCATCAGACCCTAATTGTACAAACGAGAACATCTCTTTGGAAATGTTTGCCGCGTGAGGGTCGTGTAGAGCTGCTCCGGGTTCCCGCGTCATATTAATGGTCTGATTTCTGGCTGTCCCCAACCTGCGTGACACGCTGACGGACGGTACCGCATTCAGAAATGGGTTTTCTCGCTGTCGTGACTGGACGTTTAACCATCTTTTTTTTTTTTTATTATTATATCCCTGTGCGTTTTACCTGTAAAGGGATGGAAATCAGAACCATTTTTTTTTGCTTTTGGACTAATGTAGTTACGTTTTTGGCTGCTAACTACTGAAGAAACCTGTGTGTTCAGGAAGAGCAGTCGGAGCCATGAAAAAATTTGAACAAAACTAGCAGGTGTACAGACATGCACTATTTAGACGCCTCGAAAGAGCCACTTTAAAGATTAGAGTTTTTGCCTTGTATCTCTGACAGATACAAGCTCGTTTGTTGCAAGATTTTTACTTGCTGAGAAAAAAAACTTCTTTTAAATAATAGAAACGACAGATAGCATTTTGGCCTCTGATTGTTTATATCTTTTTATAAATTTTAGATTGAATTTCTCTTTAAGGTGGCTCATTGTTTCAACTCTTGTGCATATTAAAGGTGAGTTGAAAATCATTGTGCCTTTTGGTTTTTCATTTCTAAGCAGCACAACCTTTTTCAAAACAAAAAAATACAAACTTACTGATGTTTGGATTTTTCTTTGTCTTTTTTTGGTGCGGGTTTCCCTTCTTGCTGGAATATAACCGTGAAACTTCTCAGGCAGTGGCTGGGACTCTCACCGCGTGTCAAAGCGTGTCTTGGCCGTAGTATCCTAGTGGACACACCGCCCTCCTCGGTCGTGCCCGCTCACCGCGTCTGCCTGCGTAGCTCTGCCCGCAGCCATACGTCACCATTGGGATTCTCAGGGATCTCCTTGGTGATACTGCTGTTCTCATCGCTCCCTCAGGACATGCCCTGTGTATTACTGATCCTAACCAAAATAAACTTGCTGTTAGCCATTGCTTCTTTACTGTTCCAAGTGTAATGATTGTGTGTGTGTATGGGTGCGGGGGTTAAAATGGATACGCTATAGGCGTAATAGAACGCAAGGACCTTGTAAAATGCTCTCCACACTTGAAGCCAGAATGTATTTTTCCACATGCTCCCTCTGGCCCGTAAATATAGATTACATGGTAATTTCAGTGTGTGAATCCTGCTGAAATACTGTATTTTCATCATCCTTCATGTTGGGGTGACACTGGAGGTGTAAGTAGAATGAAGTGTCATCTGTGGTTAAAGGTGCCTGATAATAGTCGCTGTCCGAGGTCCTGGGCGAAGTCTGATGATTAACTTTGAGTTTTCCCTCGTTATCTATCGTCGTCTGCCTACTAGGCATTCCTGCCTACTAGCACATACTACGGAGAGACGGCAGTAAAGAAAAGGTGTTTTGCTTTCATATTTACTGTACAAATTCATATGGTTCTTGAATAACACGTAGGTTGGGTTAGTGTATGTACAGAGACATACACCCAGGCCTGTCTCCGAGGAGGGGTGAGGCCCAGCTGAGGTCAGCGTGTAAATCATTGTGCCCACTACTGCTTGGTCATTGTGATACAGGTGAAATTATAGTTAAAAATAACAGACCGATCGTTGTCTGCAGAGGGACCATTCTGGGCTTGCTAGCCCCACGCGGTAGTGTGGCCATGCAGGTTATGTTATCTTAGGCTACCTGATCATGTCCAAGGTAATTGATTGAGAAATTGTAGGCTTATTTTCAATGTATATTTAGTAGGGGTGTAACGATACACAAAATTCATGGTTCAGAACCATATTAGTACAGCAAGGAAAAAATTATTTGTTTTGAGATGATTTATTATTCAAACTGCAAACACACAATTAGGGACAGCCGCATTCCACCATGTCGACGTGTCTGAGTAACATGTGCTGCGATACATAGACATATAGCTAAGACACAGTCCTGGTCTTAGCTCTCCAGTACTGGTGCACTTTGTTGGTAAACCAAAATGTTCCCAAACCGCCAATTATTACTGACGATAACCAGCATCAGCCATAAACATCTCGCAACCACAACTACCATAAAATCTCTTGTTGAACATCTACTTGTGAATTTCGATTCCGTGCCAAACGGAAGAAGGTCACCAGATTTCCAGATTCTCGATTCCAACGGCTTAAAAACATGGGAGGAAAGGGGTTAGTAAAAAGAAAAAGACGGAGTAGTATATAATTGACAAGGAATCTTGATACTTTCCAGTTAATTTTACTGACAGTCTTTTGCTGGCAAGTATACCTTTCAAAATTATATACATAACAGTATATACCTCTGCATTCATGTCTTGTTTGCACACTTCGTACAAAAATAAATGACTGGCCGGCTATTTCATTAACAGGGTTTATTTTACCACTGATACATTACAGCGTGTACATTTACTTGTATTCCAACTTTCTTCATTTTCAGCCTGGCATTTGAAAATAATAATAATAGGCCTAATAATAACTAAGAATAACTTCCTCTGTTCCCAGTCACCTGGAATCGAGGATTCGATTCTTTTGCAATCGACTCCCAGCCCTACTTCATACACCGTTCGGGTTTAGAGGTGATTTACACTGCAGGCTGAAACGCGCCGCTCAGATCGAAAGCAGATGACTTATACAGGTCGTGCCGATGTGTCAGGCTGAAGTTCGCAGGCATTTCGCGTACTGAGTGTGAAGGTCTAAAAGGGGTGAGTGTGAAATCTCTGCAGGCTCCGGGGGGGGGCAGAGAACAGCAAAACTCACGGCGGGTCTGAACCGTCGCTGCGCCGATCGGAGGCAGTGCGAGTCTCCGGCGTGATGGCGGAGAGCCCCGGTCTGCTCACGCCCGTCGCCGTGTACTCGCTCTCGGCCTGCGCCGCGCAGTTTGCGGCGGGGCTCCTGCTGGCGCTGCTGTGCGGCAGAAGGTGTTCAGCGGCGGACAGATGGGTCCTGGTGTGGCTCTTCTACGATGCCATCGTACACATCACCCTGGTAAAGCTCTTCCGGATTATTCAGGCCAGGTTTATTGTTTTGCCACGGTTGATTACATGTTAAGTTACACGTAGGTTGAATCGAAACCAAAATGATAATATTCACTTTATCAGTGTTTTCTGTACATTGCATTTGACTTTTATTGGCCTACATATCCCAGAATGATGCCGTATTTTTGCGTACGTTGTAGACTCTCAGCATGTTTGCCACCCTTTTCCCCAGGAAGGCCCGTTCGTCTACATGTCACTAGTCGGCACCGTCGAAACCTCGGAAAACCTCATTGCCGAATTGTGCAAGTATTCACTTGTAGTTTGTATTTTATCTGTGGGTGCTGGCCGTTGGAAGCCATGTAATAACAAGTATAACAGCAGCTGTGCAGGGACCCCTGCTGGAGACATGCGGCTGTGGTGTTGGAGGATGTGGACGCTATACAGTCTGTTCTGTAAAGGTGCCGTAACTTACATGATTTGCATTACAGATACATCTTTTTTAAAACAGGGAAGGAGTATGGCAAGGCAGACCGGCGCTGGCTTCACTCGGACCCAACCATCGTGTCCCTAGAGCTGCTGACGGTGCTGTTAGGTGGCTTGCTAGCCTTGGTGCTCGTCTATGCCATCATCAAAGACAAACACTACAGGTGAACAGAAAGGTCACACTTGTATTTTCAAAAACAAAACATAAAATAAAAAATACAACAGTAGTTAAGATTAGTGTGCTTTTGTTGAGGAAATAATCTGTCTGAGGCATTTAATTGCTTAAAATATCTACGAGGTAGAATAGTAGAGAGCTGGGTGTTACAGGCTAGTACCTTGTTATCTATCTTTCTGTAAATCATTCCTGAAGTCAAGCTGGGAGCTCAAGTGCCAGAAGGACAGTGTTCCACATTCTGGAGCTGGGATTAAACTTTGATTCCCCCTGTCCCCCTCCCTGCTTGCAGGCACTTTGTCCAGATTACCCTGTGTGTGTGTGAGCTGTACGGAGGCTGGATGACATTCTGCCCAGACTGGCTGACCGGTAGCCCCAGCCTTAACACCAGCAACTGGCTTTACTTGTGGATCTACCTCGTGTTCTTCAACGGCGTGTGGGTGGTTGTTCCGGGACTGTTACTCTGCCAGTCATGGCTTTGGCTGAAGGAAATGCACAATCCACAGAGAAGTGTGTCTTCAAAGAAAACTGAATAAAATGTCATCTATATGGAAGGGGTCCGTGGTGACTCTGAGGCCAGGGATCTGTTCAAGTTCCTTTATTGGTACCCGAAGGTAAATGTTGTTTGCAGTACAGAGTCCACACACAAACCCAAGTATAGGAGAAACACACAAAAAACACATCACTCATTATACCACAATACGGGGTCTGTGTCAGCAAAGGTTGCTGGTTCAAATCCCATGTTTGCCTGGAGTGATTCAACTCCGTTGGGCCCTTGAGCGAGGCCCTTAACCTGCAATTGCTTCGTCCTGGGTATGACGTCAATCTACATCCAGCCCTATAAGGAGGTCCTCCAACTTACAGGGAAAAACTTGGGGGTTGGGAGCAGGATTGGCACTCCAGCCACTGGAAAAAACCTCAACGTGGTCCATTCGGACAAGTGTGGTGCTGAGGTGTCACCTGCCACATGGCTGCACTCAGGTTCTCATTCCTGAGGTGGTTTGTCGTGTGATGGGTGTGGCAATGCACTGTAATCAGTGCATGCACCTTACCTTTATGGAAGTCTATGCAGGTGTAGTGATTGTTTCAAGGTGACGAGTGATTTACCATCTGAAACGTGCCAGACTCAGTTGATGTACAGATAGAAAATGGTGTCATCTCAATGGTCTAGAAAGCTTGAGACAAAAAGCTGTGACCTAACTAGATAATGATTATCTATGAGGATGATGGTGCAAGTATGTGGGAATTTGTGTGTGAAGAAACATGCCTGGGATTTCAACCAGGACAGTTCTTCCCTTCACACACTTCTACTACAAACCTGCCCAGACACGATTCTGGATTTTTTGCACAGGTCTTTCAATTTCACATTAAAATAACGACTGTAGCCACATTTTAATGGTAGTTCATGGCTTTTTTATTTTTACTATCTCATTTTGTTTCAACTGTTATTTTACTACATAGAGTTTTGGCTATGAGAAATGTGCATTACAAATAAAATTTATTATTATTATTATTAGTGTCTCCCTCTCTCAAAAAACAGGACCATAAGAGAATAGTGTCATATCTGCATTTGAAGTGTAACAAATAGCAACATTAATATCTGTTATCTCATGACTCTACCGCAAGGATCACTCTTGTGAGCCCTCCGACTTTCCCAGTGCCGCCTGTCATTCACATGCTGCGAAGAGTCTTTTCCATCATACAGTTAAAATCTCATATATACTAGGGTGCAAAAATATGCGTGAAACATGTCTCACCCATTCTCTCTCACTGTGGTGTGTATCCTCCTGACAATGGATGGAAGCACAGTGGATGCAGTGGCAGTGCAGTAGTCCTAAATCATCAGCAGCTTCTGGACCAATGAAGCATCCAGACCAATGACGGCGGGTGAAAGCCGACAGGCCCCATGCTAGAGGCACCAATTCGATGTTTTGCTGCCCTTGATCAGCTCAGCGATGGATTGAAAGGCTTGCTGGAGCCCCTGGCCATTCAGGCCGCTGCACGGCTGTATCATCCAGTCACGATCTGTGCAGTTGTTCAGGCCCAGGGTGTTGACCACCTCGCTGAGGTTCATGATGTTGGGGAGGTCACACTTGTTGGCCAGCACTATCAAGGGGATGCCTTTCACACTGTCCTTGGCAAGGACGTGCCTGAGGGCCCTCGCTGCCTCACGAATGCGACCACGATCGCTGCTGTCCACCACAAACACCAGCGCACAACAGTCTTCCAGGTAGTGCTTCCAGTAAAGGCGCATCCTGTCCTGGCCGCCCACATCCCAGAGAGTCAAGACAATGTTCTTTGCCACCGGCTGCATGCCCACATTGAAGCCGACGGTAGGCTGGGTCTTGAGGTCCTCATTCCAGCGCATCCTGTAGAAGATTGTGGATTTCCCGGCAGAGTCCAGGCCCAGCAACACCACGTGGAGTGGCTTCTGGTAGCCAGAGCAGGATTGGACGAGCCCCATGGTGCCCAGAAACCACTGACGCTGTTCCGTTTATCCTTCGGACGAGTGAATGAAAGCAAGCCTGCAGCGACAGCGATGTGTGTATATGGAAAACTGAACAGAATGGATCTCTGTCATGGGTTGTGTAGAACCAGCCTTTCCACATTCCAGCTGTCCTACAGCGGTATGACGACACACCCACCGAAAGTGTAAACAGCGCTAAACTGCACCGTAATATGTTTTGTGATTTACTCCTTTTAAGATCATCACATTTTTAATCAAATAAAACGTATGCCACAAATGAAGGGGGATCTAAGTAAGTCGCCACAGGGGGGATGATGAGTGTGAGAAAGGGATGATCCTGGACCCAGAAAAATTTGCGAATAAAGAGCGGGAAACTGAGCATAGAGGTATGGGAGAGGACGCCAGTCGGCCAATGAGCGGCTGCCAGTGTTCTGACGAGTTGAGCTACCTATCAAGACGTGCTATCGAGCCTTTCTGCGCATGTGCAGTTCCACCGTTTTGGGATGAGATTAGGGTTTTTTTGGGGGGGGGGGTTAGGGTTAGGGCTATCGATTAGCACTACGGTAGCGTAACTCGACAGAACACCGGATCAGAATCCCATAGACGTCTCACCACAGATCAAGTCATCTGTTAGCACAGTTGTGGAAATGATCAGTCTAGCCAAATTAATAACTCCCCTCTCCCAGTACACCCCACCATGTGGATTTTTTTTTAAAGTTTGCTTTTTACATTTTTAAGGTAATACGATGCGCACATATTCAGATAACTAAATATTACTGTTCTATAATTCAGAGCTTTACAACACACAGCACTCACTGATGTTAAAAAGAAAAAATAATAATTATTTAAATAACCTTAATAATGAACATACTGAAAAGACTTTTTTTGTATTTGGATTCATGCGGGTATTACAATATCGTTAATCAACAATTCAACCTTATTATTGGTAATAAAAATATATGGAGTCTTACGTCGAGTTACACCCGATCGAGTCTTGTCCAATCACGTTTACGTCCGAGGTCCATATTATACGTGACACACACTGACCGAGAAACACATGAAGCCGGAGGTAGTAGGACGTCAGGGGGGTGTGTTAGGCGCGAGGGGATGGCAGCGCTGCCGGCGGTATCGTATCAGACGTGCAGCCATAGGTGGCTCTTAGTTTGACAGAAGGTACGAGGATTGAAGCCCATTTTAAATCATCCGTTTAGAAATGTATCGCATACTTTCACATTATTTATGGATAATATCAAATTTCATTTTTAACGCGTATATCCGTTTTCGATGCAATATCAGCTAAAAGAACATGATTTTGACACGAAGTTCAAAATGCACACTTAGTACCGCCAAACACCTCAATTCTTTCCAATAAGGATCTTTGAACTCAGACACACGATGATGGTGGAGAGTGATTTGCGGAACGACTGGCTGTAGCGCAATGCGGCGTTAATACGACTGCATCACACAAAGCGCCGCTCGATTCTACATATGCAAAAGAAATTAACACACGGAAAAGGCTTATGCTGTCTTCGTCTTCTGTTCAGGCTATCCCGCATTCCAGGGCATTTACTTTTAATACGAGTACGCCTGTCCGTGCATAGCCACGTACAATTACACACCCAACGATAACTAACAGGTGTCACATTGTTTTCCAGGTGAACGTCATTCGTCGGCTGGACGGTAAAAAGAAAATTGAGGAGCGCGCACGTCGGGGGCTATGCTATGCTGTACGTACAATATCAGCTTTTGTCTTTGGGGGGGTGGTCAAACACTCACACACATATACAGCGTTAAATGCTCATATGCGTGGTCTGAACGCACCAATACTAGAGCCTTCCCCATCACGCTGCAGTTGCGTATGTGACCGTACCGAGATACGGAAGCTTTTCTGAGTTTGCTTGCTCAGGTCTGGCCGCCCCCGCGTCACGTGACCCACTTCCTTCCTCGCGCAGCTCGCGGAGAACCTGCGACGCGCCGCGCGGCCGGAATGCCGTAGTTTGGGAAAGTGCCTGCAGAGGTGAGGCTCGTTCCTCTGCCGAAGAACTTCCCCCCCATATCCGGTGTCTCGTAGGTAGGTCGTGTGACGTACCGACTATGTAAAATGTCTCCTTTTCTCTTCTCAGGAATATCGTGCCGGTTGAAAATGGAGCGCCGCTATAGGTCAGTGGATGTGCGCCTGTCGTAGATAATTGTTTCTGGTGGTTGTCGTCCAGCGCTGTTGTTCGTTTCTGGAAGCGCAGGCTAGTTACATCGCGTGAAAACCTACTATTATATTATAATTTTTAACGGGTGGGAATCTTTGCAGCTGCTGAGTAACGGAGGGTATGAGCTCCGATCGGGCGCTTGATAAATTCGCCTCGGGGGAAATCGATATCTGTTCTTCTAACGGAGTGATGGTCATGGTCACTCGCTGGACGTTTCCACTCAAATCACTCATATCATATCTAATTGATATTTCGCATGATGTCTCTTCTTAAGGAAATTTTTCATTGTTGTTAAGGAGCATGAGATTGGCTGTGGTGTTAGCTGTCGACAGGGCTTATGGCTTAAGCAGGCTTTAGCGTGACCCGTCTGACACTGCTGAAACGACGGCATTCTCATAAGGTGAACTTTATTGACCCCAAGGAGAAATGGTGATGCATACTGCAGCAAGTTATGTAAATTGCGGAACACGCTAAACTTCAAAGACGATACACATAGTGCAAAAAAAGCTACAGAAAACATCCTAAAAGGGCCATAATGAAATGAACATAAATAAAAATGTGCGGAAGAGTTGGATAACTGCTGGCATGGAGTGAGAAGAGTGAAGCGCTTGTGTATTGGATGCTGGCATGTGTAAATGTATGTGCACGCCCATGTCTCAGTGTGATTCCCGCCCCCCTGCAGCAGCCCAGATGTGGTATTTCATCATTGGTGTACCTCTATCTGGTTTACTCCTGTGATGAGCTTCCACTCGTGAGAGCTGTGTTTGTGTCTAGTGACGGCAGCGTGAGTGACGAGAGTGCGCCCACCGTCCTTGCTTCAAGCTGCACCACCGCCTTGCCCTGCGTGGTTTCTGTGAGGTCCCCCGGCATGGCAGATGTCAGCAAGTGGCCCCTGTTTACCTTGCTGGGACCCCAGGAGATTGCATCAATCAGCCTAGCCTGTGTCTTTGGTGCCTCTGGCAATGAGGCGATCTACTGCACCCATGATGATGAGGTTGGTGCTGTGATGAGTGGAAGTGTCTTGCCTCTGTCCCATTTGGGGTTACATTTCAGTGTGTGTGTGATGGCGATGTTGGCTGAAGGCCTGAACTGTTTTTTATGTGTAGGGGGATGGGGAGCTGTCTGTTCTAGGGATGTTGATGAGGTCTTCCTGGTGGCAGCAAATCAGTAAGTGTGGCGCTGCCCCATCCAGGTGTATGCGTTTGGTCTGAACTGCAGCAACTGCCTGGGAACAGGAGACAGCCAGAGCACCATTTTCCCCAAGAAGGTGGAGTGTCTGAGTGGGAAGAAGGTGGTCAGTTTGAGCTATGGCAGTGGACCTCATGTCCTGCTTGCATCTGCAGGTATGGTGGGGCTCCCTCCTTTAGATATATGGAAGCACCTGTGTCTACTGTGAATCAGAGAAATTAGTGTGCACCTGGAATCTGGCTTGACTCTGCAGTCTTCCCATAGGTGGCGAGCTGTTTGCCTGGGGCCACAATGGCTACAGCCAGCTGGGCAACGGGACTACCAACCAGGGGTTGTCGCCCATCCTGGTGACCAGCAATCTCATAAACAAGAAAGTGACTGAAGTGGCCTGTGGATCTCATCATTCCATGGCTCTCACATCTGACGGGGAGGTAAGGGGGTCACATGGGTCAGTCGAATGTGGGTAGTGGTCAAAATGCTGGCTTGTTTAAGACCTGGGGTGACTTTCTCGGTAACGATTGATCTTGGTGAATAACGAACAAGATGAAGAATGACCTTGGTAAAGAACGAGTGAGATTTCAGTTTCCTGAAACCATTAATTTACTCCAGATTTAACTAACAAATTTAAAGTAATTATTTGTTTGTACACTGCATCTGCATGCCAGGTACACCTGCAGTGGCATGAAAACCAATTTGTCGTGCAAGGCATCCCCTCCGGCTGGAAATTGTGTGTAGTGTGCATGGTGCAATAGTAGTGTGGTCACTGCATGCACATATTTGGACACAGCAGCCTTACTGAGGCCATGTGCATCATCGATGGTCTGCAGGAATCTCCTGCTGGCATAGAAAAGGTAGAGCTGAGGGCTAAATTTCAATGTGTTCCTCTTTTCAATTCACCCTACACCAGACCAAGGAACATAAGAACATAAGAGATTTACAAACGAGAGGAGGCCATTCGGCCCATCAAGCTCGTTTGGGGAGAACCTAACT
>JAODLD010000086.1:400107-410341 GCA_026781065.1 Mormyrops boulengeri | reverse complement strand
ATTGTCATCCTTAGCCTCCAATGCAATCTTTCTTTCTACATTCCTCTTGGAGAGTCTAATGTTGTTTTTTAACTCAAAGGAAGCTCATTAGGTCCATTGGGTTCATGTCTGCCGACAAAACAGCATTTGAACCAGTAACTTAGCTTTTTGGACAGTGCTATCAAATGGCGTGTCTGGTTGAGTTGCACAATTCTCTGGATAATTCGTGTTATCGTTGCTGGTAGTAAGGGGTGATTAACCTTTCGACTTTAAAGGTGACTGAATACATGGCAAGCGTGATAGGTTAACTCATTAAGTACCAGGGTTGTGCAAAATTCAGTGTTTATGAATTGCGTCCTGTTCCAAAGTATAACCCAAGTTTTTTTTATTCTTCATAAATGGAGCATCAATCAAATTTACCACCCACTCCTAAAGACCTATCTGTCTCTCATGCTTCTGTTGCCCAGATCTGCTAATTCAGCCCCATCTCATTAGTCTCTCATAAACTGCTTCCTGCATTAAGTCTTCTACCTGCAACCTTGACATTATTCCTTCTTCTGTCTTCCTTGTTCTTGACGTAATCCGTCCTAGCATCCTCTAAATAGTGCTCTGACCACTGGTATTCTGCAGTCATATTTCAAGAATGCTGTGATCGAACGTCTCGTAAAGCCCAACCATGATCCAGCATCTCTCAGTAATTATAGACTGACTTCAAAATGACCATTTCTACCAAAAATTCATGAAAAAGTAAGTTTACACTGAAAACCATATGATATTCTGGATAAATTTCAGTCAGGCTTTGCTATGCAGATGACACTCCCTCCTTGAAATCAAATCTTTGGCCTACTGGGAACAGGGAGGGAGCAAATTCATGGACTGTCTCTGGTTCCCCGAGGCCTGGATTGGGATGCGCTGGCTTATGTTATGTTTAGGGTTGTGTTACGATGCCTTGTCTCGTGAGTTTGTTGATGATGCCGCGACATGATTTCCTGAATTGTACGTAATGTAGTTTAATGCAGTGCTGATGCTGCTTTTTTGGTTTTGCTGAAAAGAGCAAGAGTGTTACTGGCCCAGTGTTGGATCGATCCAGAGTACCTGTGCCTGGAACAGAGAGGTTGTTTACTGCATAACTTTTCCACGCATCATAACTCATGCATACGAATAAGGATACCTTCTAAGCACATGATCTAGATGTGCACATTGTGTCGGCTGCTACTTCACATCAACTAGCGTTTGCTTGAGTTAGTCAGGTGAGATGTCAGTGATTATTGCTGGCATTTAGTGATGGTAGTATACTGTTCTACATATGAGCCTCTGTATATGGTTAAAGATGTTGTGCAGATTGGTGGATGGCATCTGTCCTGTTTGATATCCAGGTGTTTGCATGGGGCTACAACAATTGTGGCCAGGTGGGCTCTGGATCGACGGCCAACCAGCCCACTCCACGGAGGGTGTCCAGCTGCCTGCAGAACAGAGTGGCAACCGGCATCTCTTGTGGCCAGACGTCCTCCATGGCAGTTCTGGACAATGGGGAGGTGAGCGGACGTCTATCTGTAAGGAGTGTTTCTCTGCTGTGGTTGAATGTAGTGAGGTGCAGCTGGAGTCAAGGGAAACTCTGGTTTGCGTGGACATCCTGCATTTACATAAAAGCAGACTTCGGCGTTTTTTGCCCTACTCACTTGTGTTCCATGGTGAGCATATTTTTTTTTTGCAGAGGTTCTTTGATCCCTGGTGACGTTTTACAGGTTTCACGATGGGATGCGGGATTAAATGTAGAGATGGGCCGATCCACATTTTTTCAGTTCTGATCCAATTCCGATACACAACTGCCGATACCGATACAGATTCCGATACAAGAGCTCTTTTTACTTTGTTATACTTTTATATATAAATTTTTTAAGCTAGTAAATACAGATGTAAAAAATGTATGACAAAAAATGTTTAATTAGGCTACTACAAACATACATAATGTACTGTTCCACCTCGTTTGTACATCTTGTTTTAAGCATTTTTGAGGCATTTGCAGTTCAATATGAATATCTTCAAAGCAAGTATACGCAAGTGGCGAATGCATAAAATTTTAACAGAATTTTTCTCCCATTGGCGCCGGCTCAGTTACACTGTGTTGAGATAGCGGCCCCTTTTGTACCACAAGCTGCAGCGAGTTCACAAAACAGTCCCAGTTAGCGACTCCCAAATCATCAATTGTTTTTTTTGTCTCGCACAGTTGCGTGCCCTTTAAGTGGGATTGTCCATTAAACGCTATTCCCACCTCTCAAAACTTTGTTTTACAAAGACTGCAAATCGCTGTGCTACTGGTTTCTGTTAAAAGCGTAAAATACTCCCAGATCATCACGTCTTATCTTACGCTTCTCGTACTACGAGGGGTATGTGCATGACGTCACAGCAGGCGGAAGTCACTGCACTCACACCCACTGAGTAGCAAAAACACATGGAAAATGGGAAAGAGATATCGTGCGATTTTGCCAAAAATGAAATAAGTAAGTATAAGACGTGGATCGGTCACGCATGGCCAATGCCCGATCCGTCAAATAGGTCTGGATCGGCGCCGATACCGATCCGAATATCGGATCGAATATCGGATCGGTGCATCTCTAATTAAATGAACTTTATATTTCAGGTGTACGGCTGGGGCTATAATGGAAGTGGGCAGCTGGGATTGGGCAACAATGGGAACCAGCTGACTCCGTGCCGTTTGGTGGGCCTACAGGGCCTCTGTGTGCTGCAGGTGACGTCCCCTTGTATGTCTTGCTTGGGCTATGTCAGGGGTAGTGAATGTCAGACTGGGCCAGCGTGTGGCTCAGCAGGCTAAGCCTCGGTGCCTGTTATCCGATGGTCGCCGGTTTGAGCCCTGGCCTCGGCAGAATGGTCATGTCTGTGAGCCCTTGAGTGCTGCCCTTCGCTGCCAACCTTGCTCTCACTTACATGTGTCATGGAGAGCGAGATGGGGTAGGCAAAAAGAGAAATTCCCTACATGGATCTATAAAGCATCATTACTATTATAAATGGCCTGAAATCAAGGCAAAACTAGGAGAATGTATGTTAAATTGCTGGGTTAGATGTGTGGCCTTGGGTGACAGTCCCACCTTTTGGCTAAAGGGCATGGGGCCGTCTCACTTTCCCTGGCAGATTGCCTGCGGCTACTCCCACACGCTGGCACTAACGGACCAGGGCTGTCTGTATGCCTGGGGCGCTAACACATATGGACAACTGGGCACAGGTAGCAAGAGCAACCATCTGAGTCCTGTGCAAGTGATCGTAGAGAAGAGGTAAGGATGGTTGTCATGGCAGCTGCCCGCTAAATCTCATTGGCTGAGGTGAACGAGTGGCTGGGTGTCAGCCTGATAGTGGAGGATGGAATGTAGAGTTGTGTTTGCTGAGCTGTGTGAATGTCTTGTGTGGTATTGGTGTCAATCATAACATGCTGAAGGGGTGCCATCCCGTTCTGCAGCCGGATTGTGGAGATCGCCGCCTGCCACTCGACGCACATATCTGCAGCCAAGACCCAGGGCGGCCAGGTGTACATGTGGGGGCAGTGCCGCGGCCAGGCGGTGGTGGTGCCGCAGCTGACATACCTGAACAGTACAGATGACGTATTTGCCTGCTTCGCTATGCCTGCTGTCATGTGGCGCATGGTGGCTGTGGGTAATGAGGTTTCCTTCCAGTGAAGCACAAGCACATGTTGTTGTGGTGTGCGAATACAAATGGAAATGCTGTGTGGTGTGTGCAGAGCACGATGATTATCTGACGGTGGCCCAGTGCTTGAAGAAGGAGTTTGACAGCCCGGAGACATCGGACTTGAAGTTCAGTGTGGAGGGAAAGCAGATCTATGTACATAAAGCAGTGTTGAAGATAAGGTGAGTTGGGAGAGACGGGTGATGGAAGAATGAGTGTTGGTGAGCATCATGATAGCAATAGTTGGAAACTATGTTCCTTCAGGTGTCAGCACTTCCGCTCCATGTTCCAGTCACATTGGGATGAGGACCTCAAGGAGGTCATAGAGGTGGACCAATTCTCCTACCCTGTCTACAGAGCTTTCCTCCAGTTCCTCTACACCGATAGTGTCGACTTGCCTCCCGAAGATGCCATTGGTTGGTATACTTAAAAATGACACAGGATCACTTGCCGCTATGATCACTTGTCCTTTAAATCTACCCTCCTGTGCAGGGTTGTTGGACTTGGCTACCTCATACTGTGAGAACAGACTGAAGCGTCTCTGTCAGCACATCATCAAAAGGGGGATCACAGTTGAAAATGCCTTCTGCTTGCTCTCCGCTGCCGTGCGTTATGATGCCGAGGTGGGTGGTGGCTGATACTCCCTGCTCTGTACCTGTTGGCGCAGTCCTGGTGGGTAGTCAGGATATCTCACCTTGCCCCTGGCTCCCTCGTCTTGAACACACACTTCTGGACAAGCATTTTTTTAAAGGTGCCATAGAATGGAAATCTATTTACCCTGGCATAGTTGAATTTGGGGAGTTTAGTACACGGAGCTGACATGGCGAATCTCAAACACTTTTTCCATCTTTCAAATATAAGTCCTGCATATGTATAAAGGTGGTAAAACTGGCTCATTCAGAAATTCTAGACTGTTATGTGACAATCTTAACTACACCCCCAAGCTTAACATACACCAGCTCATTTTCAAGCTCAACGGACCTACACAATCTACAACATATTGAGGGACATGCATGCAGGTTCCACAACTGCACCAGCAGCAGAAAGAATTATATATACTGACGGCCATTTATGTAAAGTTATTTATTGCTAGTAGGTCAAGAAGTCCTATTCAGGTGCACGTTTCCCAGACGTTAGCAACTTGCGTAGTTGGAACCATTGAGTTGCACGGTTCCGACTATGTAAGTTACCGTTGTTAGCAACTACGCTTCTGGGAAACTTTCCCCGGGTTGAATTAAAACACAGGCTGAGTTAAGCTCACTTGTGAACGGACCCACAAATCACTGCTTTTCCACTGCTTACTTTAAAGTTGGAAAATGGTGGGCTCAGGGAAAAGTGTTTAAAGAAAAAAAAAAACTACAGATTTGTATTGTATTGTCCTTTTAACTCCCTTAGGTGGCGTGACCACTTTACTGACTTAAGTACCTTTTTGTTCTAAACTGCTTTAATACCCATTTACTCTTACCATGAAAATAGCCCCCAATGCTGGCATCGCATTAACAATCAACTTCACATCATCAATATATTGTAGCAGATGTATTCTAAAATTATTTTAATAGATATTTTAATATTTTAATACAGACAGTTAATCTTGTATTTTGAGTAAGAACTGTGGTTACTTCTATTCTGTCATCCCAACCTTGCTTACACAAAGCTAAGCTAGAGTAAAACTTTTTTTTATAAGTATTAGGGGTACACTCTAAACAAAGTACAGTATAGGAAATACATAACCCAGTAAGTTATCAAGCATGATATATACTGTACATAATTGTATGTGCTATACTGTTACATGAGTGCATGACTGTAGAAATGGTTCTGTGTGAGTTATCAGTGTCTCAATGTAAACCAGCCAATCAGAACAGACCTTATCAACATCATAAACCCAACAAAAATATGGAAAATGGCCCGTTTCATTTTAGGGCCAAATAGGGTTGTAAATGGGCCTGTAAAACCAATTCTGAGCATTTTTTTCAACCAAATTTTGAAATACAGAAAAATGCATTCTGTGGCATCTTTAAATAATCTTTGCTGCCAAACCAAACCTACTACTTTCTCCTCCCAGGATCTGGAGGAGTTCTGCTTCAGGTTTTGTGTGAACCACCTGACAGCTGTTACGCAGACAACAGCCTTCTGGCAGATGGATGGGAATCTCCTAAAGGATTTCATCTGTAGAGCAGGCCGCTGCGGGGCCTTCAAAAACTGACTTCGGTGGAGTTCATAAAGATGTGGCAGAGACTTGGGAGGTGGCCCAACTGACAGTAGATGCTTGCATCTGAGCCATGATGATGACTGCACTTAATCAGTGGCCTGTGAAATGACGTACCGCATCCCACAAACTCACTATTTCTCTTCCGCTCCACCTTGGTAACTTTTATTTTTTCTCCATACAATCAGAGCACTGAGCAGGACTTGCCTTGGGAATAAATGCATGCCAGAATAGACTGGCCCTTTGTGGCAGAGTCCTTGACATTCCTTGACGTCTGCTGTTGGAATATGGAAAGTGAATGCACTGTCACTTAACTGCACTTCCACTAGTGTGCAAATTTTACAGATTTGACTTTGGTACTTATTTTTTCCACAGCTACTTAAAGCTGTCATTTAGGCTTTGGAAGATTTTGCTAATGTTGGCATATTTCTGATATGGCTAGACCAGATTCTTAACATGGAAGTTTCTTAACCTTAGGCTTATGTAAAAGGCTACATTTTTTGTGACTGAGCCCTTCTACTTTTGAGCACATGAAAATTTATTGCACTGTTGCCATGTACTCTTGTATACATTCAAGAACCACTGCGATCAATATTTGCACAAATTTTACTTTTGTGACATTTCATGTTTTCTGGTCTCGTTGGATGAGCATAATATACTGGCACTGCCTATGGCTGACAATGCCATCTGCAGGGATTCCGTCTCTTTCCGAAGTGTTTCCAGTTTCCCATTCATATCTGTGGAGGGCAAAGTGATGCATTATGGGGGAGCGTGTGATGTCAGCATTTTGCACGGCAGGCTCCCGATACTGACTGCTGCTCACCTTGTTCTATCTGGGCCAATATGTCAGGTAACATTCCTGAAGCTTTCAGCACTTTGAAAGACAGGATACAATCTGTGGAGGAACATTGATCAGACTGGCCTTCCGCTGGAAGCCTTGTGTTAAGCTCTTGTTCTTTTACAATGTGTCCTGTACAAATAAAGCACCCAAATGTATACCCTGCTTTTGTTTCATCTGTGAGGTCGACATACAACTGCCAGTCGGTTTGACCTTCATTATCCTCCTAAGGTATGCTATGGTCGTAAACTCACCTTCCTCACTGGCCTTCTTGGAGACCATTCTCTCTGACAGTTCCTTCATTGAAACGATGAAGTTGGAGAAGAGAGACTCCATGCAGCCTGCCTCCAGACACTTGGCCCAAAATAAAGACTCCAAATTTGATACTTGGGTTTTGTGGCTGCAGCCTGGAATAAAACCCATCCATCCACTTTCTATAATTGCTTGTCTTATTCAGGGTTGGGGGGGGGGGGTCTGGGTCTGGATACAGCTGCAAGACAGGGAACAACCCAAGACGACACCAACCCATCACACTCACACACGGGCAATTTGGTAACTCCAATTAGGCTCAGCATGTTTTTGGATTGTGGGGGGAAATCAGATTACCCAGAGAAAACCTTGTATACATGATAGAAAAACTTAAGTGGGTTTGGGTTAAAGAATTCACCTGAGGTGCTTAAGTACCTGGAATTGTTGGGCAGAGAGACTCCACATGTGTGATCTTGATTGGCAGCAAAAGGCTCTCGGAGCACTCGTCCTGAAGAGAGAGATGTGAATCAATCGCTTCAATACCTTTCAGTGAGACATGTTCTGCAATACTGGCATTTAGAGCTCAGTACTCACAGACTCTGTGTCATTGGACATTCCATTTGAGGTCACCTGATTTCCTGCTGAAGAAAAAAAAAGCAATGATGAGCCTTGCATAGAGTCCTCCTCAAACTGGGGAGAAGCACTCGTGATCAAGTTACCTGACGTGCTTGGTCGCGGTTCATCTGCATCAGCATTTCTGTCCAGCTGAGTGCAATCCAATTCATCATCTCTGTTCAAAGGGAAGCCAGCTGATAAATAACCTCAAGCCTGACCCCCATCTGCCCACGTTTTCTTCATACGGCACAGATGAACATGTACATCCATACCTGTTATTGTCTGCCTCAGCAGCCACCTATGGAAAATGTTTATAGAATACAGCATCATATTCAACCATCTGAGTATTATTTTTCTAAAAAATACACTTTTAATGGCTTTTTAAAGGGATATTTCGCCCGTCAAATTGTTCTCACTTCTTGTCCTGGGTTTGTGCCGTCTTCAGAATCTGTCTCCACTGGCTCTTGCTCAGAGGGAAACTGCCGCCTTGCACCTGCAGCACACACACGCACACACACACACACACACACACACACACGCACACACACACACTCTTACTTGGATTGTGTAGGTCCCAGATTTCCATCGTTCACATCTGTCCTCCTCATTCCATGTACCACGTAACCTCAGTTTTATAGCTGTGTGGCTAAGAATGCTGCACCAAATCAGGTGGTCAAGAGTTCGAATCCCATCCCTGACAGTGTGATGCTGCCACTGAGCCCATAATCCCCAATTACTCCAGAGGTGTGGACACTGTGTTTTGACCCAAAAATGTTAGAATATATTTTATCCAAATGAAAAGGAAAAAAATCAGTCTGTCAACCACAGGATTTTAACAGGGGGGCCTGGTTACACTGGTCAACACTGAAATTGTTACTGACATAAAAAGGTCCTAACCTGCAGTATCTTGGTGTGCTGAACATGAATATGACCATGGACATTTTTTATTGGCTCTCGTTTTGAAGATATTTCATGTAGTTCATTTTCTATGTTTCACTGTGTAAATTTATCCAGAAGGACTGTAACAACATCCTAAATAAGCCTTGAATGACGTAATATTGCATCACATTGCACAATACCATCATGCACACATCATCCAGAGTTTATTGCATCATTTTCTGATTCAATGCAGCACTACTGCCAGGCGGCTGCTGAAGTAAGCTGACGTCAGCAGTGTACTATATAAAGCCCAGTCGGAAAGGTTGAGCATTTAAAATATGTCAGACTTCGTGGGATACAGTTTAAGCTACTGTTACATAAAACTATTATTTTATCCATTGAGTTACAATACAGGACACTAATTATTAAATTAATTAATTATTGCAGATTACAAAAAAACTAGAGCCAACTTTTTGACTGTCATATTTATGTTGAGCACATAAAAATTGATAAGAAATTACTAATTTTATTTCAGTAACATGACTTTTGTAAAAATTTAACCAGTGTTATAGGTACAGACACCTAGTGGGCTAAATTGCTGTGCTTGTGATCAGAAGGTTGCTGGTTTGAATCCTGGCAAGGGCCTTAGCCCCCAACTGCATAATGGCTGCTCTACTCTGTGCTGTAGGATAAGAAATGAATTTTCCTACACCTGTATTTGTGCAATTAGCCAATAAGTGATTATCATATTGTGTATTAAACATTAAGCTTTGATTCATTGGGTTACTTTCTTGGGGCAGAGGGGCATAAAGATCTCCCTTACTTTCATTTATCATATATAAACAAACGTGCAAAAAATAATAAATGGGGACAAATATTTTTGCAACATCGATCATAAAAGGTTCATTAAAGTTCTGATTTGATGTGCAATAACCGAAATTTTATTGTAGTAGTACAGCGGCCATTTGACACTGCGAGGGAAAACGTCGATCAGAACCGCAAACACGGACGAACCTGAATCGGAAGAATCAGAGGAGTCCATCTGACCAATTCTTTGTCTTGTGGCGGGTCTGCAACACATTTAGCGGGCTGGGGTAAAGTGCTCCGGCGACAGGCCAACACAAAAACCCAATTTAAAATAGGAGATTGATATGTGTGTCGCCTTACCTCATTTTTGTCCGCTTAATCAGGAGAGAATGTGGGGGGGGGGGAAACAAAATAATTTTAAGATCTAATTTCTAGAAAATCTTTTACACCTGTCAAAACACTAGCAAAACACGGTAGCATTTACTATACTAAACTGGTGATTTACCATGATGAAGCTGTACCGCTTTTACCAGCCGGATTAGACTAAATGCTGTTTTTCAAGCAGTAACATCTTGCTGCCACACCTTTGAAGGTATTTCCTCCTCGCTGTCTTCAATTTGATCGCCCATTTCAATATCTGTCAATTCTTCGGCATCGGAAGTCTCTGTTAAAGCACACATCGTATGACAGAACCATTATCTAACTCTTTGAACACGAGTTTTCGGTCAAGAATGACCTTCCCTTACGGTCCTGTTTTCAGCACTTAAGTCATCGGCGTCTCGCTGTGTTTTTAAAATTTGATGCGATTTCTTTGTTTCCATCTTTACAGCCACCCAGCAGACGCTTTGAAATCTGTTCGCCCCAACTAGTCAACTGTTCACTAAACACAGGGTGACCAGATAATCCATGTCATCCCGGACACTTTGAGCTACTTCGGGTTTTACAAACTACTTTCAAACTGAAAG
>JAODLD010000086.1:378650-399646 GCA_026781065.1 Mormyrops boulengeri | reverse complement strand
TATATATATATATATAAACATAAACAAACACATTGAAAGATATTACAGCCGGAAAACTGCATATAAAGCTGACTTTACCGCGGTTTTTAAATTCCATTTCCAAACATGTATACATCATCAATCGAGAATATCAGGGCATACACGAAAGTGGATTCCAGTTCAAACCTTAACTCTTGCACCGCGGTAAAATTAACTTTATTCAGTTTTCCGGCTGCCATATCTTTCAACAAAAGCGAACAACTCCCATTTTTCAGGGTTATGTACGGTCACATTTATAATGAATATTTCACTGGTCACTTTATGATCAATAGCCCAGCTGACTTTCTTACAGTCACTGGCAGTGAATGGACGTAGTACGATTATCAATAAATAAATGCGTGTAAGAGCACATAATATGAAAGTTACATGGTGTGCATTGTCCCCCAAAGTTTAATGCTTAAAGCACACTTAACTGGACGTGTCTGTATCGTTTACGTTTATAATTATTAGTCGATAAATAGGCCAAACTGACACAACACAGTTATTAATGTTTTGCGAGATCTCGCAAATGTTTATCTTTTTTTTCCCCTCCCATGTCCCCTCCCGGGCTCCGTAGGACCGGGTTTATCCGAATTGCGCAGATTTCAGAAGCGTGCTTAACGTACAGGAGCATGTTGCCATAGCAGCCCATTCCTTTGGACCGGAACTAGCTGTGCAATAAAGCGGAGCGTGAGCTGCAGTGATTCTACACTTCATCATAAGTTTTAAACAGATGTAAATCCCACATCCGGGTTTGATACACATGGGGCCGGATGTGCCGCTCCGACGCGAACTTTGCAACTAGACAAAGTGACTGTTCAGCAGATTTGGTGATTCACAACATTTAACCAGGCTTATACCACAAGTAGAATTATATCAAACGGCGTTTCCCATTAGATACAACTTACCCGGACCATTTTTGTCTGACGACCCTCGGTGCACTCTGCAAAATAACCTAATAACATATAAAGACCAGTTATGAGTCAGTACGAAAACCTCTTTTTCTTCTCTCTAAGTCCCCTCCCGCTTACCTAAAAACGCCATTCGGAATGTCTTCAATTGTCTGAGCTTCATCTTTCAAGGCGCAGGGGTAATGGTAGGATTTCTTACATTTCCGCAATTCGCACCCAATGGTCGCTCCGCTTTTCTTACATTTGTGACATTTCTAACAAAAAGACAAGAAACGTATCATCCGTCTTTATCTAAGGACACTGAAGCGTGGACACAAAACACAGATCCCCGATAGTGGCAGCAGTATGCCTAATAAAATGTGGCAGTTATGTTCTTGTGATGTCGGCCTGCTAACTACTTCTAAACCACTTTGGACCAAAGCGACAGCACCAGTATGAGTACCAGTTTTCTGCCTCTCCTTATTTCTTTGATTATATCTTGTTCATCGATGCCGTGCATATCGTCAACGTCGGGCGTGTTCTTGCTGTAAATACCCGACGAGTACAGCTTTGAGGAAAGAAATTTAAATAATGAAAACACAAAAACGAGCAGATAAATAAAATTACAAGTAAAAAAAAATGCATCGATCATGCATTCAGGTGTTGCTCTAAGTGTTAACCCATTCCACGCCTCTTACCAGACAGTTCTCATGTGCCACCAATTTATTTTTGCTTAAGAAAGACCCGGTGCCCTCATCCTCCTCGGACAAATGACAGAAATCGCAGACCAGTTGTCGCCGCGCCATCCCTAAGTGCCTGCAAGGGGCAGCGATACGCGAAGCCTTTAGAGCCGCGTTTACACTCGTGGGTTCTTTTGCATCCTCCCAAGACGTCCTATAGGTTTCGTTTCGGCCGTTTTTCGTCACACGGACACGTGACGGGACCCTCATATTAATTGTACGGAAATCCGCTTGTACATATTTGGCTTATACCAGGCGGACTGAGGTGCATATCAAAATCAGATATCAGAAAAAGCGGCGAATATTGACAAATAGTCCTCAGACATTTACACAACCGACAATAAGCAAAAATCAAACCCAGTTTTGCAGAGGATTACAATCTTGCTGGAATAACAGCACAGACCAACCTGATGTCTATGCTGGTCTACCTGTTGGAGCATCATAACTGTGCTGGTTTAACTGCGCATGAAGCTGGTTCACGAGCAATATTTTATTAATGATGAGGGTCCACCAGCACATAAAAACACAACATATCATGGTATAACCACATGCGTTATACTGGTCATGCTGGTAATCAGCTTATTTCTTCTGACAATTGACAAATTTGCTGGTCTATGCTGTGTTTTCCCCCGGAAAAATAATTATTAATAGGATAATTAATATGTATTAATGTACATTATTTCTTAATACTATTTTCTTTAGCTAGATGTAAGAATTCCACGGTAGACATTTGGAGAATTTATCCTTTATTTTCCTTTGTGGGTGACATACTACAGTAGCATCGAGGGGAATCGTACAGCCGCCTCGTACAATTGTCTTATCATTACATTCCCTGCCCAAAACGGGGAATTACCTGTCGCTTCTGATGGTGCCAAACAGAGGACTTACTCATGTCGCCGAATAATCTGCCTCGGGTTACGATCAGTCATTTTTACCGCTCGGGCTTCGACGCGGTGTCGCTCATTATATCGATAGGCTTACTGCTGAATCGCATCTCTCCGCACAGGGGTGTCCTTTTCGGTAAATGAACAAAGCTTTACGATGCCGAATGGATTTCAAAGTTTGCCGTTCTTCGACTTATATGACCGATCGAGCTTCATCTAACGGTTTTCCAATTCCAAATACATTCATAATTTCTCTTATATGGAAACAGATGAGGAAACACGCTCCTGGTCCCGAGTAACCTCGATATCAAGATGTTTTCTGTTTGACCACACCGTCGGCTTATGCGTCTGTGTCCTACTCAAATCTCAGCTACAAATAATGTTTCAAATAGCAGCGTTGCCTGCTTGAAGGGGTTCATCGCTTCACCGCAGCTCCCCCTAAAAATCTCGTCAAAACGCAGGGAAAAAAAACGCAAAAACACCAAAGCAAAAGGAATCTCGTGGTGTTTCACAGGCCCGCAGTGCAATTCTCCCGATTGCGAATAATGAATGAAAGCTAAATAATAAATCACTACATTACAAATCACACATGTATAAATACCAGGCATAAAATACCAACCTCCGCTCTTATGTTTCCTTGAGAAGGAGCAACTGAAAAAATACAAAGTCAGGCCACTGTAAATGCCCCGCTACGGTTTAAAAACAGCCTTTATACATGACCAAAAATATACGATTAAAAAAAAAAAAGTCGATACAGCCCTGTTTATCAAGAAAATAGAATAAATTTTGTAAAAAATATTAGAATACAGCTATACGGAATAAAGTAATACTAGTAGCACTGAATCAAAGAAATCAATATTTCACTTTCTTCCACTTTCACCCACAATCATGTCAACCAAGACCGCTACCGTTCAAATACTGATTATATCGGCATGAAATGTGGAACTTCGTTTACAGCCGATGTTCCCCAAAATGTTCGGAGGCTACGCAGAAACCATCCGTTGTTTTCTGTCAGATTAATCGCAAGTGCTTCCCGTTTTTAATCGTTTCCTCGTAATCGCACGGGTTCAGGCGTCATCACAGCAGCTGCTCCGGCATGAATGAAAGCCCATGCGGCGCCTCGGAAAGGAGAACTATAGGAATGCAGGTGGATAAGCCTCTGGATCGGACTGCCGCCGCATTCACGCCAAGAAAGAAGCCCGTGTGACGAAAATGGGCTTTTCACAAATAACTCATAAACGACATCCTTCTTATAGTAAAGCCCAGGTTGGCAAGTTTACGCAAACAGAAAGAAAACAGTAGCTATTCACAAACACCACGAGCCGCACCGGATTCGGACCGTCTAGGAGCGCTGCTCTTTGCAAAAACTTCACCCTCCGGATCGGCTTCCTGTAACCTTCGATTCTCCCTCGAAAAGAAATTAAATTTGCATTGAAAAAATGGGGAAAAAAAACCCTTGCAATAAAATCCATATGTGGTACTAAGCTACGGATAAAACAACGTCGTTAGAGTGATTTGGAATTTCAGAATGAGAACTATTTTTCTCCATTTTTTTTTGCAAACTTTAAGCCAACTAATAAAAACGTTTCTTTTTTTCAATTTTTTTAAATAGAATTATTATCGGTACTATTCTCGTTGTCGCTTTCGCAATAGAAAAAAAGACAACTGCCCGCGACCGGCAGGATCTAAGAAGCTGGTTTTTTCAGGTCCCGGATCTGTTTGATCAGGTAGGTCTTCTCGTCGTTGAACTGCTCGTCATCCGTGCGATCCTTCTGGAAGTTACTGAGGAAATCGATTAGCTTGGTCTGGTTCTTCAGGAGGATGTCCACGATGGGCTGTGTCTTGTTGGGGTTGGCCACGAACACCTGAGTGAGACAGAGACACCGAGCTCTCCATGAAGTGACTGCCGTAAAGTCATTCCTGTTTCATCAGCGCATGGAAACACGCAACACACACCATTTCCCATCTGGAAGTTCAATACAAAAATAAAAAACAATATATAAAAGGCAGAAAAGGATAAATGTAAACGCAAATAGGTGTGTCTGTATTTTATGGTAGTTAATTGTACTGCCATATTTGCCTACTCTCTGTATATTGCACTGTCCTGACTACCTGCACCATGTCTTATCTGCACTGTGTATGCACTGTGCACCCTGAGCTTTACCATTTTGTCTCTGCATACTGGTATATGGTAAAGTGACGAAGTTCACTTTAACTTTGAAATGTAGTTAACAGTGAAAAAAAAAAATCATAGTAGCAGTTATATAACCAATAGAACCGAAATTGTTCCGAAACAAGATGGCAGAATGAAGCTAGTGACAAAATTAACGCATCCTTACAGCTGTGTTGAAGTATGGATTACAGTTGGGGGGGGGCTGGTTGGTGGAATGGGAGACACATCCAGCTATGAAGTAGAGCGCCTCCTTGTGGGCTTTTACCTTGAAGACGTGGAAGGCCTCGAACTGGATATTTGGACTCTTATCCCTCAGCAAGTTCATCATGAGCTTCAGGTTTTCTGGCTTGCTGATGTAGCGCGTCATCACTGTGAAGTTGTGTCTGTCCAGGAGCAGCTCCCCCAGCAGCTGTCACAGACAAAACGCCCGGGGGTGGGCATCGGGGGTGGGCATCGGGGGTCAGCAGGTTTTGTTTTAATGCACATGTGGGACAATGCAACATTACTGTTGTACTTGTTTGTCTACTAGAACGCATTCCTTGTTATGGACAAACGTGCAGGCAGGGACACGCCATCGGTGTCTCATGTCTCGGAGTCCGGACAATAAACGACATGGAGGAGGCTGGTGACGGTTCACCTTGAGTGACTGCCTCTTGGTGACGTAGTTCTCAGAATGCAGCAGCTTCTCATAATCAGCAAATACCTGTGACATCACAAAGGCACAGAGTTACCGGCTCCTCCCCTTTCACCGACATGTCTCATTTTAATATTAATGATCAGACGTAAATCTCCTTCTGTTACACCTTTTCCTACGCCATAATGCACAGGCCAAGACATTTCACCCCATGCATCAGGTACAACTACCTCTTGGCATGTTATCCACCTCCTTTGAGACATACACATGCACAGTCGAGAGCGAAGTTTGGGGTCCGAGCGCAGGGTTGACCATTTAGCTGGTGCCTTCAGAGTATTTTGGGGGTTGGCAGTTAAGGGCCTTGCTCAAGGGCCCAACAAGCATGTTATTATTTTGCTGTGGAAGGGATTCAAACCAGTGACCTTCCGATCACTAGGACAGAGGCCAAACTCACACACAGCTCCCTTGTTAAATCACATTTATATGGGGTAGTGCAAGTGATCCATTTCACTAAACTGCATTTTCGGTAAACAATCAGGTAAATTTTCCACCAGGTGTCGGAGAAACCCCCCCCCCCCCCCAAGTGATGGCGGTACTTACAGCATCATAGTTCTGTTCTAAATATTCAGCTACCAGAACCTTGTGTCTCGTGAGCAAGTCCTAGAGAAGGGAGAACGAGACCTAAATATCAACATTGATGGGGGGAGGAGGGTACAGTTTAAGCAGAAAATCAGACTGGATCAAGAGATGGGGTCAGAGCAAGCAAGGCGTCTTTCCAGGTCCGGCTGACCTTGAAGGTGGCAAAGGCGTCGGAGGCAATGTCGAAGGTGGACATCTCTACATAGCTGAAGAAATCCCGGAACTGCTCTGAGTGCAGGACGATCTTGGCTAGGGGCTCGTGTCGAATGCACTCTCTCAGCATGATGCCACAGTTCAGAGCTACCTGGGGTGTCTCGTACCTGTGGAGTGGGGAGGGCGCAAGCCGTCACCGAGGGGCCTCATCCACTCCTCTTAAAATCCCGGCTATCAGTGAAACTCTTTGCTACAGAGGGCAGGGCTATGGGTTGTCATGGTAACCCTGGCTGTTGCAGGTGCAGTGTAGAGTCAAGTCGCAAGCCTCACCCCTTCAGGAGGACAAAGAGCACCTCTTGGTGGGAGCAGAAGTACTCCACCGTTGGGCTCCTTGTGCCAATCTGCCTCCTCAGGATGTTGTTGAAGATCTGACATACGTCCTTCTTGCCCTGTTGGGGTTCAGTTGGGGGGGGGGGGGGGTATCAACAGAGTCCAGCTTTCAAACTTTTGCACTCAAGAATGAAAGAACACAGCCCAGTGGACCATCCTGGCATTAAATCTAGGGATAGACAGACTCCTGCCTGTAGTGGAAGGTGTTGGTGGCTTTGGGTGACCTCATGTGACCTTGGTGCAGGAAGGTTCAGGCCTCACCTCGAAGTCGATCACCTGCAGGTTCTGGACCAGGGAGATGAGCAGGCCACTGTTGTACAGCTCTTGGGCCAGCTGGGCCACGGTCTCTGTGTGCGGCTCTTTATCGTTGGTCCCGTAGAGAATCTCCTTCATGGCCACCAGACACTTGGACACCTCCTCTGATGCCTGGGACACAAGAAAAACGCATCTTCAGACATGGGTCTTCATGGTTAATGAACCTCTGCACACACACATTAGAAAACTGCCATAATCAATAGGCACCACTAGAGGGAGATAAACCATTTGATAACATGCAGAAAAATTATTCTGAACTGAAGTGGGGAGGGGCTCTTTGTTCATGTTCATATGCTAACACGAGCACGACAGCAGCCGCCTTGGCAGGAGCCAATCAGGATGGGGCTCTGAAAGGTAACCTGACAAGCAAACAGGACTGGCATCAAATCAGTCAATGACTCCCTGTCCCATACCTTCTCAGTCTTCTTGTCCTGCTTCACCAGGATGGCCATGTTCTCCTTCAATGTCCGGACGATGTCCGCCGGGCTCTTGTGAGATTTTCCGAACAGTGGCATGCTGGCGGTACGTCAAGCCTGAAAGTGAGAAGACCTTTTACGCACAGACGCGGACAGCATAACCCAAACCCACTACTGATTCCTGTTTTAATATTGGTTCTTGTACATCAGCTTCCAGAGAGCCGTCGAAAGCGCCTGCTGGTCAATGTCAAGAAAAAAGATTAAAAAAAAGCCAGATCTAGTGACCTGAAGGTTTTATGGCAGTTAGTATCAACCTCAAGCACCTCTGGTCTTTTACTGTCCTAAGCAGTACTGAAATCATGGACTGTAAAGGCCTGTAGAATGAAAAATTGAAGTTCATATCTCAAAAGTCAGACAGCCAGTATGAGAGCCGGTTGGTTAACATCATAACCAGATGGAATAAAGCAAAACCAGCCGCAAATTAAGTCATTTTTATAGTTTTGACTTCTCAAAGTTAGAGCATGTATCGACATTCCACTTTTGATGCGCGGTTCAGCCCACAGATAAATACAGGTCTATTGGGAACAATGGAGTGACCCCTACTGACTGGGGGGACAAATAACACAGAACACAAAGGCAGGGATGCAAGTGCAGTACAGAGCTGTCCCAAATGTGCAAGCTACAGAAATGCAGTTCACGTAAATATTTTGCGAGAGAGGGCCCACAGAGACTCAGGTCAGAGATCAAACTAAAACACTGCTACTGAATTCAAACAGAGCATAAAAGCAAATCAATAGCAGTAACTCAACCTCTCAGGGCTGCACAGTTTATCCACGCAGAAATAAAATCACAGGATTGAAACCAAAATGGAGGACTTCAAGCTGGTACTACTGGTACGATACTAGAAGCTCAGTTTTACCAAATAAAAACACACAATGTAAATCACTGAACCACTACACATATACACCATAAACAGAACTTTTTCTCTGGAAGCTGGGACATTCATACACATGTGGAGTAGCCTGGTAGTTGGGACACACACACACACACCTCCTATATTCCTATTACTGTGGGGATTCTCCATTCATTTCTATAGGTATAACCCTAACCTTAACTATGACAACCTTAACCCCTACCCAGCCCTAACCTTAACCATAAGTAACCAAACAAAATACAAGACTTTTGCCATTTTTAGTTATTTGATTGCATTCACAGATTTTTATAAAACTGTGGTTTAAGTTGTGGGGATCTGTAAAATACCCCCGCAAGCTAAAGAGTATGAGATCTTACCACAAAGTGGGACATCTGGTACCCACAATGTGGTAAATACAAACCCACACACCCCTTCATATCTGTGCTGGTCACACCCTTAGCTGGTGCTGTGTGGGAGATTAAACACTTATTTTCACACATGGCCATAGGTCAGTTAGGGAGGCGACTGAGATCCTTTCAGGGTAATAGGAAAGAGGCCAAAATGGCTTCACCTCGCAAATATTAACACCTGATCTCCTCAAAGGAAACGCAGCCTGGTGGAGAAGAAATGAGCATTTTATCCTGAGCCAAAAGAGCTCTGGGGCTCAGCACATAGAATGACAACTGTACCAAAGTATGGCTTCAACCTCTTATTCACTGACCCACACGAACACGTGACCCCGGTGACCTCTGATATGAACAGCACCCATGTGCAGCTCCAAAACAATTCTGTGGGACGAGCAGACCCCCCCAGCTTCTGCAGTAAGGCGGTGGCAGTGAGGCAGGCAGGACCAGGATATGACGTCCGGCATACCGGTTAACCCAGGCTTCAGCAATCACCGATATTTCATTCATTTGCTTAATTTAGCCAAAATGATATTGCTGTCCATCCAGTTTCTATTCCAGGATGCAAAGGTCACAAGATGATGTATATGCCAGAGTGTCCATCGCAGGGTACACTCTCAGACACAGCACACCTGAAGGAAGTCCTCACCGACACTAGGAATACGTGCCATCTACAGGAATCAAACCCACAAGCCTCTCTTACACCATGGCTCCACCAACTGGGCCACCAGAACTCGAGCCCTCAGAGGCTACACGGTTACATGGCCCAGGTCTGACCTTACAGCTCACAGAACACAGGTGTCCATGACCTGAGCCGACCTGATCTCCACCCCAAGGCCTTGGGTGACCTTACAGCTAGATCGTCGACACTTAGTGGTCAGAAATCAGCAGCACCGATTGTAACTAAGTGTGTCTCACAGTGGGTGGCTTGTCTGTGGTCTCGGGGACATACACAGAGGGAAATGTCCAAAGGAACAGCAATAGGGACATTAACTGTCTTTAAGATAATTTAACTTCAGACATGCTTAAGTTGTGTAACATGGTCTGTACTTAGGAAGTCATAACTCAGATGCTCCACCAGATGGAAAAAAAAACTTAAAAGGAAACTAACCGAGCCATTTAAAGCATGGCAAATATATAATATCCAAATGCATATTTTTACACAAGGCAGAAGTGAATTACTGAAACTGGCAAATGTGATTCAGCGGTACCACATATAACTCGCACCCAAAGCTGTTCTCCGGTCACTGTTTTTAATGCTACGACTACACGATGAAGGGCAGGATAGAAGTGCAACATGAAATCGTCTAGGTCTGTTTTCAGTGACCTACCGTTTTAAATCAAGGTGGATGAAGTGTTCCCGGTGCACAATCCCACATTATGACTGCGGTGCATCAGAAGGCGGTCACCCAATTCAGGAACATTTCAGGAGCACGTCAAAGCGCCGAACTTTAAGTATTTACTGTTCAGCGTATTTACTTACCAGACTGCGGGATACACAGTAACTATGAATGCACGAACTAACTACTTGTTTGTTTTCGCACGAGCTGTAAATAAATACGGACGACTCCGACGAAGCTGACCCACATTCTTCTTCAGCGAACTCTGTCCCATCGATCTTTTTCTTTAACACATTTGCACAAAGTCGGGATGCATGGAGCGATCAGAGGAATGCACTGGCCCGCTCGCACGGCCCCTTTGTAAGTGCAGTTACAGCACGGCGCGTGGCACCGCTGCAGCATGAAACATGCAAGGCGGCGCGAGCGTCAGCAGACAGGCGACATTTACAGGACAGACGAGCGGCTCCAGGGCGCAGCGGCCGATGGCCATTTCCTCCTACGGGACGGTCGCCCAACATGTGCAAATCACCCGCTACCTTACTACTGTGTGGAAAAACCCCATAAAGACGGTCGAGCAGATTGGTACATTAGCTTGTATCATGGCTTCATAGACCAGAAAATGTGCCCCGTTTCGACGCAAGTTTCAAAGCGCGTACAAAGACAAATCAATCACAGCAAGAGGCGGCCGCCAAGCCGCGGCCTACCCCGCCGGCGCCCCGCACCGCCTGCTACTCACGGATCGGATTATATTTAGTACCTTTTGGTCACTCGGATTCGTCGCTAGCTGGCTCGTCTCTCAATGCACCCGAGCTGCCTTTTCTTTTTTGGGCTGAACGTCACGGGAATGTGCGTATGAAGCCCCGGCGCTGCGGACGCGTTTCGGGGGCGGTGCCGCGATGACACTGCGACTCGGCGCTGCCGCCCCGTAGCTGCGCCGCCTCGCATGACACCAGCCCGAGAAGCGTCATTAACCGTACGAACAGCAACAAGTATGATAGTGCGACGACGCAGCAAGCAGACGCTCATTTTATATATAAAACAACGACAATAATAGTTGTTATTATTAAGCTATAATGCTGTCGATAAAAAAATGCCAGTAATAAAGCCAGCACTGAATAAACAGTCGTTATTATGACATAGGAAGCTTAATCTTAATATATCACTTATTCTAGGAAGTACACAATAGGACAGTGTCTTTTGGAAGTGTATGATAATCAGCGTGATTCTGCATAATCAGCATGAATGCATCTCATGGGCGGCCGGGAGCGGAGCGCGTCCGCCGGGGCGAGCGCACCGAGTCACCGGCCTGTTACACCGGAATGACGACGCTCGTGTTTTTGCGGGCAGCATGTTGATGAAATCTGGGGTATTTGCCAGTGTTCGGCGTTTTTGGTGGTAGCATTTATGTGAAGCGTATTGTTTTTTCCCCCCAAACCGGGCACAACCAGAAGCGTAAATTTCCAAAGCTTTACTAAAGACCCCGCAGATCTTTTTATGTCTATTTGTTCTTTACGTAAAAGAGACCCCTTGTGCACGGACGGTTTATTTATTTAACGCGGGGACACACGGGAGCACCAGCGTCGCCACATTAACCGACCATCCTTTCCGTGACCGGTAAAAATAAGCGTATTGACCCCAAAAAGGAGGACGCGCCTTCACGGTGATGCTGATGAATTTTAATAAGCGGCCATGGAGGATAATTTGACCAGTTAACTTTGGGCCTTGTTACCTACCCTCTCGGACAGTGGATTGTTTAACTCGATTCGCTTTATATCGCGTTTCGTTTTTCACGACTTGGTCTAGTTACAGCTTAGGCCCGCGTCCCATCCGTGATTGGACTGTAATTAACGCAAATCAGCCGTGATTAGCGCTTGGCTGCGGGTGGCGGAGATCTGCGGATGGGCGCGATGGCTAGAAAATATCAGTCAATTTAAACGCGGCACCTGCAAATGAACAAGAAGTTCCCCCAAATTACACATTTAATTTCACCTTGGTGTACGAGAAACGATGCCGGCCACTGCAAACCTCCCTTTCACAGAGAGCACACCAGTGAAATTAATACAAGTTGCTTTATTTTCTCTTTCAGTACAGCGTAGACTTTCTTACATACATATATACATACATATATACATAATTTTATTATTGACCCAGTTACCATAGGAAAAAAGACATCTGCGGCAATGTGCTGCATAAAGTGTGATAAACAATAACATCAATATAATATTGACTTAGAGTGCAAATGAAAAAAATAAAAGTACATTATTTTACATCACATTTTCTGACAAAAAATCCAGTAGATTCAATGACGACTGCTGGTTGGAGGAGTTTCGAGGGTTTTGTAACAAATATTATCAGGCATAATACTGAACCGGAAAGCGTTAAGCAGGGCTGCGGGACGGCTGGTTGTTTTGTAAGTAATCTGTAATGTTCACCGGTAATCATAGACCAATCGGTCTCATTTGATTTAAGCAGAACGTAAACAGACGTATAAAAAACAAACCGTTTACAGTGTGCCATGGCTTACTATGCCATGACTTATAACCTCAACTTCTTCGGATGCTTTTATAAATCCATCCTTTCTGTGATATTAAATAACGCTCCATGCTTAACGACAAGTTTTAAAAACGACATCCAGTGTGAGGACAATGACCCTTAAACAGTACTTCAGTGACATTTGCATGTGATTGTGTACCAGTGTTATATCTACACAACATCAATGTTAATCAAGTCAGGTAACAAAGTAGTCTGAGTCCCTCGCCAGTCTTTTACCAGGAAATACGCTAAATGTCACCGGTGCTTCGGAGTAACTCATGCGGGATGAACTCGGCACCTTACAGGTATAGTTCACAGCGACAGAGCAAGTCTGATCATACCTGACAAATCCACCTGCAGTGATCACAACACCCAGTTCAGCTATGCAGTGCATGGGCACAGTAACCATGAGTATTAAAAGCTATTTCATTGATATAAGTTTATATTCTTTCAAAAGGTTTCCATTCGTACAATAAATGCCCTGTAACATTTTTAACACATTCTTGTGACATACATGAATGGACCACAGTGCCAGTAAAGTCTGGGGCGCCTGTTATGTAAATAGCACATTTCAGAGAAACATGTAGTAGAGCAGAATTTCCTTGATTTTTATAGGGCATCAGATAGTGTGGCAATCCCGGGCGTGCTGCTCCGGCACGAACACGCACACACACACACACACACAGACTGGGGTTTAGAGCAGCGTTTCCCAGTCCGGTCCCACAGACAGTCCACGTCATGGGTGTTGTTAGGTCTGATCACTTGGGCTATAGCCCCGAGTATTGTAGCCCAGATGCCAATCTTCAAAGGCAAGCCCCAGGTAAACTTGACTTAGCCCCGGATCTTTTAGATAGCTAGAAATGCCCCTGGTCCACATTTTTGCACCCACCTGGAGCTGGGAGGGAACAAAAACGTGGACTGTCTGCGGGTGCTCGAGGCCTGGGATGGGAAACACTGGTTTATAGTGAAGCTGGGTGAAAACATGAAGTGAGAACAATCAGGGGCAACTGCGTGCCATGCCGGGTGTATCCTCAGGCCTTGATGTCGGAGAAGCTGGCATAGGTCTCGCTGCAGCTTGACGAGGTGCTCAGATGACCGGAAGCACTGCCCTCTGCAGGAAGATACCGGCAACAATAAGGCAAGCGTACAGATTAGGGTTTTCAGAGTGTCACCAGGATTAAAATTTCCTGAACACCTGCCAACACAGGGTCATTGCACTGTGCTGCAATGCATCGAAGCCTGAGAAACAACAGAGTGCAGTGGGGTGTGGGGTATGTAGTGAAATACAGACGGGGGGAAACCATCACAGCAAGAACAGCAACACGGTCATTGATAATAATGGAAATACGGAGTGCTGCCAATTGTGAAAACAACACTGCTGCTTCATGGATCTTTGCAGATGTCACCCCCAAAGGAACATTCTAGCCTGCTATTATCTTGCGCTAACTGCTGGTGCTGCTGTGAGGCCAGCCTGCCTGAGATTTAAGGCAGTTACACAGAATGCCTGGGCCAGGGTGGGAGGTGGGAGCAGGCCAGAGATGGTGTGGGGGGGGGAGGTGGGGGGCTTATTTGACACATTAATCCGAATCAATTTACGGTAGAGGGAAGGATTATAATATATATGCGCTCCCTGGGACTCGATCCCACAACCTCTGTGTTCCTAGTGCAATGCTCTACTTGTTGAGTTTTTTACGGACTATGTAGCTGTACATGGGGACACGTTACCTGAGCTGCTGAGGGACTGGGAGGACTTAGACTCCCCAATAAGAGACAGCAGGTTGGAAGGCGTGACCCACCCCTCCTTACTGGTCTTGAGGTTACGCACGAACCTGCGTGGGGACAGAAAGGATGAATCACCGGAAGAGTCAGCGCTGTGGACCAAAGGCGTGTGTCTGAGAGACCCTCACCACTGGCCGTCCTCGCCCTCCTTAATCAGCTGAACCACATCTCCGCTCTTGACAGTCAGGTCCCGCTGTCCCCCGTTCTCGTAGTCGGCCACTACTGTGTACTTCCCTGGGGCCTGTGGGTCCGAGCAGAGACGTGGGTTCAGGGCCTGTCACAAACCTGGAGACCCCCACTACATGGTCAAACCGTGAAAATGAGTTTTAAACTGAAGATGAAGTAGAAAAGGCAATGAAAGTTACATTCACAGTATATACTCATAAACACATACTGGAAGCCCTTATTTTTAAATGGCTTGTCCTACCCTGGAGGCTATGGGCACTAGGCAGGGAACAACCCAGGATGGGGTGCCAACCCATGGCAGGGCACACTCACTCACACACCTATGGGCACTTTGGTAACTCCAATTAGCCTCAGCATGTTTTCGGACTGTGGGGGGAATTGGAGGAAACCCCACGATGACATGCAGACTCCACACACATGGAACCATGTTGGAGACTTGAACCCTGGTCCCAGAGGTGTGAGGCAACAGCGAAAACCACTGCACCACCATGCCACCCAACATTAAAACATGTATAAGCAATATAAACTTGTATTTTCAGATACATGTAATAGAAAAACTCATTCAAGAGAAGAAAAACATGTTTTTGTCTTTTATAAAATACTGCATACTAATTTTATTGTAAAGATATAACAGAGTATAAATAAAATATGTGTGGAATTTCTTAATAACAGGATTGAGCTGTTGCCTGGCTGTTAGTGGATGTGTGGGCAAGAAGTTCCCTCCGTAGCTCAAAACTACGACGAGGCTATGAGCCAGGCACCACCCAGGCGGGCAGTGATTGTACACTAAAACCTCATAGTTTTTCCTCATAAATGGAGACCAGAATGTTCTGGAAGGCCACAAGGGCAATAAAGCTGCAGCCAGATGCAATTATCATCTGATATGAAACCCAGCCTCCAAATTAATAACATGGTGGTTTCTGTTCCTCACAATCAGAAAACTCGCAGATAACCAGGACACTGGCAACCACTGTTTCCAGCAAAGTCATATCCACAACAGCACTGTGATATGGACGCACACTGGAAACATCCATACAAGCCCAAGGACAGAGAGAGATAAGGCAGATTAGCCAATACACACCGAACGACAGTGACTGACACAGAGAGACACAGACTGACTGATGCAAACTGATGCTGATTAATGAACAGATCACACAGACCAGCTTTCTGCCCACTTCCTCCTCAGGGTCAGAGTTCAGGGGGTCCTCGGTGCTAGAGTAGCCGTCATTCTCCTCCGAGATGTCCAGAGAAAGAGAGGCCTTGGCCCAGCCTGGTAGAGAGAAGATACATTAGGAAACAGGAGGCTTCACTCGCCTGTCCACGTTGGACACCACTGCTGGGACTAGCAGGTCCCACTACATGCGCACACTATGCAGACATATACACCGGCATGGAGGACAAGGTGTCACAGTGCTGCATGAGCTCATGATGACTGATGGTGATGTTCCGGTGCTCAGGTATATGCTGACCTGGTGCACGGGTCTGTGGTGGGGGAAGGAGGGTGCCCCCCTCTGTGACAAAGCTCCGATCGAGAACTGAGTCAGGGAACTACGAAGTGGAGGACGGATCCACCAGAGAGAAGCACATGACACAGGGAGATCCCAGGATGACAGTCCCAAGTCTGAGAACACCACGCCAATTTGGGTCAAGGGTGCCCAACAAGCAGCGCATGCACCTCCAACAGTGATCATCATTCCAAACCATGAGAACAGCAACACAACAAGGCCTACTTTTCCTGGTTCATTTGAGGACTGGATGCGTGTAGGATCACAAACTCACAACACCAGGGGTGATCTTCAGGACTGCAATAGGGTTGCCCAGATCTGGGCATTTTACCAACTTTATTAATCATGTTCACCAAAGAATGCACACAGAGAAGATTAAACAAAAAAAATCACACTCTGGGTTCCACTAAACATTCCAGTGCCTCTGAATTGGAGTGTGTTTTGGCATGGTGAATGTTAGATCATAGGTTCATCCATTGCCGAAACACCAAAAGGAAGATGGCAAAGATAAGATTTCTCACGTGCACAGAATTGCCTGAAAGAGCAGGACAGGCCAGGAAGACAAAAACACCCCTGCCAGCGGTGATTTACCTCTCCTCCTGGCCTGCATCAGGCTGGAGGTACTGAGCCATTTCACCCTATTCAGGGAGATGGGTGGGCCTGTATCTGTGGGGGTTGGGGGGGGGTTGAAGGGAGCAGTCGTCAGTCTGAGAATCTTCAGTTCACATTTCGGTTCCACGATGACCATGATCAGGCTGCTCTTTCAGGGCCCATGACAGGGTTTTGGTTGTGTATGGATTCACAGTGTACCGGAGGGCCTATAGACGACACGACCTCCTTCCATATTCAAATAAAAGAGGCCTATGGCGCTTTCCCACTGGCATACAGGAACCAAGCCGTACTGCAAAGAGAGATATAAGTTCCAGCTCGCTTTGGTTTTTCATTGCAGAAGGGTCGGCTCAGTAAAGGCATTTCCAGGTTTGGGTGTGACAGCGATGATAAACTTAAGAGACGGCTAACATTGTATATCATAATTTCCTACGTGCTAATACCTGCTGGCAAATCTGTGAGAATCACAGTGTTATGTTATGTTAGCATCAAATGCTAACGGATTTAGCGTTTGCTTGCATAAACTTGCATTACAAATCCGTTCCGTTGTTCTATAACACTTTTTCAAGTAAGAGGGTGGAAACTTTCAAGTTCTGAGTAATCGGTAATACATTGCAATGTGTGTGTTATTAATAATGAATAATATGTAGAATATACGTTTTTTCCCTTCAGATAAGTCTATCGAGGCAGATCACCAATATCTCTGTGCATTTGTAACAGTCAGATGGTGGTGACACATCCAGTTTGGTTTGGGCATGCTTTCAGTACTGCTAGTAAGCAGGGCCCCTTCAGCGCCGTCACTGCGCCAGTACGGCTCGGACACCTTTCAGTGGAAATTGGTCTCTTCACAATACGGCTCGGTTCTTCGTGCCAGTGGAAAAGCACCATTAGAGGACTAAATGAAAGAACACAAAATTAATTTGAAAGGGGATGAATGCTAAGATGAAAAACACAGGATGGACATACACAGGACTCAACGCAAGCCACCCATCTCATATACAACAAGTGAAGAGAGTGTTCAGCTCTGCATTGTTGGGACATGAGAAATTCCCATATTCAGTTTGCCCCCTTGTGGGGGGGAGGGGATGTGGCAGGAGGACAGAATACCTCTAATGCCAAAAGGAGTTGGGTCGCTCTTAACCTCGTGCCGTTTGGTTTTGTGGTCTGGGCTAATGGGGGATCCTGGCAGCAATGCGGGAAGAGAGGAAGAGAGGGGAGAGGACAGTGAAACAAACAGGAGGAGATAATATATAAAAGGGAGGTCTGGACTGGGTACCCTGAGGCTGGCGTCTTAAGCTTAAGATCATAACTGCCAAGTCATAATGCCGCGCTAATGGCTAATGCTACCTGGTAGGTTAGTAGTAAGGTGTTTAGCACTAGATGGTATGACCTGTCCTAAGAGACACCTTCTAATAATCAAGTTGGATCCTACATGGTGTAGTAATTCTACCTGAAGATGTGCAAAAGCTTTTCAGAAAAAAAGCTAAAGTACCCAGATCAATCCATGTTTTCTCAAGGGTTTTGTGCAGTTTTCAGCACAGATGAGGCGTGTTTAATGAACAGCACCACCTGCTGGGCCAGTTTTACCTTTCTGGCTCTTGAGGTTGCTGAAGCTCTGTAAGGTAAAGCGCTTTTTGGCCACGGCTGCCCGCTCTGTGGTGGGGCTGGTGACTGGCTCATCTAAAGCAGTGACCCCATTGGCCGGTAGGATGGGGGAAGCGATCCGATTGGCCGATGGAATGGGTGGGAGTGAGGGAGGAAGAGGGAGAGAGAGGACAGGGAAGGAGGGTGGGAAAGGAAAGGAAAGCGGGGGTTAGAGAGACAGCGCAGAGGAGCAGCTTGTTTTGTGTATTTTTGGGGTTTCTGGGTTTATACAGGGTTCAGTGAACAGCCTGAAAAAAACAGCTGGAGGTGTCAATACGGTGGCAGGAGGGAACCTAGAGACCCCACTGGGAGACACATTAACATATTTAAATTGTCATGCACATAGATAATTATCAGTATGCATTTACATTACAGTGCAAAAGTCTAAGGGTGACGATACACAGGGCTACCTTTTGAGCAATGTTGCTTGGGCACATTCCCACTGACATTAGGCAACAAATTTCTATTTGAAAGACTTTGATTGATACAGATGAGATACAGATGAGTTGCCCTTTGTCTCACCTGGATGGCAGTTGCCCGGCAACATCAGTCAAAAGGTGGCTGCGTGTATCATGACCTTTAAGCAGTCAAAGAAATTGATGTTTAAATGATTTTCATGTTGGTATAAAACTATGATATTGTATCTGTTACAGTTTGTTAGCTTAACCATTTCAAAACCTCTCCTAAAGTCCCCCCGGTATTTGGAGAAATCGTAACCACTAACACACCTCGTTAATATCTTGACTTTTTAAACTAATCAAATTAATTAATTAATTGAGCTGACAGTGAAATCCAATGAATACACAAAATGGCTGAGTTGCCCCTGGGGAGAGGTTTGGGAGCTGAAGCGGTGTTTATCTAGTCACACAGCAAAGTGTCAGTAACTTCTTAGAGAACGGAAGAAATTCTAGATAGTTTGTACTGTGTTACTTTTAATTTGCATATACTCCAATGTTAAATTGTGTTTCTTGTTCCAAGCAAATGTGCACTTAATATCCTGATAAACAGCTTTAAATGCTCAGTACTGTACGAACACATAACGCCACCGCTAGCACTCCTGGATGCCGAGTGTGTATATAAGTGCACTGATACCATCGAGGAGCTGCGCAGTGTCACACTGACTGCGCAGAGCAGGCAGACACTCATTTAAGCCCGGGGTCAGTAACCCCCCCAGGTGAGGTATGCAGAGAGGATAGGAGGGTGGAAGGCAGGCCACTCAGATCTTGCCTTTCACCTCCTTGGCCGACAAGAACCAATAATAATGAGGAGCTTTGGGGTTTGGGAGGCGGGTCCACATAGGCGAGGCCCGGGATTGGCTCCTGGGGGTCTTACCTTTGCTCTTGTCATTGTACTTGGGTGAGGATGAGGAGCTTGGCTCGGGGCTGGCGGGCTCTATTTTCTTCTCTTCTCCCTTCTTCACACTGCCCCTATGACTGGATTTCAAAGGACTGGGGGGAAGGGAAAATAACAGACACCCTGGTGAGGTCTCAGAATTCCTGGAGTGCGATCTGGAAGCGCTTTCAGGTCTTAAAATCAATCAGGTGGAGCTGCCAGCGCAGTGCAGGAAGCTCACCTTACGCTGACAGGGGCTGATTCTGAAACAGGGAACTGGAATGATTGGTCTGACACCCTCTGCTGGCTGGCTTCTGGTAAGAAAGAAATTTTATATTAGTTTACGTAGGTCTTCCATTACAAACACAACAACATTCTCAAGGCAACACATGACCCTAGGGTTCACGTTCATAACATAATAACTGCCATCTGCTAACTGAGAGCTCCATCTAAAACTAATTTGGTTTAGTCACTAAATTCAATTACTAGTTTTTCAGAGATATTTTTTTGTGACTTTGGCAGAAAGCAGGAAAAATCAGTGCTAAACTCTGCAGAGCTACTCATTAATAGGTCATTTCAATTGCCCAACACACACACACTGCCTTTCATGGATGCCAGTGTGTTTAATACCCTCTCTCCCAAAAAACATCTGTTTCAGGAAGTGAGCAGCTCCTTCATTGAAGGTTGAGCCACATCGAACCTCTGCAGGCCTTCAGCTGTCCCGTCAGGACTTTGCGGATCTCGTTCACCCACGACATCTTGACCTCCGCGGTTGATGCCTATGGGTAACATGGTTAAATTGTGGGGGTACACTTTCCCGTCACCTAAAGAGTCATACGTTTTAGTCACACTGTGAGGCGTCGGCAAGTCATGTTGACGCACCTGCACGATGTAGACCTCCTCTCTAGCGTTGCACCACACTTCAAACTTTTTGTTATCCCCCTTGACAGTTTCTGTGATGCCCACGGCCTTCATCTGAAGGATGGAGGAGAAACAGAGAGGGCCAGAGAAGGTCAAAGAAGAGAATCCGTCACAAAAATGCCGGTTCCACAATCTGCCGGCTCACTCATCACAAAATCGAACCACTTTGAAAAGCACCATCGGTTAGTCTGGCTGACAAAGATGGCTTGTATTGTACTACTCTTAATACACTAACAGAGGCACATGTCAGAAATTTAAGAGCAACAACAACAAAACAGCTAAAAGAAACAGCAACGATAGGTATGCAGGTTTCAGTGATAACAGAACCCAAAGAAAACACCAATAAAACACCAAAATCAGTAAAAATCAGCTCCACATATGTGACGAATGAGACGTTATGGCAGAGATCATACAGTATATAGATTAAAGTATTGTGACACATCTCTTAATCAATGAATTCAGTTGCTTCATTCAAAGCCATTGCCACAGGGGTTTAGATCAGGGGTGGGGAACCTGATCCATGGAGGGCCTGCGTGGGTGCGGGTTTTTGGGATGGCCATCCTGAAAACCCGCACCCAC
>JAODLD010000086.1:334960-357980 GCA_026781065.1 Mormyrops boulengeri | reverse complement strand
GTGCTCATCTAGCCATCCAACAAGATATCAGTACATTTCTGGAGAACTGAAGAAATTCTTATGAGTTTTTATTGTGTCGTTCATAATTTGCATATGTTATAATGTTAAACTGCGTTTTTTGCTCTGAGCAAAAGTGCACTTACTACCCAGATAAATAAGACTTTGGCACAGTACTGTAAGTACAATGTTTCTTCTGAGCGTGGAATTCAGAAGACTCTCCATTTTCATCATCTGCAACATATGCCTAAGAAAATGCCTGTAACTCCTCCATCTCCACTGGACTTATCACAATAAGCATACAGATCGAGCACCTTAATCACTATGCCACCTCCTGGCCATTTCATTCCTCAGCCTCAGATCCAGATCAAGCAGGGTTAGGAGTTGGTCCACCTCTTCTGGCCAGGCACCATCGACGCTAAATCTTCCTTAAAATCTCAAAGGCCATGACACTTTGTGTTGCTAGGCTGCAGATGCCAGGAGCTCTGGTGGAATGTACCATTCTGCCTCAGCTCGGGATGCCAGGGATGGGACGAACCAATTCGCAATCAGATAGAGGAACAGACAACCAGCCACCTTGCCAACAGTTAACATCAGTGCCAAGATGGATTACTATTATTTTTCAGCAAATTTCCACACGAATGTATCGACGCTCACAGATATAACCAAAAAACAGATTTTAGATGAGATTGTTTGCTGCATAATTTATGAGGCCATACTGCTGTCTGGCTGTAATATTAAAGGGGATGCTGTAATGTTTATATACCGTCTCAGGCCCGGTTAAGCAATCTGTCGCTGAAGCATCTGGTTTATCCCTTTGTCAGGAGCACCACATCTTCTCTACAGAGTAATCTTCTTTTCTGTTTTGACGGTGTGGTGCTTGACCTTGCCCAGCCTCCCTCCCCAGGCACCTCCGAGGTAATGCAGCAGTGATGAGCCTCTTGGATACCCCACTGCCCCCGCCACAGGGTCCAGCCGCTCTCCTGCAGCCCTGAAAACCACCTCCCCCCTGTCAGTAGCTGATTTATTCCAGATATAGCAGCCGCATCAACTTACCCCCACTTTTCACACAAATTAATCGCCCACCCTGCTGCAGCCTGGGCCTTGTCTACTTTACATACGTTTCTGTGCTTTCGGGAAGCCTTTCAATTAAACGCCGAGGAACAGGCATGGAAGGCAAACCAGCAGATGGATTGCTCCTCAAAGCACTGGGACGACCTCGCTCAGCACCTCCTATGTAAGGCCCTGGCTGGATCGTCAGCCTTTCCATAGTTTGGCACAGACACCCACAAAAACTTGCTTGCTACTCAAAAGTCAGTCCCATCGTCAAATCCCATGTTGCTTTGCTTTTCCAGGAGAGCTTACAGTCTATTCTTAATGAACAGAGTCAAGATTGAACTTCGGAGTCAAGATTGTTCTTTTGGTTTACCACATGCTTGCAACCATGGAAAAAATAATCATTTTCATATTGGAGCCACTTCATAATGTTACATTTATTTATCAAGCTGACACTTTTATCTAAAATGACATACAACTAGGAAAACGGGGCCAGCCTGTCCCTGGAGCAATTGGGGTTAAGGGTCTAGCTCAAAGGCTCAACGGTGAAGTCACTCTGCTGACCACAAGATTTGAACTGGTGACCTTCTACTCAAGAGCACAGTATCCTAACCCACTAAGCCACACCCCCTCTTCAATCAATCCATGCCCCTCTTCAACCAACATGTCAGTTGAGTTCTTCCGCTCACTAAAAAACTGACACTGTGAATCTGACAACATACAACAACAGAAGCTCCATCAAGCAAAATAATGAAGGAACCACCACCCCCTCCACCCCCGCTGAAATGGTTTTTCCTCTTCTTTGTTAATGGCAAAATGAAGGTTCACTCAAAACCCTGTTGAGTTTGGTATTAGTATTACTACTGCCCAAGCAAACTCCTGCCTTCTTTGGGGATTCAGCCAAACCATGCGAGCTGGTCCCACGAGGGCGAGATGGCTGTGGGGGGTGAGGATGGGTGTGCTAATACAGGGGACACATCACCCTTATCATCCTGATCATCGGTGGAAGTTCTGCAGAATAAACCAAACTCGACTCTACAAGTTTCAGTGACACACTTTAGCCCCGCGACTTCATTAATTGACCATCTGCAGCAATGCCCTCTGGGGGATTTCAAAGCTCTTCCACAAGGGCAGCAGTAAAGCTTCCTATTGTGAAAACATGTTTATGGGAAAATATGAACTGCAGACATTTCTTTACGTAATTAATATTCACCCTTTGCCGTCAGCTGATAAAAATGTGTCTCTGGTAGATTTCCCGCCACATAAACCACATAAAAGTTTTTTACGGTCTGCCTCAGATGAGCCATACTGATGAATTGCAGCACACACAGAAGAATGTAATCTTTGTTTTTGCACTCTGTTTCCAAAACGACCTTCTAGCTACTTACAAGTACTCATGAGATGGACAAAGATGCAGTCGACTGGAAGGAGGATGTTATCAGTCCTCAGAGCACACCAGTTCAAATACTGGTCCGCGGTCTTTAGACTGGATGTTTGTTAATGACTTCTGATGGATTGCTTTGTATACTTCCAGAACTTTCTATGATGTCAAGCTAAAGTGGACACTCAAGGCTTCTAATATAGTGGACTGTGAACAACAACTATTCAGTACAGTCAGTAAAGGACACACCATACATGCATCCATATATAAACACCACACACACACGCTCACAGATACACACATACAAGCAAACCCAAATCCCATCTGTGACAACCTTAACCCCCACCCAGCCCGAACCGTAACCCCCACCCAGCCCGAACCTTAAATTTAAGTAACCAAAAAAAATACAAGACTTCTGGCATTTTTAATTTTCTGATTGCATTCACAGATTTTTAAAGGATTGAAAATTGACTTTATCCTTGTGGGGACCGTTAAATTTGGTCCCCACAACGTCAAACTTTACCACATTCTGGGGACAACTGGTCCACACCATGTAACATATACATCACACACACACACACACACACACACACACACACACACACAATGGTTGTAGGCTGTGATGGCAGGGCTGGGGAGGGGACCCCAGCGACCACAAGCTTGGGCTTTCACAAAAAGGCTCATGCAATGAAAAAAATCTTCTAACAAAAGTCAAGGTGAGCAGCTGTGAGATGGACAGTGACAGCCCTGGGGAAAGAGCCCCACCCTGCAGAAAGAGGCCCACCCTGCAGAAAGAGCCCCACCCTGCGGAAAGAGGCCCACCCTGCGGAAAGAGCCCCACCCTGCGGAAAGAGCCCCACCCTGCGGAAAGAGCCCCACCCTGGGGAAAGAGGCCCACCCTGCGGAAAGAGGCCCACCCTGGGGAAAGAGGCCCACCCTGCGGAAAGAGGCCCACCCTGGGGAAAGAGGCCCACCCTGGGGAAAGAGCCCCACCCTGCGGAAAGAGGCCCACCCTGCGGAAAGAGGCCCACCCTGCGGAAAGAGGCCCACCCTGCAGAAAGAGGCCCACCCCAGGGAAACAGCTGCCAGAGGGTCTAACGGCAGCAGATGGCCCATACGTTTGCACACACAATTAAAGATGCACATATATACAATTATGCATAGAAGTCCATGCGCATGCGCATTCATAGAGAGCTCAGAGAGACTTGAGTTGCACCCCATGCAGCAAAACACAAAACAATTTATTGGGCAACAATTTATTGGCAAAAAATTACTTCATGAACCGTCTGCTGTATTTTTTAACCCCACTAGATGGTGCTCTCTGTTCAAAAAAACAAAGCATGTCCCAAAGCAAACCAAAAGCACCATCTAATTGGGTCAATAAATACAGTAAATGGGTCATGTGGTGTCATTTTGTACATCACTAGTAACAGTGCTGGGAAAACCCAGAATACAAACAGACCGGAGGCGAGACCGAAACGGTTGGCTGTTTCCTGTCGTCTAAACCTATGAAATAGTCTTTCAGAGGCAATGTAAACAGCGATCAGTCAACAAATCACTTTGTTAGGACCTCTAGAGAAAGGACTCCACAAAATTACAGCACCATCAGGATTAAGAGCTCTTCTACTGACTCGTTCCTCTTTAAAGATTAAAGAACTAACCCACAAACCATTCCTGTACTGAAGTCTAATACTGAGAACAATCAATATTTATGTCCTTTATGAAAAGCTTTCCATGGCTCAATGCCATGACAGAAAGGTGTAAACGCTTGACCTGCAGGCTTCTGGCAACATAGTAAGGAAAATTTAACAGCTGAAGGAGGCAGTGAAGACAGCATGCTCTCCAAGTTTGAGTCCACAAGGGGGGCAGATAATACCCCGACCAGGAGGCTGAGCTCCCCTAAAACAGGCTGCTTTTCATGGGGGACACAGTGTTGAAGTACGGCATAGGATACGGGCTCACAGCGTCCAGTAGAATCTCACTACCTCCCGAACTCCAGTACTCAGTAGGGGAGTGAAGGAGAAAGAGAGCAGGGGCCGAGGCCATGAGGTATGGGGATTGGGGGGGGCACTGTCCCAACGGAGGCACACTAACATGGCCCCTGACTTGTTTTCTGAGATGGTGTGGCTGGGATGGGGGGGGGGTAGTAGGGTCCCCAGATAATAAGATTAAATGGTAAGATTTAAAAAAAAAAAGTTGCATTTTATTTTTCGTTACGGGACAATCCCATAAAATACAGAATGAATGCCAGGTTTAAATTCCAGGTTTAAAATTGTATTAAACAGGACCCTTTTTGGAGGTGGACCTTGGGCATCACCCTGGGTAAACCCGTGCATTAATGCGCTCCTGGGTCCCCAGGGCCACCATGTGTCACTGCGAAACTGTCCTGTGACTGCTCTGTATTAGGAAGAACCCAGACTAACAATGACTGAGGAAAGAGAAAGTGGATTGAAGGGTGTGTCGTGTCCCGAGACATAAAGTGACTTCAAGGTCTTTGAGTCCTTGAGGAAGGAAGAAAATAGAGGGATGTGCATTCTGACAGCCATGGCGTGTGCGTCTCCCCTTGTCCGTGTGGCTCCTGGCTGGACACAGGAGCCTTGTGCACAACGCTAGCACTTCTTACAGTCCCATATGTGCAGAGGACGACCATTTCAAAACATGTCTGAGCAAGAGCACAAGCATGTTTCTTTTGTCACAGAAGAACACACCCTCAGGGAACAGGTAACAGTCCAGCATTACACAGGTTTTACTTCACTGTACCTTTCACTGATTTCAGCAAGACGAATGACACTTTAATGCAAAAGCAACACTGACTCCAAAGACTTCACAAAGCAAACCTTCAGCAACTGTCAAGTCGACAAGATTTCATGATTTAGAGACAGAATGAATTTTGACAGCTAAAACAGCCCCCTAACGCCCCGGGAAACTGGAGAAGCACTTGAATGACAGCTGGCAGCCACAGCAGATTGTGAGCAGCCAGTCCAACTTTCAGAGAGGCATTTGGTAGCACAGACGTAGCTGTTATCTCCAACCCAAGGCAACTGTACGTTATCTGCATTCTCTGCTTAGCAGTGAGAGGCAAACAAGCATCTATTCCTCCTGGCGTCGTGGGTTGCAAGATGCACTGACTAAGAAATCACCACGTTGGCACAGTCTGACAGCTCGACATATATTTCCACATTCTTAACCACGTCTCTGCAGACAGCTATGCAGACCTATCCATTTTACTCATGTTTCAATACCATGTGTGACATGAACACAAAATGAACAAAATAGGATGATTCTGCTGTGAACTGTAAAGAAAACCGGTGATTCTTGATACCCATCCATCCATTTTCTCTACCTGCTTGTCCCATAGATAGTTACAGGAGTCTGACGCCTCTCCTGGAAACTACACAGGGAAGGAAAAACTCAGGATGGGTCGTCAGCCCAACGCAAGGCAAACCTACACACCAGTCACTCACATAGACACACCTACAGGCAACTTGGTAACTCCAATTGCCCTCAGCATGTTTTTGGACTGTGGGGGGAAACCGGAAAATGCACAGGAAACCCCACAATGGCACGGGGAGGGCATGAGAACACCACACACATGGAGCCATTGCAGAGACTCGAATCTTGGTCACACAGGTGGGCGGTAACAGTGCTAATAGCTGCACCACGTTGGTGTCCCGGTTCATGCCACCTTTCTTAGAATTAGTGATTTAGGTGTCACTTTCCTCTAGTGCACGGGTGGCCAATCTTATCCAGAAAGGGCCACTGTGTGTGCAACTGCCTAATTAGATTACTAACTGATTGGCTGAAGCGTCCTCACACCCGGGTTTGAGGCAGCTGACCTAAAGGTTACCCCAAAAACCTGCACACGCACCGGCCCTTTGCGGATAAGACTGGCCGCTCCTGCTATGGTGTGACAGCTGGATGCTTCACTAGAGCCTCTGGCGTGTAGCTTCCTCAAGAGCACTGACCTTCTGGGACTCACCAGGCTACCAAGATACAGCCTTATATCCACACATGCTGCTGCTGTGCACGCCAGCTCACTGCAGTGCGCTGTGCCAGTCAGCCTGCGGTCAGATTTTGGAGAACCGTGGAGTGGATCATGGAGACTGGGAGGGGCCTGTGGGGCACCCATGTTCAAAAATGGCATGGGGGGCAGAGGAAATGACATCAGAGGAAAGGATGTGAAGTAGGCCAGTCCTACAGGGATTCAGGGCGGTCCACAGCGGGAGCCATCAGCGTCTGTCCAGTTCCCGTGTCATTTCACAGCCGAGTGGTCGCAGCTCTGCTGGCGAGTGACCCTGCAGCCTGAATGAAGGCACTGTCCCCATCACAGGCAGACAACAGCGCCCTTCATCTCGGCCCAGCACTTCAGCCAGGCGGGATGGGACGTGTCTCCGGAAAGCTGTCCCCCAGCTTGGAAACAGGAACCGATTACGGAGACCGAGGGACCAACCTCGTTGAGATCCTCTAGGCTGACCACTTGGTGGTTGGCCGCATGGGTGTCGTCTACATTCAAACATCCCCAGCCAGCTCACACTGCCCTTTCCTGCATGATGACGGTCAAATGATATGGATACTGTGACTTGCTCTATTATATGTTCCACACCTGAGTCTCGGAGATACTCAGACCTCAATGACTCCACCCTCCCAGAAAAAACACACACTAACGTCCACAATAGTGGCACACGTGACACACTGAACTTGTCTTTGTGCCAGTATCACATTGGAGATGGTGTGGGGGGGGGGGGGGGGCCCAATTCCTTGCCAGCTACAGAACTAGAAAGTTCCCATGAAGCCCGCATAGAGAGACGGGGAGGATAACGTTTACTGAATAAACACAGATACTTCCTGTCTCCATTTCAATGACAAGGTTTGCTCGGTAAACACTGAACGCTGTTTGACAAGCCAACGGTTATCGGCAAATTAGTGTCGCGCTGTTGCAGAGACGACAAGCACCTTTGATAACTACCAGGAAAGCCTTGCGTGAGACTGACTGAAGAACGACAGCAGGTAAGCTTTTACCCGTGGGATTGAGTTTCCAACAAACAAGTACCAATTAAGGTTTGAATGATGTGTTCGAACATTACTGTGGTTACACCAAGACCATAAAAACAACAGGTTGTCCTACAACCAAGACAACAACACTGGTGGAAAAGACGCACTATTGATGAATGGCAAAGAAACTAGTACCCTTTACCCTGATAACCAGTAACACAAGCTTTGGTAATATTAACTAGCCTGATTCGTAAGTCTGATTTGCAGGTGGCACCTCCCTGGGTATTTGGCCATCGCAGGGCCCAGTGAGGCACAGAGCAGAGAGGCGGAGAGACCAATAGGGGATGCATACCTTTAATGCGACTAAGCTGCATCCACAGCCTAGTGATGTCCTGGCAAAGCTGGGAGACACGGTTCAGGGCCATGTTGGTCTCCCTCGGGTTCACCTACAGCCTGGTACACATGACCTCACACAGAGTCCCACACATTCAGGCAGAGTCCGGTTAGTCGGGGCCACTCAGTTCCGACAGGGCACGAGAAGTCCCGGAGATCCATTTTCCTTTGCCGTTCAAGTTCGAATTCACAAGCGCATGGGGGAAATCCGACACCCTCTCCCAGTCGCCCTCCCTCTTTCAAGTCCTGTCTGCCCCCACACACAGTCACACAGGAACCCCCCGTCCAGGTAAAGGTCGGAACCGCAGTCCAAGCAGTGTACCGGGGAGCAATGAAGCCATGCCAGACTCTGAGCTCGATGAGGCTCCTGGAGCTAATCGGTCACACTGAGGAGCTGCCTGAGAGGATCAAGTTGGGATAAAGGGAGGACTGGCTATGCAAGCGTCAATGCTGCCGTCCGTCAGGCACCTCCCTGCTGGAGCCCCCTGTTTAATAATAGGCGGCTGATCGGGTGACAGGCCCGGCCCTGGGGGATACAGCTGCAGAGGGCAGCCCCCAGCAGCGGGGCCACAGCACCTACAACCAATAGCTTCCGCTCCTGCAGCTCCTCACACAGGTGGCTGTGTGGGGTGGGGCAGTGTTTTGGGGAGGGGAATATCCTACTCCACAAAGAAAGAGCCTCTTTTCTGGGCTGGGGGGGGGCAACTTTGTGTTTCCCAGAGAACTGTGGAGGAATTCCACTTCAGTACTGTGGAGAGCCCTCTTTTCTGTATTCATAAATGCTCTCTCTCTCTCTTTCTCTCTGTCACACACACACACACACACACACACACACACACACACACACATACACACACACACACACACACACACACACACAGGTTTGTAATTATATGTTTCTGGTGACTATGGGGAAAACACTAATCCCAACGTGACGACCTTAACCCCTACCCAGCCTTAACTTTAGCCATAAGTAATCAAACAAAATACAAGGGTTTTGCCATTTTTAGTTTTTTGATTGCACTCACTGATCTTTGTGGGGACCTGAAAAATGGTCCCCACAACATCAAAATAACAGGTTTATTACATTGTGAGGAATGCAATATAAACATGATCCACACACACACACACACACACACACACACACACACACACACACACACACACTTTCTATTGCTGCAACATGAGCCCAGAATACTCCAAAGACAGACCAGTGGGAACAAGGGATTAAAAAGATCCAGCACTTCAATAGAATGAAAAGCAGCCAATGAGCAGTGAGCATGTACTGGGGAGGTGTGGCTTAGATTGCTTTGTGGACTTTCTGGAAGTTGTGATTCTTGCAAACGGAGATGACAAGATCCGACATATTCCTAGGATACTGCTTCATATAGAAGGGTCTTCTAGGATTATTTTGGAAGTAGGCAGAAAACACCACACATCCACAAAAATTTCCCGGCACAGCCATACCATCTGGCAGTACCGAGTGTGGTCTCGGGTGGGCTGACAAAGGTTGCCATAGAGATAGAGTGGGCAGCTAAGGAGTAATACAACTGCAATCAATACTCAGATAAGTCAGCTGAGCGAGATTAAGAACATAGCATGACCTCACACATGATAACGTCGCATGATCCCCAAGTGCTCGTGGGCCTCAGGGCAGATCCCAGTCCAGCTAAGTCGTCCTAAGTGAAACGAACACAGTTCTGCTCCTGACGGTTAAACCAGCCAAATATGCAAATACATCCCGAATAAATACACTGTAGTAACAACACCCTTACGGAACTCATTTGGTATAATATCTTAGAAATTAATGTTTCCCAATCCAGTCCTCTTGGACCCCTGGACGGTCTATGTTTTTGCTCCTTACCGGCTTAGGAAGGAGCAAAAATATGGACTGAATGGAGGCCCCCCCAGGACTGAGTTGCGAGACACTGTTATAAATACTCAAAGAAAAACGATGAGGTAAAACTGACCATGTTTTTTGTTGATTTGTTTGCACATTTTCAATTCAGTTCCATTCATTTTCATATCATGTCCAGCACTGAAGATTTAGCAACAGCATTGTGGAGAAGCAGACTGCAAGCTGACTAATTAAACACAGCATCACTTGCATCAGCACATTACACACATTTAAGCGTCACAAAAAACTGCCATAAAAAACCAGGGGGGAATACATTAAACTACAGGGGGGGGGGCAAAGGCTGAGTGGCCGCCAAGGTGCCAAGGCGCGCTAACCTTATCTTTAAAAGCTGTCTAACCACTTCATATCTGCATTTTTTCCTTTAAACATTTTAGGTGTCTTGGCATGTGCCTGTGAGAAAAATTGCATTCTCTACTGTCTACTGTGACAAAACCGACTTGAGTCCAGCTGTCTGTTTCCCCTTTAAGTCCCTTCAACGGCAATGGTCGGCATTTAAAATATACTTATGAAGATGGAATTTGCATGGAAACTCGATCCCGCTCTCATCCTTCAACTGCTGTGGAAAGATCCTAGCGACAGAAGCTGCTTGGGCATCGTGTGAGAATGGATTCCACTTCTGTTTACAACAGGAGATAAACTAGGAGACGGTAAAGGTGATTAGCTGGGATTAACTCTAACCGCTGGCTTCTCCTCAGGGTGACACCACAGGTTAGAGTGGAAGAGGTGTCCTAAGCAGATACACTGTGTCTTCAGAGCCTCTTTACTACTCACTGGCAGAGAGACATCTGGACAGTCCCTCAGGACATTACCCCTTGAGTAAAAAAAGAGAAAAAATGCATGCATGAACCATGAACTTGCTGGCCTCTTCTACTGGTATCTAAACAGCTTTAAGAAAAGTAGTCTCCCGTGTATACATGCATAAAAACCAGTAGTTTGGCTACTGAACAATGCTGCACATCTAACTGTGTGAAGGCAATTTCTTACACTGTTTAACCTGAAGCACTAGTGAAGCATCACTTCAGTTACTGCCAAATAGTGCATCACCATCAAGCACATCTGATTTAAGACTGTCAACACGGCTCCTGGGTAGACACACGCCACAGAAATGCGCTCACCCTGCCAAGGGGAGCCTCACTGGGGAAGATGACCTAACTTCATTAGGAAAGCTGAGCAGCTGCACACGATCTCCCGGCGATTCTGCTGAATCATACTTTAATAGCCCTTGTATTGGCTGCTTTACTGCCTCAGAACGCAGTGTGTCCCTTTCGCATGTTCCGCGGGGCTAAATGGCCCATCATCCATGGAGGATGACATCATCCATGCGTGGCCAAGAATAGAGGCTGACAGGCACCCTGAACTGGCCAAGTGGGTCTTTATCGCTGTGAACTAGACAGAGTCAGGGAGGGGGAAACTTAGTGTGTATTTATGAAAGAGATCTGGACCGTTCTTTGGTCACGTATGAAGCACCCCTGCATTCTCCATGGAATTGTCTGGACAGATCATGTGCCGACAGTGGCGGGATATCCAAGGTTTGGTTCTACCTCATCTCTTGATACGGTTGGAAAATACTTCACCCAACAGGGGATAAACCAACAGCTCAATCAGCCTTAATGAATAACGATCTCAGGTCCACTGGAGATCAGCATACAAGGTGTCTTGGGATAATCGAGACTGACTGAAGGCCGGTCTGCGCTCCAAACTGGGGAAATTATGAGATCAGGTGACTCAGGCCCTTGTCAGAAAGCACAAAATTTACTCATTGGACACATCATCGGATGACACCATTACGCTGAAACTGATATCTGAAACTGGTTACCAAATTGTACATTAAACCCATCTTGCTCCTTTGAAATATCTCAAAATCGCCTTTAGCATTCTCACTGGCAGGCCATGTGGACGGCCAAAAACGAACCCTTCTTGATCGTTCATTCTTGCCTGACGCTTACGTCCTCCTCTGAGGTCTCTCCCTTCACTACAGGCTGATAATATTCTGATACAATACGCATCAGACAGAACCCTCCCCCGTCATGCAATTACCATCATCCAAAAACCCCCTCATGCCACATTCTTCATACCCTAACCCCCCCCTAAGTGCGGCCTGTAAGCACGGACTTCTGTTCAGTGAAACTCTGCACTTGAAATTTTGGCATGGTAAGAGTCAGTGCTGCACATGTTCTCTGTGGCACCGGCCACGCGGCCCCCAAACAGGAAATGGGTGAGGTCTGTAATCGTCAGCTTCCTGACGCTGTCAGATTGCTTGGTGGGCACTTTCGTCTTCCCCGGGGGAAACGGTCTGGGATAGAAACTTCAAAATGTCTGAGAAGCGAAACCCCTTTGAAGATCCAGCTCCTGGAATCTGAGACTGATGAATGACACTAAGCGATTATGTTCAGGGTTTCTTCCCATTCAAAGATCTCAAGGACGTTCACAGAGGGAACCATCTCGCCCACCAGGCCACCAAAACCACCACAGCTTTCCTTCCGCAGTTCAGGTGGCTACGGTTTGGTGTGGATTACACTCTGAATGAGCCATTGACAGCATTCAGAACTGCTCCACTCTTGGGTTTCAGACTGGCCAGGGACGGTCTCACGGTCAACATGAGGAGATTATGGAACGGCCAGCCTGATGCCACTGACAGCTGGTCAATACTTTCATTTATAGACTCCTTGGGAAACCAGGATCACCTGACTGTAGACCTGCTCTAGCATTTGCATAAATTTGGCTCCAAGGGGAGGAAGAAGGCGGGGCCCTCATCGCTAGGCCAAAGAGATAATGAGCCACGCTCTGATACACCGAGCAGAAACTGAGAACCAGTGTTCGCACAGCCATGAACGAAACCCCCAACACCTGAGCCCCCCCCCCCCGGTCACAATGAACAGGACCACCATTGTGCTTCTGACACAGACCCGCAGCCACTTTAACAATTGGTGGGAAAACCGACAGGACTCTCGGCTTCCCAAAAGAAGACCAAAAAAGTTTCCCACCCTGTCGTTCATGCTTTCCTTTCGGCAATGCATGGTGTCACATATCAATTTCGGCATAATGGTGTCATCCGATGATAATGTGTAAAATCTGTCCAATTTATTAGAGTGGGACACCATCATCTATCATACCTTTGAGAAGAAGCACTGGCAAATAAAGACTTATCTTTTCTAAAAAACATTCAGACGTAAATACCCAAATCCTCTTTCGCTTTTTTCCAGCCAGCACATGAAGTCAAATCACTTGAGTACTTTTTGAAACACCTGGCAACCTTCCTAAGGATGACATTTATTTGATTTTTGAGGGATTAAATTCAGGAAACCATCCACAGTCTGTCTTTTGTTGGCACTGGGCAGAAATCAGCACTCGTTCACCCTGCCAGGACAGGACACATTTGACAAATCATTTAACAGACCATCTCCGACATTGGCGGTGTCCCAGTGGTGGTGCGGACTGACCGCAGCGGAACTCCGTCCTTATCTGCCGCTCTGAGGACAAAAGCTAGCGGGCACCTCAGCCCCAGGTGTGACCAAGTGAATGACACCTCTCAGACTGGTGGGACAGGACACCAGGGGCTGGACATACCAGCTGGTTGTCATTTCTTTAAGCCAGTGTTTCCCAATCTGGTCAAGGGGGACCCACAACCAGTGTATGTTTTTGCTCCCTCCCAGACAGTCCACATCTTTGCTCCCTCCCTGCTCCCGGGAGGGAGCAAAAACATGGACTATCTGTGGGTCCCCGAGGACCGGATTGGGAAACACTGCTTTAAGCAGTTCTGTATTTAGCTTCTTTCCCCTGACATGATACAGGAAGAGGAAATGCAGCAGTTTCACAGTCTGCAACACTACAAAACCTACAACAACATCCCTCCACCTATACAAATTAAAAATAGCCATCCAGATGGAGACTCGTTTTTTTCTCCCCTCTGAGAACAGACATTTTAGATGTCAAAACCGTAGCTTTAACTGCTGACTAGACAGAAACAGAAAGCTCATTACACCAGGAAGTGACCCAGACATTTCCAGAAGACAAAATATTACCTTGTAATTTCTATTATCCAAAATAATACCCCCTGAAAAAAAAACAAAAACAAAAGGAAACTCCCAAAGACCTTTATGTGTCTGTTAATGTTCTGTTGCTTTTGTGTCTCGTCCTCATTCTCAGACGGCGTCATGATTTTCCAATTATTTCTCAGGCTCGGTCCCATCGGCCTCTAGGGTGACATAGGTGAGGACGAGGAGGGGGCTTCTTTAGAACTAGGATGAACACACTTTGCTTATCTTCCTCATTCACATAAACACACAGTCAGTCGCCAGCAGAGGCAGTTTATCACATCCACCACGTGCTACATATTACCCTCCATTTTTTTTATGTGTGGGATTTTTAAAAATCCAGACACCGGGGTCAGTTTTGGACGGTCTTCATGTTTACTGCCGCAGAAGGTAGCTGTACCTCAGCTGGTCTGAAAAATTTGTGATCTTCTGCCCTGTAACCAATCACTTCCCTGAACTGTACATGAAGCAATCAGAGAAGTAGGTCATTAATTAGATGCAGCTCATCATATGAACAGGGATCTAAAATAAACATCTTAAAAGAATCCAGCATTTTCGGATTTTCCCACAGCAGCATGTGTGAAATTACGGGCAATAACTGTCGGTTTAATAATCAAACTGAAAGAGGAACTTTTTGGAGGGATCTGATGACTAATCAGTCCTTTTTGTTTTTTAGAAAATGAAACATTCGTTTGTGCTTTCCCCTAATATCTGCAATTAGCCTGACTGTGTTTTTAATCATAAAATTACAAATGTGTCTGTGTTAGAACTGCAGCCAGGCCTCAGTTACGAAGTCACAGCAGACTGAACAGAGACAAAACTCCCCACATCAGATAAGGTTAAAGCACAGAAACCCAGCCCCAATAGCTAGAAGTGACCTGCAGAAACGCTCATTCAGCTTGGCATTTAAAAATAGCAAAATGTAAGCTGAAGCAGCATTGTTTACAAAGAACTCGAGTGTTGTCTAAACCGTCCCTTGCGTGAGACGGACAGGGATTGATTTTCTGCATTTTGTTCAATAATAAGCAGTGAAACTATATTGGTCAAGATATTCCTATAAAATTTGGCATTTTAACAGCTTGAAATGCTCTGAGTTTTGTTCCAGCTTTGTTGCAGACAGCACAACGCCTCTTGATTAGAACAGAAATCCATCGAGACCAATTACAACGTGCTGTTTTCCCATCTCAGTAGTCCAGGCTTTTGGCGTGATATCAATGTGGCTGCTTTCCTTCCTGAGCAGGAGCAGCACATTTCACCAGCTTGGCTTTCCCATGGCAATCATCAAATAGGGATGAACCTGGCAATTTTAACTGTGGCCACAAACCGCTCAGCACAGTGGCTGGACAGGAAGCGTCGATGGATCACCACTGACAACTGGAGAAGTTCAGGAAGGGGGCACCAGGTTGGGAGATGGCGACCAGATCCCAGAGGATAGGAAGGAACCAGAGAGCACAGCTTACCAACAAAGAAGCCTTCTTCAGCCTGAAGGGAAGCACGACCAGCCAAGGGGATTTTGCCATTCGGAAGGCGGGAGGACTAAAATACTTTTTGCGTAGTTCTGTACAACATGCGAAGTTGTAAAAATATCGGTCAGACAGGCACCATTAAAATACCTAAAAAAAAACCTACAGTCAAGTAAGTCATAGAGCTTTGGTAGATACTAGAGCTGTGCACCACCGAGTATTTTCTGCGTCTTTCTGGGAGAATTGAATGCCTGAAATATCACAGAAAGCAGGTAAAGATGAGACTGGCTAGTGTTTTTACCACGTCGATTCCACTGTGGAATGATACAGCAGCTCTAACGGTGGACTAAACAACTTGCAGGCAGGTGTTATTGACTTTGAAGCTGACACCGCCAAGATGCTCTCGCCACACATTAAACAGCAACAGGCTGAACTCTTCACGCTGTGCGAATACAGCATCCGCTCACATCACCAGCATCTGTTTCACTTCAACAAAAGTTCAGAATAGGATCATTCTCCTTGTTAGACTTCCATGCACACCGTGTTTTTCTTGTTAAACGTATCCACACAAAACCGCCAAACAATGTTCCACTGTATAAGTTTAGTGCCACATATTGCTTTCATCATCTCAGTCATCTACTGATTTGGGCCAAACACTCAACCTCCTAAACTACTTTTGCACAGAAGTAAACCTTGACATAGCACAATAACACCATGACTCAAGCATTCTTGCCGTGATAAAAATGTCACGCGTGGAAATCCAAAAAACTCAAAGAAACATCGAATTACAGCATCCAAGGTCAGTGAGCCTCGGACCTCACGTCTCTACTGACTGAACATGGTATTTATAAACAAATCGGGGTCCCTGCCCACCGCGAGCAGAGATGCGGTCGACTCTCACTCACTCTGCAGCCAGTGGCAGGACTGGGAGAACCTGTGATAGCTCCTCACTTCTTCCAGACAAATGCGGACAAAGCCTCCTCCATCCTCCATGGGCTGCAGATGCACATCCAGCACCTGGGGCCCCACCTCCGCAGCCATCTCCCCAGGATCTCGGCTCTGAGGAAGCCCGTCCTCCTTCTCGGCGGCCCTCTACCCTCTGGCTCTCATCCAGAGCCAATGATAGGCAGCGATTGCAGCTCCAACTGCCGCAGCCTTTGCACACTGTGACTTTCAGCACTTCCTACTCCTGTTCCAGGTGGCTCTCTCCCAAACAAAAGGTGATGAAAGGTGGAGCTTCTGCTGCCCCCCTCCCAACCTGACCACTCCCCTGCTACCCTCCCTGACTCATTTACCTGCGTCACTCGCTCAGGTGATAACACCGCTCTCTGCGTTCATTCATTCATCTTGATGCAGTACAATAGAAACCATAGAGGTGGGACCATCCAAAGCTATTCCAAACAGCTCTCAACAAGCCAGCCTCATGGATGCACTCCAAAAAAATCATGCTTGGAGACTCGGGTACCGCCAGTACATCGTCACCTGAGCACAGTAAGCCTCAATAGTGCTATCAGCACAGAAACCACGTGCTGACTTTGTATATGTAAAAAAAAAGCAGGATGAGAGACAAAGTGTATTTTGAGCCAGCATCCTGTCAGCGTATCGAGAAGCTCTCCGAAGAGCACCAAAAAGCCACTCCGAAGCCCTCGTGGCGTCAGTTAAGGACACGTCCTGGGGTTTCGGGTAAATAAAGCATCCCGATGAGTGCATGTTACATTGCAGAGTATGGATTCTTAAGGGCAGGCGTTACGCAGAAGAGGAACATCTCAGCCCTTGATTTTTCATTCTGAACTAATGAGTCTCCCAGCGTCTGAAGAGGAAAACAGTGGGACGGGGGTGCGGGGGGTGTCTACTCTGGATCCCAGACTTGCAGAGATGATGAGCTGATTGCCGGAAAAACCCAGAAACGTCTTCATGCAGACGTGCAAACTGCTAAAACATCTCCTGAGTTGCCAAGCTCGCAAAACTTTACAAAAACAAATAGCAGCATAAGTTTGAAACGTTTTAGAGTAGCCTGAATCTTTCTAAAGGCTGGACAAAAGGACAGGACACACGCGCACACACAAACACACACACACAGGCTCAGAGTAACAAACAGCCACGCACTCTTTGAAGCAGGGGCCCAGGTGCGAAGGCCAGGGTCAGACTCACGGCGCCTCAGCGTCAGCAGGGGCAGCAGAACCGTGCCGCTGGGCCTCCTGTCGGACCGCCTCCTCGTCCTCCTGAGCATCGGGGCTCCTGTCGAGCGCAGACAGGAGCGGGAGCCGGCAGCGTCTGCGGAGCCGGCCAGTGTGTGTGGAGCTCAGTGGAGCCTGTCTGCGCGCCACCCCCCCCCCCACCACCACACCATGGCCACACCCCCAGCGGGGGGAGAGCCTGGAGGAAGAGGCACCAGTTCACCAGCCACCCCCCTGCCTGAGGAAATGGCCCCGCAAACTTAATAGATAGCGGTCAGAAGGACATGCACACGCACAGACACACACAGACACGCTTTAATAACTTTATATTTTTAGGAATTCCCACTGAGTGCCGCTGTAACTCACTATCCCCACCCCTAAATCTCAACAGAAGCCAAACAAAGCAAATCAAACTCTTAAAGTTTTCATCTGTTTTTCTGATTTAGTTTGAAGCTTTCTCCCTAACATGCTGCCCATGTCCTTCACCTACACACACACACACACACACACACACACACACACACACACACAGCATGATTGGCCCTAGGCTGAATGTCTCCTCCCCCTTTTGGCCCCTCTGGCCAATCGGCTCACGCGGTGTCCCGCCATGGTGACGGGGTCTGGTGGGAACGGTTCTCACACAACTGGCTCTGAAAAGCGGCAGCACAGAGGGGCAGCGCTGGCACATGGACAAGCTCCGGAAAAACAGCGGAAAAAGGGTCCCAGACAACAGCTCCTTGGACTGCTGACGGGCTTTCTGCCACTCCAAAAAAAAAGAGGCAGAAAAAACCCCCCCATTAAGATTCCGACAAATTCCACTAATGCTCATCGCACAGTAAGGAAGTGACATTAACAGTACTGATGATACTGGCCCTTTGCCCGTGGCCCCCAACTCACCTCACAAAGGATGGATGAGACCCAGATACAGCCGAAGGGACTAGATGGACTCAAGGCACCCCCACCTGCCGTCAGAGCCCTTTTATGCAGGGAGAAGGAGAAGCGAGCCGGGCGGCCCAGTAAGATGAACGATTTAAAGAAAGGAAGGAGGAAGAAGAGCAATTGAAAAATGCCCAGGCCACACAGGAAGTCATGGGACTAACAACTTATGACCGTATTACTGACTGTTGGTCAAAAAAAAAAATGGACCAAGTCACATGCAGACGCGCATGAAGATGGGCACAAATCCTGTCATGGGAGGAAAAATGCCAAGCTGGCCGTGTGCGTGCCGCCAAAGCCCACTCTCGTTCTCCATCTCTCCATGTTTTCCAGCCATGCGAGACTGATCTCCACAGTGTCTATTTAGACATGAGCAGCATTAGGATTAAAAACTGCATTTTGAAATGTCAGATTCCCTCCACACCAAGGCTGGTTCAGATTCAAAACCACAGCCAAGAGCTGCAAGCTCTTGACCTCGTGGACCGACTCTGTTCTCACTTTCTCCCTCAAAACATCTTCCTGGAGAAACATCTCCTGTTATTCCACAGCTCCTGTTTTGGTGTACAAAGCAATTTTAGAGCTGGTCCCTGGACGTCATCTTTCCTGGGGCGGGATAGAGGACAGAAAGCAGAACTGAGAGGGTGCAGAAGAGCGAGGAGGGCCTCCGAAAATAGGCACACCTTCGCCTAGTTTCTGAAAGCCCTTCCTGCTTTTGCTCGCCTGCACTGTTTTGTGCTTGTAGACATCGGAGTGTATACAATAATGTATACAATCCAGAGTGGTGGATATATGGACACATATGGAACAGTTAAAGACTCTATGCAGTAGTTATATACACATCCATAAATGATTTCCACTGTGCAATTAAAACATCTAAAATGCTGAAGAATTATTAAACAAGAAAGACTCAGAAGTACAGGACAGAAAGCCAAGAATCGCTGAGCCTATGAATCTAGAGTCTCGGGTCCAGCCTCGATAAATCCAAGTTGCAGAAACCCCAGGAGGTGTGTAAGGACCTGGCGTTCTCTGTAGAAGCTTTTCATTTTATCAGACAGCCAATGTTGGGAGGTCTGTGGAATGAGGCATCCAATCAGGTGGGACTATGTGGAGTGGGTGGGGCTCCTTGTGTGGTGGAAGGATAACATAGGCACAGTCATGGGTCTGGATGTCAAGATGGAGGTGAGATGTAGTGTCTCCCAAAGAAGATCTGAAGGCCATGTGAAGGAAGTCAAAAACAAAAAAGGGCACCTCAAAATGTTCTGCATTACAAAAAAAGCACACAGTCATTAAAAAGCGTGACAGAAATCTGTTTCCATGGCTACTCTACTGAACACTTCGCCAACAAGAGCGGACATGAGCCAAAAGGCGGGGATGACAGAAAGGACTCCATCACTTTTTAAAAACCATCGGTGACAGCACTGTCTTGCACACATTTTTCACACAAGGTTTCACACACTATAATTGCATCCCTTTTCTGCCCCTAACGCAGTGGAATCTAATGGAACCAAATGATGGATGACAAAAATGCCTCACGCTACCATAGGAGAATCCACATACCAAACATGCTGCCCCGCCCGCTGTCCAATCACAATTCAGCAGTCACATCATATGATCTGTCATCATCCACTTGATAAGGTTTTTAATCGCAGAGACACACCAGAAAAACGTCAACGTTTAATGCTACAGCAAGTTTCCGACGTACGTCAACATGTTAACACACACCCTGGCCCTGTAAAGTGTCCGTTTCGCCTCAGCGGCCTTCTGTCACTGTCACTACCAATGTTGTTATTTGCACTTGTCGGAGAGCCCGGTGACCTGCTTCGCCTGTTCTTCGTTTCCCTAAGTCTGTGACGACGGCCGTGCCCTTGGCCTTCAGGGCAGCACTCGGCCACGAGCAGAAGGAAATCGGTCATCTCGAGAGCAGGACAAAGACAACAGCCAGAAGTCATTATACCAGGCTAAGGCCACACTGGTCCGTCATGACATCATCACGACAAGGCCCCGGCTTCCTGGGTAATGGGGCACACTCGCAGAGCTAGTCATTGGTATGGATGAGACCATCCATCTTCAAACCGAGGTCAGGCAGCATGGGGCACAAGCAAGGCGACAGGGTCACACATGCTGACGCTCATACACCATGAGCAACCATAAAGCGCCAGGTCATCAAACTGCGTGTCTCTTGGCTGTGGGAGGAACCCAAAGTGCTTAGATGCAGCATCCACCAAAGTCGGTATCCTTCCTTTTACAGGCCCCTTATATAATTATAGTGTATTATTGGTTAATTACCACAGGAACAGTGTGTGTGAGTGTGCCCTGCAATGGGTTGGCGCCCCATCCTGGGCTGTTCCCCGCCTTGCGCCCATAGCCTCTGGGATAGGCTTCGGACCCCCGTGATCCTGAATAGAACAAGTGGTTACAGAAGTTGGATGGATGGATAATTGAAACAGGTAATAAGCAGGTAAATACAGAGAAACTACAGCTGAAAAATCTCCACTATTGCCCTTTAACTCTGGCAATACCATGGAAACAGACAAGGCTTCCCTTTACAGGACAGTGTCCGCTTACCTGCTGAGTACATTGTCATTTTGTACTTAGTAACGTTGCAGAACATACGTTGCACAAGTTTGTGTTGACTGCATGGAAAAGGGAAAAATCTATTACAAAATATATGGTAAGAGCCTGGCAATACCATGGAAACGAACAAGGCTTCCTTTTGCGGTACAGTGTCAGCATCCTTACCGAGTACATTGTACAAACACCTGCAAGAACGTAACCAGTATTTAAGAAGACGTAGCGTGACAGTAGAGGAAAACAGCGCCTGCCGGGGGGGGTTACAAGGAAAGTATATGGTAAAATTTAATGAACCCTTTATAAATGGGTGTAGCCATGAACAATAACTATGCAAGAAAAGAAAACTGGAATCTTAATTTCTGTCTTACTTGCTGAGTTGCATAGTGGTGCTGTATGTATTTATTGGTTCTCTTTTACTTATTTTGTCTCTCTTGCGTTTCTCTTTGCATCACTCAGGGAGTCACTAACTCAATCTCGTTGTACTGACATGTTCAATCACAACAATGAAGAATGAGTTGAATTTCATTGCAGCATCATGTGTCCTGTAGCATTGCTGTCATGTGTTATGTCTCAGGGATGCATTGCAGTGAGGCATGCTGGGAAATGGTCATTCGCATGGGACACAGGGGAAGCAGATGGCATGGTGTCCATCCCTGCCCTGGGCTGAAGGCCTGTGGATGTTCAGTTTTCACTGTGTGTCTTCAACACGGTTCCACCAAAGGTAACTTCTACATACCTGTGAAGTTCTCCTGAAAGCAGGTTAGATACGTGGCCCAGAGGGTGTGCTCACGCTAGGACCGTGTCGGCTGTGTAACGGGACAGGGTGATCATTTGTAATTACTTTAAAGGTCACAATAACTGGAGCTCCTCCCTTACGCAAACGAGGTATATTTGTCAGGCACAGTAATATGGGACACTTGGTATGACGACATTTGAGGTGAGGGAGGGTCACATGACAAACATGACACTATGATTCCTACCCCATGTGCCGACACTGACCTTATGTGGAGAGGCATGTTTATTTATGTGAGGGTTTGAATGAGAACACATGCCTCCCCACCCCATTTTGAGACAGCAATGAATGTCAGGGCCTATTAGGGTCAATATGTTGGGTCTGTGGAATTAAACCCCACAGAACTTCATGGGGGGAGCCCAGACCAGGGGGCAGAGTCACATGACAAATAGTCCCTAAAGGTCACGGATCAGGGCAGGATATTGTGGAAAAGCCTCCTGGGGTGTAATGAGAGCCTCGTGCGTATCTGCATTGCGAGCCCCGCCCCCTCCTTCCAGCCAGGCAGGTGATCCATCAGTGTGCGACAGAGCACGCCGACCCAGGAAAGAGGGCCACAGTCAAAAATACCGGCAATTCGTTTTTGGGTTTGCCGAAAGTTCCCCAAACAACACGCGGTTCCTCCTACATCCCCACCCGTCATTAATGTCACGTTTTTTGAGATCCATTAGCCTAGAAGAGGAACCCTCATTACGCACTGCGGTACTTTTAGCCATCTCATCGATTTTAATAAGCGGCCTCAAACCTGGAGATGAACCATAACGCCAGCATCGCCACCCCGGCGACAGGAACCATCGTGGAAATACCTCAATTACATATGGTGGCAAGTAAAAAAAATAGACGCTGAGAATGAAGCCATGATCAAAACCATTATTCAAACATGCTATTTAATCAAGGAAAGGGGGGGGGGTTCTAATTATTATACAGGAAATTATCAAAGCACAGCCTTCCAAATGAGATTTTCCCGGGGGAAACCGAGGTTAGCAACTGCATTTGTATAACAAGACCACTTAGTGGTTCAGCCCACGCATGCAAGGCGGAACCGGGCCGCGGTCAGACGGGGCCACGCTCCGAGGCGGGACAGGCCTTGCAGCGGAGACAGGGCCGTGGCAGTCAGACAGCTGGGCCTCGTGGGGGGGGGTGACGGGACACCGGTGGTCAGACGGGGCCGCTCTCTGAGGCAGGCTGGGCCTCACCAGGAGGAAGCGCAGGGCCAGGAGGAAACACGGGGCCATAGGGTCGCTTTGGCTGTTGTCTGGTTGATGAGGTTCTTGCTAGCCAGGTAGATGTTGTAGCACGTCCGCACTGCCTG
>JAODLD010000086.1:323213-334860 GCA_026781065.1 Mormyrops boulengeri | reverse complement strand
CCCCCCCCCCCCCCCCCCCCCCCCCCCCCCCCCCCCCTACAAGGAAAGTAGACAGTAAAATTTAATGAACCCTTTATAAATGGGTGTAGCCATGAACAATAACTATGCAGGAAAAAGTCATGTATTGGAAAGTACTCTGTTAATTTCTAGATAGTACATAATTAAACTTGAGCTGTTACCAATGTAAACCTTGGATAACTACAGTTGTAACTTGAGTTGATGAGTAACAGAGGAGGTGTTTCTAAGAATTGGTTGCCTACTCCCCTAAGAATTACACAATTATATTATTACCAACCTAAACCAGTCACAACTACATGGTTGGGTTAAAGGGTAATAGTGGAGATTTCAGCTGTTTCTGAGTATTCATATTTGTGGTAATTAACCAATAATAAATTATAATTTACTACATATTTACTGGGTAATTACTTTGTAAGAGAAAAAAAATCAGGGGTGAGATTCGAGCCACCACAACAGCGGCGTGAAGCGACAGTGCCCCCCACAGTGCCACCATGCACGGATGAGGCCCCGAAATAATTAACCTTTGAAATATTTTTCAAAAACTTCAGTCTACCATTTCTTTAGCTAAGGATCACAGTCTGAGCTCCAAACTGAGCACTTATCCGGATTTCCCTGGGCAGCAGCGGGCGTATCAGTTAATGACTGATCAGTTAATGACAGACTTCTTATAAGACTGCTGGTTGAGCAACTTCATATGAACAGATCCAGCAGAAACACAGTTTAAAAACGGGTTTAAAAATGCCATGTTACTTGTATACACTACTGTTAGATTTCTATAACTGCACACACCGCCTCTGTCTCAACAGTCACGTTTGACTTGCAGGGAGGTCTCCAGATCCTGGCTCACCCCCCCGGGCAACACGGAGCGGGCTTGGCTGTCTGCCGCCCCAGTTCCGCCCCCAGCGATGTCTTTCTGCTTCAGTGTGAATCCCCTCAGGCCTGGAAACCGGCTAGATTGAAAAAAACCATCTGCGAGCCTGAAGAGGTTTTTTTTTATTATATATATATAGAAAAAAAACGTGCTGGTACTGCAGAAAGGTTTAATCCTGGACTGCTGAGGTCCTGCTGGGTTAAACCCACAGGCTCGAGACCTCCAAGCCACCGGCTCATATCCCAGGCGGGTTCTGGCCTACCTCTGGCTGAATTACGGAGCTCAGCAACTGGGTCTATGAACAACTGTACAGTCGCTTAGGTTAAAGGCACCACGGCTGCCCGAAAAGCGTGATGTTTGCTGAATGAGGAAAGATCAGCTTTGTTACCATGGATGTTCATGCCTGGGGGCTCTGGAAGCCAGATGGTCTTCCGGCCAAAGCCAGCGCACAAGATATATTTTCATCATTTCACGTCCTTCCTGTTGTTTTCTGGCTTCTCTTTCCAGTCCTTCGTACTCTGCTACACAACACTAACTGCCATGATAGTCTATGATGATGTCCTTATTAAATTAAGATTAAAATCAGGAAGGTTGTATTAAAAAGGGCATGATGTAAGAATACAATACACCAACATTTACAAAAAAGCTCATGCAAAAACTTCATCAATTCTTCTCAGTTGCGGCGAGGTCACAGCAGACACAGACAATGTCCATCTTTAAATGCCCCAACACCCCCACCTCCTTTCCCCTACCAGCTAACCTTACCCTCAAAACGTCACCGCTTTCAGCAGAGCTAAGATCATCTCCACGGTGTCCATCTGCTCTTTACCGCTGGTGAGTTGAGATATTTAGGAGGCTCTCAGCTGGCAAGATGGTGGAAAGTGAGAGCAGTTTGCTTCTGGATGTCTTATGGGGGTCATCACTCATGCCGGGATACAGAAGCTCCTTCAGGACATCAGCCCCGCCGGGCATGCCACCGACTCACCCACACGCGAGAGACGACACCTCATCCGAGCTATTAATGTGTTCACTGTGCGGAATGCGTTACTAGCCCACGCACAACCTTCCCGGACTTCTATCTACTGTAGCTCCTATCTGCCAGACTCTGGTGTCAACACAAATGAGCTGTAGACACTAAGCTAACAAACCACCGAGTCTCCACCCATTGGAGATAGGACTGCTCCAACCGGAGTTGCAGCCCAGCTCCACCTTCTGTTCAAATATGCCAACTCGATCACTGGCAGCTGTCACTAAACCGGTGTTGTTGCCTAAACTAAGACCAGTCAGTCTGAAGTTGATCCTCCTTCAGAGAGGAAATGCTTTTTGTTATTCAACAAAGAACTACTAGTTAACTACAGCTGACTTGGTGAAACTCAAACTCAAATCATCTCCTATTTCTAACTGGTGAATTCTCTCCTGCTCCTTCACTACCATAGCTACTGTATGGTGAGCGTACTGGCGCAGAATGGCTGCCGTCGCATCATTCAGGTGGGGGCTACACAATGGTGGCAGTTGAAGGGGCTCCCCATTGCATCTGTAAAGAACTTTGGGTGTCTTTAAAAGCGAGATATACATGTAACATTCATTTATTCATTCATTCACTCAAACTGGTCGATTCAGTACACTTACATTTAGTTGATGCTTTAAGTGACTAATAATTTACCCATTTATGCAACTGGATATTTCACTGCAGAAATCCAGGCTCAAGGGTACAACATAAGGCTCCTTCCCGGAGCAGACAGAGAGAGAAATTGCATTACTCTTAAGGAGACACTATATATCATACTCCCAAATCATCACAGTGGGCTGTGGGTAAACAGTCTGAGGTAGTTTGACTGGGGTGAAGGTTACAGGCTGTGTGAAATGGCACATCACCCTCCAGAAGGTGCTGTCGACATGGCGATGGGGCTCACACACGATACATGACGGTATCTCCATGTGCCATGTGTGTGGTGTGCTGCACACTAAGAAACAAACTTCCTACATGCAAGTGAACATGCACACACCTGTATCTCTGCATGTATGTCCGTGTAAGCACTTGACTGCACGGTTACATGTCTGTGTGTCTGAGCCACAGGGGCATAAAAGAAGCAGGGTGTTAGTGCATCTAATCATCGCTGTGATCCTTCGTGTACAAGTCAGCCTGTCTGTGTCCGTTCATCATAAACTATACAGCACGACATCTTATCACAAGACCACCCCTGTGATATGGACAAGGCAGAACCTACTCTTTCTCCACCGCAAACCACAGCCCAAGCTATCACACGAGGGCTCTGGAAATTAACAATGATGGCCCATTCTGGGGGGTGGGGGGGATTCTCAGACAGGCTAAAAACTAAAAAGTTTGCTCCCCCCTTAGGATTTATGCAGATGAAACAGCCACCCTCCAGGTCTGTGTCCTGCAATCATTTTCCTACAAGGACTTGTACTGATTTACAAAGAGTATCCTAAAGCCACATCCATTAGTCTGCGCCGAGGTTCTGCACATCGCTATAGCAGCCGGCTGGCTCTCCCTGGTCGGGTTAATCCTTAGCACGGCTCGTACCTGTCTGAGCTGTCTGAGCTGCCGATAATGTTGAGGGACTCATTTTCAGAGGACTGTACTGGACAGTCCCTGTGTTCTGACCTTGCAATGATACGTCTTCTCACCTATAATTTTACAGGACAGAAGGAATGATAACATCTCCCCACTCACTGTACCCCCCCTCCACCCCAACCCTCCCTATCCTCACCAGGTAGCGATCTGTACGCTGCTAGGAAAAGCACACAATCCAGACAGAAGAGATGGAGACAGCTCCTCCTACCTATGTTGCAGACGACGGTGCTGAGCCTATGCACGAGCTGCTCCTGTGCCATCTCCTCAGTTCTCATCCAGGGGATCATTCTGCAGAGCGGCGGGGGGCGGGGTGGCTGGCCTGGTGTGTCGGTGGCTCGCGGTGCCGGAGCCTGGAGCCGAGTTGCCGCTGCTGCTGGTCGCCGCGAGGCTGCAGAGGCGATGGTTGAGGCGTCGCGCGGAAGAGAGGCTGGGGACAGTGAGACACACGCGCGCTCACGCGCCCGCACACACTGACAGGCCCGCTGGCAGCGGGACGCAGCTCCGGAGAACGCAAATCCGCGGCGATGACTGAGAGGAGCAGCAGGAACAGGAGGAGGTGACTCTGGTGTGGAGATTATGCAGTGTCACCTCATCAGATCTGCATGAACAGGCGGGGATACGGACAATCATTAATCAGACACGGACTCAGAGGTCTCACAACCCCAGGTGACACTACATCATTCTAATAGCCCCTCAGCCGGAGAGCTGAAAGACATTTTAATCCTCTTTCCACGTCAACGAGGACGGTACCAAAATCTATATATATATATATATTTTACTCAAAATAGGCAACATAATATATATGTAACCTACGGGTTATTTTAAGACGAACTGCTCAAAACTCCTGAAAATACTATTAGCTGACAGCGAAATCCTCCGGTCACCAGCCCGGGATAACAGACACGCTCCGAGCTCCGTTTTCGCATTTCGTCACTACTTACATAATTCATAAGCTCCACTACGTTCTCCTCAGCTGACCACGCCCACCATAACATCATCCAATCAGTTGGCACGATACCCTTTTATTGACGACTGACCGAGAAGCTGTCATAACTGCGGGATACTCACGTGGTCGATCTCTGCAGCACGTCTATAAATCAAACTGTGTAGTACCTGGAAATGCCTAACAATGGGCTGAACAATAAGGTGGCTTTTTCTGCAAATATTTTTGAAAGGCTGTACCGAAGAGGCGTGATTTTATAATCGATCATGAGTTCTCAGTTTGTTTTTACAACCTGTTAAGTGACGAGCTGACCTTAAATATTCCCAAGCCCTATAATGTGGACCACATTACTGAGCTAAATCGCCGTCTTCTTCCTAAATGATGGCATATGCGAAGTGCAACCAGTAACTTAAACTGAAATCCACTACACCTGACATGTGTGACTAAATGGTGTGAAAAGCAGCATATGACGTAAGCCTGCAGCTCTTATCTGGAAACTATTAACACGTGCCGCCACCTGGTGGCAACACAAAGTCGGTGACAATAAAATCGCCGAGAAAATACTGGACTCTAACCCGACTCACAATTTGGTTTCTCCGATATACTGCTTGGTTCGGCGCATTTCTTGGGACTAGTCCTCTGAAAAAAGCTTTTTTAACAAAAGTATGTCTCTCAGTGAGACACCCATACCTGACCATTTTGTGGGCAAACAGTGGGTAAATTTTGTGGAAAAACATGGCTCATTAACGTTATTGTCCCAGGTGTAGGAACTAGGAGGCATGTATATCTCAATATCCAACTTGACTTCATTCATCCCCCCAATATAGTTTGTATCTAACTAAAAAAAAACTCCCACGGGTCCATTTGGTATCACCCGCCACATGGCTGCACTCAGGTTCTCATCCCAGGGGTGGTGTCGTGTGCTGGGTGCGGTAACGCGCTGCAATCAGCGCATGCACCTTTCCTCTCTCTCTTATACTGTTGTATCTGGCCCTAGGCCATCTTAAAAAAAAAATGTTTATTTTTTGTTAAAAAAAGATTTATTCAAGAGATGACAAGGTGGTCTTTAACACATACTATACAAAGCAGGAATTGTCATGGTCGACTCCAGTGCTGCCCCCCAACCACCATTCAAACTCCTCCATCAGCTTCGATTCCTTAAGACACCTACTGATGACTTCAAGACTTTGACAGCATGTATGAGCCTCAGTGTATCTGGTGGGGCTGGGTAACACAAGCCGTAACACTTCGCAATCCCAGTGGGGGGGTACAGGTACAGAAGCCAGAGCTGACCTATGACCCGTGTTTCTGGGACGAACACAGTGGGGAGGGTAGGGTCTGATGTTTGGTACAGAAGGCAAACGGTGGACAATTCAACATGCCGGTGGAGTCACTACGCGCAAAGCAAACAGGTTAAAAACGGAATACTGTGTGTGAGGAATTTCACCGTGAGCCTGACGGAACAGATCCTGAGCTCCAGGATTTTGGAGTAAGGCAGAAGTCTTTGAAGGGTAACATCTGTACTGGTAGGTGTGCTACAAGAACTATAAATAATTTTAAAGTGATGTGTCCGTACAGGGTGAAGCAATCCTTAAGACATCAGGGTATATGACAAACAAGCAAACATTCTTAAAAGTGCAAAACTTCAGGATTCACAGACTCAATGATTATAAACTAAACAGAGCAACCAATAACAGGGCAATCTATGAACATGATTATCAGAGGGGTGGAGTTAAGCAGGGCTGAAATGAAACAAGGCAAAGGGAGGGAGGCGAGCAGGTATGACCTCGTGCTGCTTACAATATCTTACTTGTGTCTCTGGTCTCATAGGATGATTGCTGAAGATCTATATTTTGGCAACATTATGGGTAAAGCAGACATGTCATTTTGTGTGTTTGCCTGACAGTGGATTGAGTTCCATGTAGCCCTATTGACCAGGTGTGTGTTTACACTTATACTTTATCAAAACGAGGAGGAGGAGATGGCCGTGGGCCCAGGCATCCCATTAAATGTTGGAGCTCCGCCGCCCCCTGGTGGCTCCGAGAGAGACGCGCAGGCGGGGGTCCCTGGCCTTGTAGTGCTCATTGAAGTCCAGGCGGAAGCTGAGAAACTGGAGGCTCTCATCTGAACTGCTCATGAGGAGAACCAGGAACTGCTGTACGATCCCCTGTGACCGAGACACCAGACCACGATCGGTGACCCGAAGGCCGAAGACAAAGCACAAACACAACATTCTTTACGTATTTTAGAGAGTCTCCGCCAAGGTAAAAACTAGATGCTGTTGGAACGACAATGACTAATTTCCCAGATGGCCCTGTCACCCCCAACCCATCTCATCTTTACTCCTAACACACCCCCAACCTTTTACCCCCTTACACAAAGTTGTGCTTTTAATGAAGATGTTCTGGGGAGGTGGAGAGAGTGTGACTCAATGTAATCAGGTTCAGCAGATCTACACCTGACTTTTCATGTGCTACCCCTAAGTGGCACTGCTTCAGTTTTGCTGTGATTTGTCTCAAAAGTTCTAGACCTTCTTCCATACAAAGCGCCAGAGAAGTCTGAAAAAGATCCGTCAAATACTTTTTGATTCATCACTCACATCAGATCTGTGTCTGAGGCTGCCCTTGTCTTTGCTACCACTTGTGTGGTGCTCCTTCAATTCTGGTGTGATTTATCTCAAAATTAGACCATTTCCACATCATTACCCATAAAATTTCTGCAAAGTTTGAAAAAGATCTGAAATTCAAAAAGATTTTAAATTATCGAGCTAATGAGACAAGCATCTATGGTAGCAATCACAGACCCGTCCAAAAACCATATGTATTTCCCGTCTGGGGAATAGATAGCATGTTAGCATCAAATTGGCTGGACCAGTATTTCCCAACCCAGGTTGTGTGGGGTTCCCTGAGGACCATGTTTTAGCTCCCTCCCAGCTCGCGAAAAATGTGGACAGTCTGGCAGGGAGCTGGGAGGGAACAAAAACAAACTGTCTCGGGGTCCCTACACCGGGTTGGGTCACTTCTAGGACTCTTGCAAGTCAGGCAGCAGCTGACAAACTCGATCAGTGCATCCTACAGTGGGAGCCCATTAGAAAGGGCGTGTATAAGGTGATAGGCGATATTACGGGTTGCTGTGTCAATGGACCCTGCGTGTGGTGCATTATGTAACGGGGGGGGGGGGGGTCTCACAAACCTGGTAGAAGTGTGTCAGTATTCTGAGTTGTGAGCACATTTTTGGTATGGTCTCCTGGAACTTCTGGACTCGCTTCTTCTCCTCAGCCTCTTCGGCGGCCGACACGCCCCACTCCCCCTGAAAAAAAAGGCGGGCATCACATCAAACCATCCAATCGTCTCTTAAAGGAGCAGCATGTCACAGGGGGCAAACATGAAATGAAACAATCCTTTATTTGCCATGTGTAAAAGTATGAGTACAGGTACACTGGAATGCTTCTCTTTGCCTGCCCCATCTCGCTCTCCATAAGACACACAGACACATAAGCAGGTGCGAGCGAGCTTGGGGAATCACAGCGAAGAGCAGATGCCTACGGGCACCCATGGAGCTTAATGACCATTATGCCGAGGCCGAATCTGGAATTGGCGACCTTCTGATCACGGGCACAGAGGCTTAGCCCGCTGAGCCATTCACCGATGAGTCAGTACCACAGACTGGATTTGTGTGGTGTCTCTGGAGTTGTGGAGCTAACAAGGTTTTATTACTCCCACGACTGAACACAGAGCAACTGTACAGATGACAAACCATTTTTACGGACCAAGACAGATATCAGGTAAAATTGCAGCAGATTTGTCACACGCCTGTCTCCAGCCTGGAGGAATTTGCAAGAATTCATCCTATTGACCTGTTACGTTAGGCTGCATCTCATAGTCAACACCTGACCAAGGCCACACGCAACTACAAGTTTGGAAGTTCTAGTAGAAACTGGGGAACATCACTTAACTGGACCAGTTTCTGTAACAGTTGTGTAATTATGTGAAATGCTATCAGGACACTTTGGGTAAAAGGTGCAAATCGATGGAGCTTTAAAAATAAAAGGACATTAAGGAAGCATCAGTGCAGCCTGATGATTATTTACAGGTCTTATAAAACCCGCTACCACCCATAGCTTGTTTACACAACACCTCCAAATGCTCCTCCTGTTGCTGAAATCAATGGAAAGAGAAGACGACCATGTGGCTTGCAAAAAACCTGGTTGCCTTCCAGCCAGAGTGCCACTGGAGAGGAGCGGACATAGAGCCAATCTGCCTTGGCTTGAATCAGCCTGACACACGCTGCCACAACTCAAGCCACCTACAGTGCTTACGGACATCTCCTGCAACCTTGGACGGCGCATTAAAAAAAAAAGAGTCCTGCCCTGCCCAGAGGCCTCCGTCCCCCATTCTGAGCCCACATCGCCTTGTGACCCGGCACTCCGGCTGTACCTCGCCTTCCCGTTGTTGCTTCCTGTCCTCGAACGCCGTCCTCTGCTTCAGCTCCTCCAGGGCGGAGCGGTAGAGGGCATCCTGCGCATTCTGGAACTCGATGATCTGGTCGAAGATGGCCCTCAGCTGGTTCAGCAGGGACTGGGCCGGGGAACACGGGTCATTATGCTCTTGGGGTTCTGGATATCCCTTGAGGATACGCGAGAATAAACTTGTCTTTTACATGTTTCATTACTACAGGGCCTAAGTCTGTGCGTTTGGGCACGTGTGTGCGTGTATGTGCAAGTGTGTGCGTGTTACCCTGCTGTTAGTGTCCAGTAAGCAGCGGGAGATTATGGTGCTCAGGAAAATCTCATGGGCGGCGATAACTTGGTCAAGGTCCTGGGCCTGCTGGACCTTGTTCCACAGCTCGTCCCATGAGCACTCAAGAACCTATACACACACAGGGAGAGACTTAAAACACCAATAAATACAACGGGGAACTTCACCTGGCAAACTTCACTCGTAAGCAGCATGAAGCGACTCTCTCAAAACACGCGATCGCCCCCTGACTGTGCTAGAAGAAGCCCTACCTCGAAGGTGATGTAGTACTGCATCTGATGGATAAAGTGAACCATCTCAGAGGCCAGAATGTGACACTGGTGCAGCACCCCTGAAAGCTCTGTAACACACAAACAAACTGCATCACTGCACCTGTATATGCCTACAACAGCCCACATCCACAGCTGAACTAACGCGACCGTGCTATCCAGAGTCTTAACTCCGGAATCCTCTAAAGATCAGGGCCTCCAGGAGATCGCCGACCTCTCCAGAGACGCTGCTAATTAAGGTGCATCGGTTCCCACCTGGCATGCCCTTCAGCAGCTTGGCACTGCACATCTGGCCTTTCCAGATGTCCGTGAGGATGTACTCCATGCGCTTGGCGCGCCACAGGAAGTTAAAGACGCGCAGATAACAGCTCATGCACTCACGCGTGAAAACCTGCCGCAGGAGGAACAAACACACACGCAGGACATGGGTTAGACCTGGCGGAGTGCAGCCCAGCAGAGGGCATACAGCTCACAGAATCACACGTCCTACTTTGAGCTCTGACTGTGACAGAAATGCCACATAACACCCTGGAATTTCCATGTATCTCTGTCTGAAGCTCACATTTTAAATCCATAAATGAAAATCTGACAAAATAAATCACTTCAAAAGGCACAGACTGGACAAAGATGATTTAATAAACACTTATTGCGAAAAAGTTAAGCAGGGTTGGACCTAGAGATAGACAGACACCTAGGGCCCAATCGGCACAAGGGGACCCATATAAAGTCCCCTGTTCAGTGAAATAATCTAATGGGAGACGAGGGGGCCCTCCCAAAATTTTATTTCTGGCTAGGGGCCTGTCCAGGGCGAGATCCAGCCCTCTGTTTAAGTGGAGAATGAAATGATGATTTTGTTTCAGATTTGTACAGTCGTTCATTTCCATGTTTCTCACACTCCAAGTCTATTTTTGTTACTCATTAATTCGTTAATATAACAACAAATGTCTGTACATTAGTGTACCAGCGGGTGGCGAAAGAGACAGTGAGAACGATATGTTCACCGATCTGGACCTATAAGTGCTGCCGGGTCAGATCTAAATTATTTTGTTCACTTAAAAGATTAGTTTAAAAAGAACCAATCATGCATCAATGACATAAGTCTACACTTAAGGCTATTAAACAACGCCAACAGGAAAGGGTGTAATCCGATAATTATAATAATATCGGAAAACCTCCACGATAGCGACAGTGTTCAGCATTTCGGAGGGAAAGGATGAAGGCTGTTACCGTGGCGATTGGTCCATCCACATGGTAGTCCAAGCTGAAGACATCCCAGCCAGTATCTCCCGGTGACACCTAGAATGCGATGGCCAGATGTTAGCACATTCAGCAAGACTGAGCACCCAGAATCCTTTGCAGCCAGGAGGCGAGGCCCGAGATACCTCCAAAAGCCGGACGTCCAGTCGCTTAAGGATCTCGGGACTGTCGAACTGGGCATTGGTGGCCCTCACTGCAGTCTCTAGGATGCCCGTTAGGTTGTGCTGGTACAGCGTGGTAGCTGGACGTGCCAATTCAGGCCTGGGTACAGGGAGCGAAGTTCAAAGCTCAGGGGTAAGGAAACACCAGGATGGAGTTTGTGCTTTGTAATGTGCGGATGGAAGCCCAAAATGGCGGTAATTCAGCTGAATCGTTACTATGTATGCTAGCACAAGCTAACGACGTGTTACATTCAGCACAGGGAGTCCTTTTCTCGGGTAGCAGAGTCCATGAGGTCATTAATCCCTCTGCCAGCTGCTGCCCCCGTTTCTGATTTAGGGTTCAGTTTCAAGGACAGGGGAGAGCGGCCTCACTTCAACAGGTCCATGAGGTGGCGGATGAAGTCTCCCTGGCCCAGCAGCAGGTAACGCCGCATAGCCTGCAGGTGTTCCAGCAGAGAGTACTTCTTGTTCAGGATGTCCAGCAGGTACTTGCTGGTCTCGAAGTACGCCGCGTCGATCTTGCCCTGGAACGCACCCTCCAGGTCGGTGAAGAGCTCGGCTGCTGCGGGGACAGAGGGAGGGGGGTGAACAGAGCATTACTCAAGCTGACGTTCACAAGATCCGAGAGGCTCTGCCACTGGGCCCCATCGACTGTTTCCATGGCTTCCATCAATACACGACAAGCTGGAGTGTGGGGCTCCAATGTCACTGGTCAATATTTCTCCCACTGAAGTTCTCCATCTCTCTTATGCAGCCTGTGGGCGGCTGTTGGGGG
>JAODLD010000086.1:313079-323113 GCA_026781065.1 Mormyrops boulengeri | reverse complement strand
CCCCCCCCCCCCCCCCCCCCCCCCCCCCCCCCCCCCCCCCCCCCCCCCCCCCCCCCCCCCCCCCCCCCCCCCGGACGAAACGACGATTTTCGAGGCTACCGTAAACGCATAGGCGGCTCACCATCCCTGGGGGAGTCCGTGCCCTTTGACCCAGGCGAGATCTTCCCAGGCGGCGTTCTGTCATGGCAGACCTGATGCAGGAAGTTGATTGACTTTCCAATGAGCAGAACCTGGTAGAGGGAGTAGGAGCTTTAGAGACAGTGTGCGGCTCAACTGGACAGGATGCTGTGCTTGTCATCGGAAGGTTGTTGGTTCAAATCTCAAGTCCTTAATGTCTGTCCCTGCTCTCTCAAAAATTGTTGTTCTTTGTATACAAGCGTCTGCTTAATAAATAAAACGTAAAAATGTAATGGAAATGTCTGTCAAGCACGCTCTGGCACCACAGCGTTACGCATCTGATCCGATTCGCGGTGGCGGGAAGCACCTTCCGGGCCTGATCCATGGTGACGAATGAGGGGATCATGGACTTGCGCAGCGTGTACTTGTCGTGCCACAACCTGTCCGTCTTCACAGTAGGGTCAGAGGCCACAAAGAACTGTAGGGGAGGGCAGAGAAGCGCGATGGTCAAACACAAGCACAGGGACTGAGATCAAATAATAATAAAAGTGGCTGATCCATAAAATGAGGGGGAAATGCAGCATTAAACAGATATTCAGCCCGAAAAAAGCATCTCAGAAAACAGCAGGGAGACTGGATGCCTAAGAGCGGGAGACACCGCAAGCCAAATCCCATTACGCGCTGGGCAGCCAGGACTGTGTTAACGCACTAATGGAAGGTCTGGGCTGGGGGAGGAGGGCGCCAGTGAGCAGGAACATTAAGGGGAATCCCACAGGGACCGTTAAGGCCGAGCTGGAAGGAGCTCACTTACGAAGCTAAACCAGCGGATCTTCCTGGAATTAGACAGTGAAGGTCAGAGCAAGGTAAGGCAGAGGCAGCAGGCGTGGGGCTTTCTGCTGGACCTTTGAACAGGTTACCAAGCCAAACAGCCCGGCCCCTGCACCCCTAGCTCTCTTACCTCATGGTAGGTGTCCTCCAGCTCCCCATCATAGATCCAGCGGTACAGGAAGTTGAGGATGGGGTGTGACACCAGAGCCAGGACGTGCTGCACCAGTGCACGCATGTAGGGGTCCCCCGTCTTCCCGTAGGCGTGCACTGCCGAGGCCAGCTCCCCTCCTTTACGTCCTACCAAGATCAGTGATATGCATTTAGGGACATATTAAGTGAGCCGGACGACACCGGAACAGACCCCTCCCCCGACGCTGACCTTGGCAGTAATCCACCAGCGCTGCCAGCGTCTTGAGCCGGACCTTGGGGTCGTAGGTCCATACGAGGAGCCTGCGGAGGGTCAGGCTGCATTCTCCGCCAAGGTTGACGCCCTGGTCGTCCTCCAACTGCAGCTGGGGTATACAGATGACCCGGGGTTATACCACCCCCCCAGACAACAAAGCACCACTAGCTCCAAGCCATCAGTTAGCTGTTATTGGGTACGCCCACCAAGAGATCAGCCCATCCAATATGGATTCCTGGGCCCCTCCCCCGCCTAGCTTTTAAAGTCGAGGTTGGGAGTTTAAAGGTACACTCACTGGCAACTTTGTGCTGTACTGTGTAGCTCTGTGGTAAAGGCACTATTTTACAAAAAAAGATGAAAAATCGGACAGGAGGGAAGTAATCAGATAAGCCGAAAGCTGCAGATTGCCCTACCTGTGAGTGCAAGACAGATAGCAACCGGTAGTATTCCTTCAGCTCCTGATGGAGGGCAGCGCAGAAGCTCTGGACATAGACAGAATCCTGTTAACCCCACACACACACCCACCCAGAAAAGGCCGCTCCGGGCTTTGTCTCCTACCTGACCCACCAGGCCAAAGGCCCGGTCTAGGCTCCGGGCATCTGTATATTTCCTCACTTTGTTGTGCAGCCAGCCAAGCTCCGACAGACGGCTGCTGAGGTCCCGTAGTGACTTGGGCAGGGGCACCTGGAGGGTGCCACAGGGGGACAATGACAATAAGGGCTAACATCAGCAGTGCCAAAGAACAAGCTAATGTCAAACTACAAACAATAGATACATTAAACGGTTAACTATGAAGATGCTAGTGACACAAAGGAACATGAAGCCCGGAGTAACCATGCTAATATTAGTGCCGGAAAAGGAACACAGGCTATGGCTAATCATGCTAATATTACTGCCAGAAAAGGAACACAGGCTAGGGCTAATCATGCTAACATTAGCACCAGAAAAGGAACACAGGCTATGGCTAATCATGCTAACATTAGCACCAGAAAAGGAACACAGGCTATGGCTAATCATGCTAATATTAGCGTCAAAAAAAGAACAAGGCTAGGGCTAACCACATTAACAGTAGTTCCAAAAAAGAAACACAGGCTAGGGCTAATCCGGCTAATACAGACGCTCCTCTACTCACGAACGAGATACGTTCCGAACTCGTAACTTTCAATGTTCGTAAGTCGTTATTCAACATCATTTTAAGGGTAGACGCAAGTACAACAAACTAGGATGCTGGGAGTACGCATGCTACGCTGCTGGAGTAGCAGCCAGAAGTCGTACTAGGCGGAACTGGAGCGCAGAAAAAAAAAATGATGTTGTGGACAGGAAATGGGAGCCAAGTGAACACAATTTGGACTTGCAGTCCTCTTCGTTCGTATGTCTGAAAGTTCGCAAGTTGAACGTTCGTAAGTAGAGGAGCGTCTGTATCAGCACCAGAAAAGGAACATACTGCTAATCATGCTATTATTAGCATCAAAAAAGGAACACAAGGTAGGGATAATCATGCTAATGCTGGTGCCAAAAAGGAACTTTAGTCAAGGGCTAAAAATTGCAGTGCTAATATCACGAAGGAAGGTGACTTTAAGGCTAATAGCAATGAAGTTCATATCCATGGTCTAGCGACTGGCTATCCTTGTGTTAAATTTATAGCAGCACAGGGTTAAAGGTTTCTGCGCTTCATAATAGAGAGAAGAGGTGACAGTCTACACTTCAGCACACAAGCTGCATTTAGCAGCAGACGAACACCAGGTACAGAAATGGGTATGGATTTTATTTTTGAGTCCACCTTCTTTATATATCTGGTGGCTTCAAGGGCAATCAAAACTGTTATTGATTTGTTTTTGCTTTCAGGGCGATTACCAACCAACTGTACAAGACAAGAGAATGCTGAGACAGCATGGTGAGCATGCTGTCTGCGGGCAACAGGCCGGGCTGACAGGACAAGACCAAGGAAGAAACACAGGGGTGAACGTGGTCTGCCTGGAACTGGGCACAGCACAGGAGAGCCGCTCACAACAGCCAGCTGGGAGAAAAGGCTGAACAAATAGGAGTTCTGAAATGAAGATGGTCTAATGATACCGCTACATGCTAAAGATCACTCAACGCCACGCAGTTCTAGATGCCAGTGCCTACAAGTACAGCTTCTACATGGGGCAGGAGAAAGGGGGCCTGAGTGAATGAACTGAGAGGCACATGGACGTACCTTAGTGTCTATTTTGTAACAGTTCTCAGGGGTACACATCTTGATGAACTTGCCGTCGATTCCCTGGAAGACGTAGAGAATGTCCCGGACGAGGGCGGATTCGCCAATCTCACCTGAGTAATGAGGGGGTACAGAGGGCTTTAAGTTAAATTCATTTTATGCAAGTTAAATTCATTTTATGTAATCCTGGACTCTGGGGTGTCACTTGAGATTTTGGGCCTGGCCCCCAACCCAGACCCATCCAATTATATTTGAAAATATTTAGGACTCCTGCCACGTAGGGGTCCTTGGAATCATGGTCATTTTCCCTGCCTTTACGGCGCCCCAGTCTGGACATGAGCAGAATCATTCTACATCTATGGAGCCCCAGAGATGGAGAGAGGAAGGCACTGACTGTACAGATTTCAGAGTGGACTTGACATTGAGACCCAGGTCAGAGATACTGCTTTTCCACTAGTGCTGTGACAGTGCTGGTGCTGACAGGGAGCTGGTTCTCAGGTGTTACTCAAGTAGCAGGCCCTGAAAACCAGGCTGCATTTCCCCAGGCTAAAAACAACATTTATACCATATTGTGAGTATGCATACGACAACAGGCATGTAACATTTTTGAGTTAGATAAATAATTTTTTTTTGATAGAGAATGATCTGGGGTGAGTTTCCCGAAGCCTTCTTAACGCTACGTCGTTCGTAAGTTCTGTATTAAAAGATAGAACTAACGAACGACGTAGCATTAAGAAGTCTTCGAGAAACTCACCCCTGGATCTTAAGTTAATCAAATCATTCTTTTTTATCAAACATTAGCTAGCTATATTAAAGCATTACCAATTCACCCTCACCATCAACTGACTTCTCAACCATGCAGTACAGCTGACTTTGACAGTGGAAAAAAAACCTGTGAGAAGAAAATAACTCTGTCCAGCATCCTGACCGGCGCGGCGCTCCAAACCAGCCCCCCTTAATCAATCCGCATAAAGAGAAAAGGGCTGCCGCGATCAGTCGAAGTAGTCGATGACGGAGATGCTGAAAATGCGTCAACATCAATATTTCAAATCATCACTTTTTTGTCATCAACATTATTATTTTATTGAAATTACATTTTGATTTCTGAAACTCTTCAAACCATAACAAATGTTTTCCTTTAACATCACTGCATAATTATGGGAGTAGTTCAAATTATCACTAAACAAAAAGGTGGTTTGCACACTGTGCAGTTTCGATGGCATACCACAGCGGCACTAGCGATATGCACGAGCACCTGAAAGGAAAACACAGGCGCTGTTCTGGATGACAGACCGCCAGAACACCGTAAGTGTTGCCTATTTATGTTTATTGAATTACCATTAATACACCTGCACTTGCTAAATATACTTATTAAAGCCATGAGGTTGCCAGCTTGCTACCTGAGAATCTCCATTGAATAAGTGTTTGAGAAAATGTTTCGGCTAATATCTGGGCTTATTCTACGTTGACGGTGCCAGTGTGTGTGTTCGTGCGCATTGGACTGGTTGGAACCAATTTTATTAAAATTTAACTGAAAGAAAACAGAAACTAATTATAACAGAAAATGGAAACCAACTATATTACCAAATAAGTCGGATTTTAATCAGCATAGACTACCACTCCACTAACATCTTTTTACCCAGTTTAACCACAGTGTCTCCCCTTTTAAAAGATGTTGTGGTTGCTTAGTTGTCCCTTTCTTCACCTTCACTTCAGTACTTACTGCTCCCATTATTTGCCAACACAGTAGCGTGTAGTGCTCCGCTTAAAGCATAAAGACAGGCTGAATTTATACAGATTACTAATTTTGTTGTTTAGACACTGGTAGAACACAACAAACCCTGGATTCAATCGGACGCAGCTCATCCAAAACTCCAGCTTCATCAGAGTCATTTGAGTATATAAGTCACCCTCTGGAACACATACTCAGCAGAGCAAGCACCAATGTTTGACTGTGTGTAACTGTACGGAAAGGTGCTGCATCGCACTATGGAGGCTGGCTGCCAACAATGAACACATCACTGTGGGGCACTTTTACATTTCTTCTGCTCCATGCTGCTTCGTGAGTGTTCTTTATTCATATTTTATTTATACATGAATATATTTAATTTTATATAAAATACATTTAATGTATATATTTGTTTTAGTTTATTTTAATTTGTCAATAAGATATGAACGCGGCCTACTGTCTCTACTTTAATTTCTGCATATTTTCAGCAAACGCTAAAATCAAACAAAACATCGATCACTGGAAACAACATGCGACTCTGCTGAAGTTTACAGCGCATTGTAGCCCCCCCCAATATGCTGACAGCACAGGTTCACAGTTTCAGACCAGCAACTCTCTGGATCTAGGCTGGAGCCAGTTTTTTGAGGCGTGGCACCAGTGGACTGGCACAGAACCAGTTCCAAATTAGGTTTGGCACCAGCACCATGTTACTGGAATTGGGTTATGAGAAATGCAAAAGCCCTTTGGGGGGGGGGTGGGGGGTGGAACCCACCGTTTTCATCGCCGTCTCGCCGTGGCCTCGGCTGGGTCCTAGCCGTAAGCGCCGGCGGGGCAGGCGGGCCTCGTGAGGTAGGTGCTGTGGCTGAGGGCGAGGTTCCAGGAGCCAGGGTCCAGGCCAGGCGAGCCCCAGGCTGCCGCAGAGAGTCCCCCAACACCTGGGCCGGGGCCCTGGGGATGACGCGCACACACAAACACACGCAGACACAGCCTGAGCCTCTAGTACAATAAAGAGTCAGTGAAGGATACATCCTGTCCACCAAGAACAGTAGACACTAATGGCAAAGTGAAAGCTCTCAAAGGTCACTGACGACCTCCACTCGAGTCCTCTGCTACGCTCAGAAGATTTAACGGCAGGCGGTGCCCCGACATCAGTTTAGGATTCAATTAAAAGTGCACCCTCCAGAACATGCTGGGCGCTAATTGCCTCTCCAAGGAGAATCGGAGAGCATTAAACACTGTGGAGGACATCCTTAAACGTTTAACGGCACTTTGGATCCATACGGGGAGTGGCTAAACGATCCTTGTGAGGCAGGACGACGGCTGCGTACGCAAAGGCAGTTAGTTACAAGACCCCATACATTATTCAGGGATTTTAATGGTACTGCAGACAGCTTGGGAGGCGTGATGTCGTTGATCAGGGGCACTCTGATCTGGGGTCAGACTGTGGCCGTGAGGCTCTGAGCTCACCCCGACAGCAGGGCCTGGGGAGTGAGGGTGGGTCCGTTCACGGTGTACGTGCCAAGGCTGCTGATGCCACTGGTGCCCAGGGTGGAGGAGCGCTCTGGGTGGCCCAGAGAAAGGCTCTGGGGGCGGGCGCAGTAGAATGGGGTAGAGTGGGCATCCCGGGGCAGGGCCTGGGCGAACATGGAGCCATAGTTGGCCACCTGGAATGAAGAGGTCATATGACACGTTATGCTAGCTGCAGGTTTGACTCTCCCAATGGGACGGGTTGGGGGAATTTAGCACTGGCGATTAAATGAATACTTCTAGAATGATATGGAAAAGATTGACAAATGTTATTCTTGGATATTATCTATCCATCCATCTTCTATGGTGCTTGTCCTAGGTAGGGTCACAGGGGTCTACCCTACCCCAGAAGCTACGGGTGCAAGGCAGAGAACAACCCAGGATGGTGCACCATTGCAGTCTTGGCAATTATATTTACAGATAAGGCTCTACAGTTTATGTGTCTTTGGAAATCGCAGACATTACGGATATCAGAATTGGGTGCATCAGTTGTAGAAGGACAGGTTAAAATGTGTGTGTCCACTATGATTCGATTTGCAATGCTCTGTCCTTTATAGGTACAAGTTTAATGTGAACGGGGCGGATTAACATACTGACCCGGCTGCATGGCTTACGTGGATCCTCACACAGGCTCAGAAGTAGGTACAGGATGGACCACCTGTGCTTCAGCACCCCCTGTATGGAGAAGCAGAACATCCCTTAACTCTCTGACGACAGGTTTAACAGCATTAACAAAATATATCCCCCTGCATTTATGCATCCCATCCAGCAGGTGGCGTGGTGATTAAAGAGCCAGACAAACTATAGCAGACTTCTTGAACAAACACAGCAGTGCTCAGTTACATTTTATATGCTCCACCGGTGGGCCAAAGTTGCAAAATTTTCCGGTATGTAGCAGGTAGCACAGCAGTCCAACTGACCTGCGTCTGGAGTTTCCGGTGCAGTTCTGAAAAGAGGGCCGCGTCAGCCTCGCGCCTCTGCTTCAGCACTGCAAAGGAGAGCCAAAAAAACTAGCCTGGTTACAGGTAAAGGCTTTGCCAATCTTTCAAAAATAGGTAATTTGCACAGAATTTAAGAAATTAATCTTCATGGCTTCAACGTGGATCAATAAATGGCCATTAAACAGGCTTAATAATTAAAATGCTCAGCACTAAAACTCCCACCGCACTGCTGTTCTTGGACTATTCTTGGCAAATAAAGATTTGTTTTTATCTGGCCCCTGACCAAGCAAAGTAATAGCATATGAATACAGAAAATTCCTGTCAGTAGAAAGGTAATGGATGTCCTAGAATAGTCATGTATCACTCAGAGCTGGCCAATTGAAAGTGCCTGAACAGGCTGACCTTGTTGACCACAGGAGCCCAAACCCTGCCCAGAAGGTCACAGGTTGAAAACCCACAAATTGGGCATAGCAAAAGTGTGTAGGCTTCATAGAAAATCATCAACTAAAAATGTTCCCCAGGATCCACGGGATTTCCCCCGAATGGTGCCCGACAATCTGAGCAAATACCGTGCGAGACTCACATTCTTTCTTGATCTTCTCTGAGACCAAGAACTCGTCGCGCTCGATGGTGGGGGCGTAGTTGCTCCCGATCACCCTGACGGCATACTGGAACTGGTGGGCCACTTCAGCTGAAACAAACACCTTCCAGTCAGGGATGCACTAGGAGCACAATAACCCTGAAACACAAAACACTCACTCATCTTTAGTAAGGTTCTTTTAGATCAGAACTATTTCGCTTTTCCACATGCATTCTCTCTAACACCTGACTAATTTTGGACTTGCACCTGTGTAATTCATTATATCATGAAGATCAACAGTTAGCCTAAATTCAATTTAATTTATTTCTATATAGCGCCTTTCACAGCAGAGTCTCCCCAGGGCACTTGGCATGGGCGTGTGTTAATACAGTACAATTCACAGTATTATTTACCCCTTCTGCTTATGTGTATGGTATTGAGATATATATGGCATATTAGACATTATTGCTAATTGCATAATTTTTCTCCACCAATGAATTTCCATTTGCTCTGATCAATATTACATAGTACTGCTGGTGTAACAGATTCCTTATTCCTTGTGTTCTCGGGGGATCTGCTCAAATATGCACATACATTGGAGTAAATCAACAATCAATCATTTGGGAATTTGGGAGGCAGCCACAAACAAGCCGATATTGTCATGATCTATGGAGTTATGTCTCCGTGTTAGACTCGGTACCACTGCGATTAAGACATAAAAAGCAGATCTCAGATCGGGCAAGCTCACATTTGACAAACACTTGGCGACTCGGGTTACAGTGGTCATGGAGCTATTCAGGCAAGACTGGCGATGGGGGCGCACCCTCCTATGATGCTGTCCAATGAGATTTTCACATTGGCGCACAGAAGCATAATTAGTTACCAGTTCTTTAGAGCCACATGCCATTGAACTTCAGCCCCAAAAGACACGGACAGTCGCGGGCAGTATCATTCATTCATTCACATTCACGCATCTACCACGGCGATTTTTAAAAAGAAATTTGTTATGGTGATGTAGATTAAACGCACCATAATATCAAGGCAGTAGCTAACGGTGACTTTTGACAGTTAAAACGCGTTTAACAGGACAGGATGCGCCTGCATGTCAGCATCCTGCTTAATTACATCTCTTTGGGCCTTTTGGCTCCTGCTGCACCCGATCTGTGAAAATAGCCACCACCGGTACTGTCCCCATGCCCAAGGCCGGACCAAAGCTATTTTATCCGGCAGGACAAACGACCGGCGCTGGCCGCAGTTACCTTCGCTTTTCCCAGTAATCCTGCAACAAAGGCTCTGCAAAAGGACGTTAGGCGACTTCTGGTCCAAAGCCGCCATGGCGCCAAGCAATATTCTACAAGCGAGAGCCGAGTGAGGGTCGCCTTCTACCTGCTGCTGTCGTTCGCGCGGCAATTTTCCGCTCTTAGCAACAGCGCCATTTTAACCGAACCCGCGGAAAGCACTTTTCGCGGCTGTGAACTGGGCTGAATTATGAAAGCGTCGCATCCGCTGTGATGTGCGAGCCGCACGAAAAAGCGGTCCGGCTGAGAATATTGACACAGCCGAAGGTTCCCAAATATTTCTTCCTACGCCGATATTTACTACCGAAAACTCATATAATCAAACTAACACATAATATATATATATAATTTCGGGTTATATATATATATATGTATATGTATATATATATATGTGTGTGTGTGTGTGTGTATATA
>JAODLD010000086.1:274208-313074 GCA_026781065.1 Mormyrops boulengeri | reverse complement strand
AGATATATGTATATATAAAACCCGAAATGTAAATATAGGTAAATTTTGATTTTTTTTCGCCTAGTAAACAGTGTTTTTATTGCTACTCTTCAGATCTGTGCTATTTTTTCATGTTATGTCTTATGTTTTCATGCCTTGCATACAATATTCATTATAATGGTAATTATTTTGGTTGTTATGGTTTCTCTTCTTGAGTTATAGCCCTACCACACAGAACTTCTTAAGGCATGAATTCCATGCCGCAAGCAAAACGGCGCGTATTATTGTTCGGGAGATGTTGTCTGTTTAATTTTTTACTACAATACTAAATATTACAATTTAATTTAATTAACCCTGAAACCCATATATCGTACCTCTGCCTTCGCGTTCCCTGCATTTCACGGTACCTTACTCACGTTTTTTCGTCCATAGCAGCCCTATCTGCCGTTCAATGAAATATCTTTAAACTTTGTTTCTTTAAAAAGTGGAAAAAATCCCATAATTTCGGATGAGCCTGTTATACCATAGCATCCACTATCTTCTCATTCTTATTAGTTGTCAATTAGCAATTTCTGTAATCACTGTTTAGAGAAATTAATAGAAAATCAGAAATAGAAGCACGTGACTTTATTGGGATTATAGTTCTTAAACTGCGAATTTTATTGATAGCCCACTTATTACATTGGCTGTGAGTTCAATGGGCGTTTTGATGCCAACTGGATGTTTTTTTGTCTCCACTGAACTAATAACGCTTCTTAAATTGTGAATTTTACTGAGGGTTCACATATTGCATTCAATAAAAAGCTGCGAGTGTAATGTCCGTTTTATCCCAAAGAGTATCCCTTCTCGATCAGTCTCTACTTAATTAATAACAAAGAGTTACATTAGATTAGGTGAAGACAACTGAATGTTTTTTGCAAGCCAAATATCCAAGAACTATAGGCTAATTCTCACAATAATTAATTTTAAGTATATTATATTCTAACGTTGAATTATGTCGGATAGTAGCGGGAAGCAATTATTTAAACTTTCGCTTTGATTTAGAACATGGGCGTCGCTGTAGCCCCGGGTATTTTAAGCCTAGCCCGGAGCATTTTGCCCCCGAAGCCAATTTTCCTGCAAAACAAAAAAAGTCAAGCCCCAGGTTAACTTGACTTAGCCTAGGATCTTTTCAATGACTAGAAACTCCCCTGATTTAGAGCAATTGTTTATGACTTCATTGATCAACTGCAGAGTCGTTATATTGTTCACTGTTATCATTTAATGTTTCAGTGCTTTAATTGTGATCTGTTTTTTTGATGTTCAAAAATACATTACATTTTTCTATTTTACGATGAAGAAAAAACTGTGTAGTGATTTGTGACAGTCGAGCTGCGTAATGCACTACACGGAATTAAATTTGACGCCCCGCGACCCTGCGTAGGACAAGCGCCTATAGAAAATGAACGGATGGTATTAATTGCTATTCACTCGCTGCTTGGGTTAGGGCAGACTGATGCGATGTTTCTGTGCGAGCTGTCCCTCGCCATCGCGAGCGACGCTGTCGCTGTCCTTCGGGGGAGTGGGTGTGACTACGGAATGCGCAGGCGCCGACTGCTCCCATGACGTATAACGAAAGAAAAGCTCGAGCTCTCCTACGACCGGGGTCCAGGCGGATTACAGGCGAGGCGAGGATGAGGAGAGGGGAGGCAAGGAAGACATAAAAAGAAAAGAAGAAGGACTTGTCAAGAAAGAAGAGTACTGACCCCACGAAAACTAACGCCAGAGAAAAGAAGACTTATTTTCAGAGTAAATTTTGTACATTAATATACGAAGAAATCCCCCAAAACTATGAATCCCCAGCGCATAGTGTCGTTACCTGTTCGATCGTAAGAGGTGACAGTTAGATATTACAGTTTGCCATTGCCGGGCAGAGCTGCTACTTTATTGCACACTAAGAGTGCAAACGTCATGGATCACAGATCAGAAAACACAACTGGCTAGACCTTCACTAGATCAACTGAGGTTTGATAAGAAAAAAAATAGAGATAAAGACGGCCGGAAGGTGTCGAGAAGAATGGATTTTAGCGCACTTCGGAATCTCATCAGCAGATATGTAAGTAGGGTAGGACTTGTGCTGTTTCACTCAGCCGCTGTTTTCATTCCAACTTGTTGGTCCGAATGCTTTGAGGCAGACTTAGGAACCCCCCACAGATTGATCGCACCTCTTGGGGTATAGGGGGTTACGATTTCCATTACACGTTTACTTTTGTGTTAGATCATTTCTGTATGGATGTTAAATAGTGCCTGATTTTCTTGGAAAGGATTCAAAAGACGGAGAGGTTACTTTGTTGTCATGAATGGAGAAAGAATGACCCACGGATAATGAAACAATGCCGGGTACTTTCTGTAAACCTTCATGAAGGAGTGTGCTGATCCTTTTCGCATCCTGCGTGAGTTGAAGGAAATATACGTCCCCAGTGTTGAAACTTTAGACAGGTCAAGTATCGCGAACAAGTGGCCGAAAACGATAACATATCGCGCCTATTAAGCGGTATGTTCAATCTGTTGTTTTCCTGGCGGTCGTGTAATTTATACATGTTATCTGTCGCTTTAACGTTATATAAATTGCGATAAAAACTTAAAATACAGAGGTGTTGTTTTATTAACGTTAGAATTACACACATTTACCATAAAATTGAGTATGTCCTGTTTCTGAATGGTTTTTCAAAGTGGGACGAACACTGACACGTGTGTGAACTGTTTTGTGGGTTATTTAGGTAAAATAATCCCATTGGATAGGAACAAACACAAAAACCTGAAGTAAATGTATGTATATCTCATAGTCTGGTAGAGGTTTAGGTGTATGTTACTGGATATACTATAGGTACTAAGGTAGAGTCTCACGTATATAAAACTCTGATTTAATGAATAGAGAAACGCTCGGTTATTTTCTTCTGACAAATAAACCCAGTTTTTGAATTTAACTTAACAGCAACTTTAACTTTACCAAGCAACGCTGACAAGCCGTTTCAATCTTGTCTTTATTATACATTGGGAAGAAGAAACAGAAGCAGAAGAGATTCAGACCGCAGAAGCGGAAATACAATATATAATATGGGTAAGCAGGGTGATGTACAAAATCAGAGCGAAACCAAGTGTGACGTCATCGTGGGCACATGTTGATTAAACTCACAATAAGCCAGATGCTGTCGTTATGCATTTTCCTCAAAGCGGCGTACTGGTACGCTGCCGTACACTCATCCTTAGCCAATCCCTTTACTTTGAACGAACGTTTTGCGAAATCGATATGTTGTAATATGTTGTAATAATGATTGTGCGTCTCCCTCTCGCATTAAAACCGGAATGGATGGAAGGATGGATAAAACAGACGCTCTGCTCTTTCCCAGCTATTGTGGCAGTTCACATTTCCATTATAACGATCAAATCCAGCATCCAAAAACGTGTTTTTCTTTGAAAAAATATACAATAACGGATAAAAGTGTTGAAATCTACTACTATATTCAAGTTTGCGTTGGTACTTTACCGTGAAATATGTTGCTGTGTCAAAGGAGATTAAAGATAAAATGAACAGATAACATTTATCAGATCGGGTTGGTAATCGGGTAAAATTGCGTTATGTATAACTGTGTCGTCCTCCATAGGGAGGTAAGAAATGGTGCGCATGGTAGCGCAGCCAGGGTTTCCCGTGTTGATACCTGCGTTTTTCTTCACAATGATATGTTGGCAGACGGCCCAAAAGCAAGGTTGTTTTGCAGTCAGCATGACAATAACTGTTGATGAGTGAACATGGTTGGGAGATTACGTGCTAATAAACAGACATGATAAAGAGGGCACTCAGAAAAAGTCTCTAGGTGAAATTTACTCTTTAACTTGAATAGTTTGCATCATACATAAACAAACATATTTGGCAAAATGATTGGATGAACAGATGCTTTTTGTCTTTATCAAGCCACAAAGTGATGACAAGCTAGAACTGAGTTTGCAGAAAACATTTATATTCATCTGAAGTGAAAGTCAAATGTGAATGAAGTCATGTTGTCACATTACTATTCTGATTACTCATCAGCAGAAAGTTTAGAGATTCCAAGTAAAAGTACATTTTTTGTTCTAAAAATCTCAACAGGCCCTATTTTCCCAGCAGTGTAGAATAGAGCAGATACTGAAGCAGGAGATAAACAGCTCGAATACAGTGCCCAGTGTCCTCGTGCTGGGATCTCAGTGTGCTGAGCGGGATCCACGCCACACAGCAGAAAGAGGACAGGAGTGAGGCGGAAGAGACACACACCGGCACAGGCTGGGGCTGTGGATTAGGTTTCCGTTTCATTTCCCCTTTTTATTTTTTTGTTTGTTTTTTTGGTTTCTTGACTTGTTTATATTAGGAAAAGTCACTGGAGCATTTCAAAGCAGAGCTGAGATTGTTGAACATCACTGCGGGGCCCGTCCTACTTCAGCCGGTGGCCAGGCGCTTTAATCTCGCAACCCTTCCCTGCATCAAACCATCACAACAGAACCAATACTGAACTCATGTGGATGACACACATCTAAGTTACAATGTCTCAAATACAAAAATTAACTGCTTTGGGAAACTTTCCCGGCTCTGATATTGTCTACAGTTAGTTAAAAGGATCTTTCAGAAGTAAAATCCATTTTGTGTATCCAAGGATGCATGGACTTGATACTCCACTGCATGCAGCTGTTTCTGCCACTAGCCAGCTGTGCTGGAGTAAAAAATATGAATACTTGTGGCGCAGTGTAGAGCTTAACATAGTGACACCATTACAGACGCGACACAACACAGGTGTTTTACTAATGAGGAGCTTCACTTATTTAGAGATTGCCTTTTCCAACTCACAGGACACTGATCAAGCATATTTAACCCAAAATAAAATAAAAGCATCTTTATTTTAATTTATTGTTCATTAAAGTGCTCCACTCATTCTCCTCCCTCTAGGTACAACCAAAGTTAATAAATGTGTTATTTTTTCTATAGCCAAAGGGACCTTTGTGTCAACCAAATATTGCAAGGTCCCTTAATGTCAGGAGATGTGAATTTTCTTCAGAATAGTATCTCCAGTCCTGTAACCCTGGAATGTCAACCAGATGAAAGACTTGCCTGCATTCTTCTTGTGCTATTTTCTCCATCTTATGCACAGAAAAAATGCATCAGTCCCTTTAAACAGCTATTATATCTTAATCCATCTCTCTTTGGGTCCTACATTGGAGTACAGAGGCCGACAGTTGGTGTACCTGAACTGGGTAAGACGTAGTGAATGTCGGTGACCTCATATCCTGAACGGTTCATATTTAATGCACACTTTCCCTCATCTGCCCGGCTGCTTGTTACTGGGTCTCCTGCAGTTTGGCGCTGAGCGCTGGAGGTGCTGAAAGCGCATGGCACGACTATCCTGCCACGTCTGTGATGTCATTAACAACGTTCAAGCTGTCAACAGTACATGGTTCCCCCAGGACCTCCAGGTGCAGTCCTTCCCTGAAAAAAAAGGATGTAACTTAATGGGGAAGAAAGAAAAAAACAAACAAAATTACAAAATTAGCAATGGTATAAAAAGCTGATCAAAAATGGAATAATCTACATATAACCAGGAAGGAACAGCTCTACTCAGAAAGTAACAACCTGGGGTTTGGATACATACTGTCACATCGCACTAGTCCAGCAGGTGGCATAATGGTTAAGCTGCGCTTTAATAAAACAATGCAATTGAATGGTGCATTTTCAAGCAAGGTGTTTTGCTTAGGCTAATCCACTTGTAGGGATGAGCAGTGTTGCTAAAACAGGAAAATGGCCAGCTTGACTGGTGCTTGACTGTCTCTGATTGAATACGATTGGCATGATTGATACCACACCAGATTGGGGGCAGTGGGAGCACCTCCCCAGTGGAGGTTGGGGGGCCACTCGATGTTACAAAGGAGTAAAGATGGCAGCTTGTCCCCCCCTCATCCCCCATTGTCTCCACCCAGTCACGACACTTCTGTTAGAGTGAGGTCGCCATGGAAACCATCATGGAAACGTGCCTCGATTTGCTCCGCAGATGTGAAGAGGAGGGCCGTCGCTTCCCCGGTGTTTTTCTCTTCCTGAATGATTTTACATTCTGAACGATTAAAAACTGAAGTGCTGTTGTCCAGAAAAGGCATGGAGGTGCTATACAAACCACCCTCGTTTATTATGTTAAATAATTTGAAAGAGGACATCATTTAAAGCCAGTTGAAGGAAGGTGTTTTGGCTGGTATGTAACAGCATCGTGATAAGCTCTGGTTCCTAGACGTAACCCCATGCCTGGCTCAGCCTTGAGCTGGGTAACCTCCTCTGAATTCACCACGTTGGAACATATGGCTCTCTCTGAATACTGTGGAGTGTGACGGCGCCCCCTATCCCTGCCTGGTCCTTTGCTGTTCTTTCATAGATTTGATGCACACTTAGAGTCAGCTTAGCGGCTGTATTACTGGCTAATCTCCAGGATTACGGCAGAGTTGCCAGTGTGGTGGCTGCCCCCTCCCTGCTTCTTACATGCCCAGAGGTGCTGGCTGTCATCATTCAGATATTCCCATTACACCGTCCCCAGTCTCACACTGGTAGAGACCCTGGGTTTGTTGTGGATGGTGACTTTTTCACTAAGCAGTCGTTTCTTTGGATCAATTATGAAATATTCAAATAGAAACACAACATATATAAAAAATACTGGCTAAGAAAATGAGTGTAGATAGGATTACTATGCCTTGCATTAATTTCCTGGCTCAAACCCAATGGGAAACAGGGAAGTAATTAATGGAAAGTGGGTTGAACCACCCAATGACTGGCGGCTTATGATAATACTACTGGCAGTAGGTTTGTGCATGCTAATACTCCCATCACTGGAAGATGTGTCTTGCTGATTTTAGGTTATTAATAATTATTGGGACGGTGATTTCACATGCTGATCCTTATCTGAACTACGGGTCTCCATGGATCTATTGCATCCATTTTCACTTTTGTGCCGTGCCTGATGAGAATTGTTGTGATTGTAGAGATAATATCAACGACAGAAATTGCAGGAGAAGGCTTTTGTGGGGAAGAGGAGGTCTAGGGAAATGTAGAATTGAATTCTTCTCATATGGGGCTTCCAAGAAATTCCTTTTCTGAAGTCAAAAGGATGGGCTTTAATAACAGTCTCAGATTTAAGAGCTCCAGGGGACCTCTGTAATAATATCTCAAAAGGCAGCTCCACTACTCGCTGGTCCAAGAGTTGTACAATAACAGAAATGTGAGTTTTATTTACAACAAGAAAAGTGCTGTCTCATTAAATATTTTTTATGTAGCATTAGGCAGGAACTGCTGCGTAGATGGTTATATTATGAGCACCCCGATCATCGTAAAGATACGTTTTTTTCTCAAAGCAAACAGCTTTGGCGAGCATCTTTGATACCAGAAGCATTTAAGCTGTCACGGCCAATAGTGAAAAGCACAAACATTTAAAATGTTCTAGAATCCCTCAGAAAACGTCTTTGCTAAATATATTTATAATAAGTAATTACGGTTATTTGCTATTTGGGTGTTAGAGTCTCATTACGCCACAACCTGTATATTTACAGTGACTGACTGGGTGGACAAGTGGACTCATTCGCATGGATCTAGAAGTTGAGTTACGGTCACATCACGTCATTGATCATTTGCCTCTTTTTGGGCTTTCTTATGGTTTTAGCACACATATATAAAGTTTTTTTTTCATCTGACATACATACTCATGGCGGATTCACATGGAACAAAGCAGCGTTCAATATTTAATGAGATTCTGCGTCGCTGCCGGTCGCTATGGTAACGAAGCGGACGTCTGCACTGCCCGTGCCACGCAGCTGCTGTCCGCAGCCTGCCGTGAGTGTCCCCGTGATGCACCAGGGCGGTTTAATGGAGCATCAGACTTATGAACTCTGCCCTGGGGTTCCGGTAATGCTGAGTCAGGCAGAGCCATAATTGCTCCTCAGGAATGATGTGCGACTTGAAACTAAGATTAAACAGCAGGAAAGTGCTGAGGTGACCCACTTGCCCCTGGGTACATCCATAATTTAACCATTAAAGTCCTGAAGAGCACGGTTTTAATGGAAAAAGACTTCAAGCACGCAGCCCCTGGTAGGTGAATAGTGTCATCTGAAGCTGTCTGAGATTCTGACAGATTACCAATGATTTCCATGGATGGCCAGATTTGAAGACCACCACAGCCCCCCCCCCCAAAGATGCTGGTTTTGATCCTGTTGCCTGCCACCTCGGGGATTCAGGTGTGGTGGAAGTGCTCTTACATCTTTTGTCTGTTGCGTGGTGTGCAGTGTGAGGAGCGTCCTGTTCGTGTTCATCTCCCACTCCCTCCCAATAAAAAAAGCAGCATTTGCCACTAACTGTCATTCTTATGAAGACATTTGGAATGCTCCCCCTACCCCGGGCTTCCAGTGGGGCGACCTGAGGCTAACCCCCCGCTGCCCCCCCTTTCCCAATCTTCTACTTCTGAGTGGTAGCCTGCAAGCTCACAAAATAGAATCAGGGCACCCACTCCGACAAGGTTCATTGACCCACACTGTGACATGAAATCATTGACGTGATGTGCAAATGAGTGATAGAAAACTGAACGTGCAGATGTCACAAACAAATTTTTTGTGTGGGTGCCCTGTGCTGTCCCTGGTAAGATGCCGCTGTGGGTGGTTGCCCATGTCACTCATGCCTACATCTATCAGAGCTTAGGTAGAACATATATCACTACAGATATAAATGATTATTTCAAATGTATTCTTTTGGTAAACCTGTAAACCTTCTCCTTCACCCTTGCGCCCCCTCCCTGTTGACTTGTTGCATATTTACTTCCTGCTCTGTCATTCAAGTGGGCAGGGGGTGTGGGACAGTATCAGAACAAGGCCCCTTTCTGGCCTGTGGGTGCGTTGTGACGGGTTCGGATTCACACGCAGTGCGGCAGATCTCCGGGTCATTACTGTACCCTTAGGAGGTTGCTGGCGGAGCCGGTCCACTGGGCCTACGGTGCGATTAACGGTATCCCCGGCTGTCAGGAAACGGGGCACTTTTCTATGCAAGCTGATTTATTCCATGGGTGAGAGGAGCTGCAATGAGGGAGAGACACACGTTGCTGTATTTTAACAAGCGTGTCGGTGGAGAAGGTGAAATTTCTGTGAGCTGCTCCGACGGAGCACTTGAGAGCACGAGAGCACGGCCTCTGGAGGTCACATCCCAGAGCGGTCAATCGATATTTGGAAATGCATCGTCTCTTTACACAGAAATGCCGTTATTTATGCTCTGGTCATGCCTTCTGCACGTTGTACACTGGACTGGTTTCCAGGCCAGGTTACGAGAGGCAAACTCAAGCCACCGGGACTGTGAGAGCACGGAATGCAAGCGAAAAACCAAAAGGAATTATATTCAGCCCCATCTGGATTAATGCAGATCACCAATTTCTAATTGTGTAAACATAGCCCAGAGTACTATGGTTAAGTTATGGATAAATGGATAAATATCGCATAGTTGTCAATGAACTGTAAGCAGAGGTGGAAATTTCAGGTCCAGAAAGTACAAATCCAGTCCAAGGTTTTGTCCTAATCAACTAGTTATTTACTCGATGAATGTGTCTCTTTATGCTCAACTGGTTGGTTGAAACAAAACATTGGTCTGGATTTGTACTTTTTGAACCTGAGCGTTCCACCTCTGACTGTAAGAGAAACAACACAGTGGACACACCATGTAAATTGCTGCCCCAGGAAAGTATACACAGCCACAGGAAATACCCAGCCTCCAGAGCTGACCAAAGCACAGGAGCTCAAAATCTCTGAGTTTGGAGCGTGACAGTAAACACTGATGTCGTCAGCAGTCCAAACTGCAGTTAATTTAACATGTTAAATTAGGGAAATGGGAGCTCGTTTCAGATTTCCAAAAAAATTAAGTATATCAGCCTTAGTAAGTAGATAGGAAGGACTATTTAAGGATCATGTGACTGAGGGTCTTAGAGCTCAGATTAAGGCGTGGCAGTTTCCATGGGGCAGGAGCAGAAGCGTCACAGGCTTTTCTAAAGCTCAGGGGAGGAGAGACAAGTAGGTCCAACAAGAGTGAAACCAGAGCGCAGGAAGGATGGCAAATCGGGAGTATTGTGGCATTTAAAGGAGCCGGGGGGAGGGTCCGGAGCGAGGACACGATGCTACGTCAGGTATCTTGCTCGTTACATCCTCAGATGAAAATGAATTTTATTACCTAAATGAAGGGTGTGTGAGAAGGGTGGTATGGATGCTGACTGTTTGTGTGAATCTTACCTTGGGTTTAGTGTTTAATATGCAAGTGCATTACAGCAATGAATGCAGAAGATTCAGAGAAGCAAAGGCTGTGTTTTCACTGGGTGGTTGATGATCATGAGGCTCTCTTGCCTTTGAGTTGACGGTGGGAGGGGCGTGGGGGGTGATGACATCTATTGCTCTCCGAATTGCTCGGAGACATACTGATTTGGCTGGCAGTGAGTCACTGCCTGGTTAGCAGCTACTGGAGGGGAAGCAAGAGACCCTTGCCTCCTGGACATGTAGAACACTGACAACTGTTGAGAAGTTCTTGCGAAGTTCCTTCATGTTTACCTGCATCTTCACTCCACAGTCTAGGGTATTCCTAAATTCCTGCTAACCACAGTCTGAAAATGGAAGGAACTTTATGAATTTTTCATCAGGATGCATATCACGTAGCTGCAAGCGCCAAATGAAAAGGTTGTGGTCTGCTTTGTGTGTTGATCTTTCAGCTTGTAAAAAGGGGTCTTTCCTCCAGGTTGGAGGGGAATCTCTTATCATGCCGGGTGAATATCTCCAACAACGCTGGAAACAGATTGTAAATATGGTTCATTACTGGCTATTTGTGTAGCACAAAACATAACAGGGAACTTGGCTGCTCTGTAATTATTCAGTCTAAGAAACCTGATGAAAAATTTGCTCATTAGTTTAAGACATAATTATTTTTGTGTACTTTGAAGCTGAGTTTTGATCCTGGATTAAAAAATTAATTCCAACACAACATACAAAATGGAACGAGCATTTCACGTGAGGTATTTAAGGAAGTTAATGCAAAAGATATTTGTTATTGGACAGTGTAACAGCAGGGGTTGTCCACGTTTGTGTTTACAGCAGTTCTGAAAAGCCTGTCGCTGTCATCCCACCTTCCTGCATTCTTGAAAATTCCATGCCGGCCTGGGAACAGGCAGCATGATGTGTCAGCAGCAGATACAGCCTGGAGGGCAAAAGCTTTAATGGGGATCAAGTCTCAGCTCTGTAATTGGCTGTGTGAGTGAGCCAGTTCATTCTGCCAGGTTAGGGGGGGTGCTAGAGTGAGGCCGGGGGTTGTTCTTACAGGACAAGGTGCCCAGAAGGGGATGCCCAGTCAGCTGACCTTCTGTTTGTCCTAACTGGTCCCATAGTGCTACAGCGGGACCATCTTGCAGATGTGTCAGGTGGCCCAGCTCAACTGACAGGCTGTACAAGGACTTTGGGCAGAAAACTCATTCAGACATGTTTAACATTACAGGGAGAATTAGGCACTCAGGACCTCCTCACATGACTGATCACATGATCACACATCTGATTTTGTAAGGCTTGGGAACTTGTAAGAATATACATCTATACCAATTACTCATACACATACCAGTAGTATTAAAAATCAAATTAATATAACCACATATAATGCAATTGTGTCATTTTTGGCCAAATGTACAGCAACAGTGTAAACTATTAAGAGTCAGCTGTTAATAAACAACCGTAGGGATTGATGTGTAATAGATGGACCATAGACATTGACGGTGGGTACAATAAGTGAGAAGGCTCTCTGTGTCTCTGTGCTGTTGTCTCAGCATGATCCTGTCTAAAACGGGCCGAGTTCTCCCAGTCTGAGAGGGTGGAAGTGTGTCTCGCTCTGGAACAAACAGTCGCTTGTTTCTGAAAGTCATGAAGTGGGCATGTGACAGGGAAGCCGTTGGGGGGGGGGGGGCGGATTTGCCTTCTGGAACACGTGGGATTGGTAGTCTTCATTCTTGAAGGATGTTGGTGCAGTAGCACCCTGGTCCATATGCTACACTTGTCTCTGGGTCCAGTAATGCAACAGAGCTTTGACATCGTTGACTCGATGCTTCTCCTGCTTCACATTTTTTTGGCAAATTTTACTCTGAGTCTGGGCTATAATGAGCTGCACAATTTACCTGATTACCTGGACATCATATCTGTATATCCTTGCTATGCCTGGACATCCCCTTGTGCACCATTTCCGGGTGACTATCTCAATAATTATATAAAAGAAAGACAGAGAAAACATGAAAGACTTCACTTCAAAGGGGAAATCAGAAGAACCCATTCAAGGTTTGGACACAAAAGCAGAACCTGCAGTAAAGGTTGAAGCCAGAGAAAGCCCACCAGGACATCTGCATGACTTTGTAAGCCGAGTGAAAGGGTAGAAATGCCCACCAGTCAGTCAACTGCTCAATTATCTTGTCCACAGAAGATGCTAGTTTTGAAAAATAAGCTAATTAGCTCACTGTCAGGCATCTAAACCTAAAAATACACCAATCCACAGGGGAACCTTTTTCTCGGTGTTTGTGGACGGAAATGGAAAAGCTGTGATCTGAGAGTTTCTTTTCACAGTCGGACAGGTTTCTTCTTGTTCTCCAGTGGCCTACACTCCAAGAAGGGCTGTCTGCTAATGGATGGAGGTTAGAGAGAGACACAAACCTAACGTCATGGTAAACTGGGTAGATAGGGCACTAGCGACACTGACTCAGGAGTGGAGGGGCATTGGCTGTATACTTGGATCAGTCCTGCTGCTGCATGCATGTGGAAAACCACTATAAATTCCCAGCTGTATATGGGAGTAAAGTAGTCAATCTATTAAATGTACAGGGCCTCCAGTGCCGTGCCGCAGGTTTATTGTTTAAAGCACTGGAACCAAAGCGTCATAGTGCCGACTGATTTCAGACAGCACTGGTGTTATTGTGGCATCTTTCCAGTGAGCAAGAATCACTCCAGTAAGTTTCCAGTGGTATGGAAACATTAAACCACAAACCTATGCACTCCACAAGCAGATAAGGACACCTGTCATGTGGCAAGGGAATAACAATTCAACATGATACAGTTACCTGTCCTGTCATTCAGCGGATAAGGGCTGCGTGAGAAAAAAATAAAAAGCAAGATGATAGGAGTGAGCCTGAGAAAGGTGAGGGCTGGGGGGTGGCGGGGTGTGACTCTCCTTGGCAGGGCCTGCTTCTCATTTCCCAGCCGAATGTCCAACAACTGTCTGGACAGGCCGAGTTTACCCAAGGCCAAGTGCGTGACACGGAGATGTGTTTACAGGGCGAGGGCTGCTGGCGGGCCATTTGAACCGGAGGTGCTGTTTGATCCCCGACACACTTCACAGTTCCGCAAACTGGCTGCATGCCTGAGTGCCCGAGACACACATAAAACTCTCATCGGGCCGCCCCACAATTTAGTTTCTTATGGTTTTCCTCAAACACAGGGATGCTCTTTTTAACGGTGCCCATAAATTTTTGTGCCTTGCCAAATTGCCAGTATTGAATTATTATCTGCAGCTGTTTTTCAGGATTCACACTCAGTTGCCTGTGGAAATTATAAAGTAGCTTAACTTCCCTCTGGAAAATCTCTGCACGGTACATCGGTGACATGTTTGTGGCAAAGATGCACCACGCCTAATAAAATTAAATCCCCCAGACAGCGGCTTGAGTTGCCTGATCTGGCCACCAGCACCATACAAGTTGGTGGAGAAATGCCGGTGGTGTAGCGGCGGCTCTTCCGGACCTATGGCAGAGCGGCACTGAGGTGGGGCAGGCCAAGCGTGAGCTGGCTGAGCTAATGGCGGGAAGTCGTGGATTATTTATGAAGTCAGTCGGGTGACTCAGTCCTCTGAAATCTCTCGGCTGACTCTGTAGACATTCTGTTTTATGTTGCTGTCACTCGAGGGCCTGTGGTATGCCTGTATCGCTATGGGGCGGGTGAGTGACGAATACACGTCCCTGAGGTAATGAGGGATTCCTAAAAGGCACCTCTATCCAACATCCAAGATCCAACATCTCCTGATGAGAGTCTGCTTGTTCAACACCTATAACCTGCACAATCTCCCATCAGCAGGGTGGGCTGTTCCCGTCTCTGGGGATAATGCTTGGTTAGGTCTCGTTTGCAAGCCTTTCTGGCATCACCTTCTTTGACCTCTTCTTAGGACCTTTGGGGGGTGGGGAGCATTTACTTCACGGTCTCCTGAGCCACCTTGGCCTTGTTTTTCTTCTTAACCAATGGTCTCTTGGCTTTTCAGACACACGGTTGTGAAGCTGTACTCTTAAGATTTGGTTTAATATTCTGCCTGATAGAGTAAAGTGTGTATTTCTTACAGGGCTAAAAGGCTCCTGAGTTCAGGACCCATGCCTTAAGCCATGGGAGAAACTGTGCAGAAGGGTTTTTATCATGCAGACGGGATGTCGCAAGTGAGAGGGTGAGAGCTGGATTAGCGCAGTTGTGTAACGCAAGAGTCATATTAGGGCAGCAGATGGGAGTTGCACCCTCTCAGACCTGGGATCGCTCCCCCAGCAAGTCTGACAGCGCGTGACAGGCACGGAATAACCGGGTGTCTCTCTGGCTTGGGCTGGTGAATCAGACCTGGTTCGTCAGTTTGTTAGTCCTGAGTAATTGCTGTAATTATGTGGGGTGTGGCTCTTACAATGCCTCCCCCCCACTCTTCTTCAGCGAAACGTGTCATCCCGTCGTTTAGCCTGCAGGAGGCGTACTTGCCAGGCACCATCGCCGAGTGACCATGTTGCTGAGGCTGTAGTCTTATCTAAAAACATGGCTAGGTGCTTCTGGCCATCTGATGGTGTCTCCTCATGGAGTATTGTGACACACGAGGAGAAACACCTACAGGTACCTCAGTTGGTGGTTCCTGGGAGGTGAAGTAGGAGCATATGGAGCAGGATTAACTCTTACATGCTCCTACAAGAATTATATTACTATGAGAAGTCACCTGACATGTGCCTTTGGGGGTCAGTTTGACCCCAGGGTAGGTTTTAAAGTTCCCTGGTGAAACCCATTTGGGTTAATTGCCTTCTGCCCCATGAAAAACAAGCCCCCAAAAAGTTCAAGATGAGAATGTGTTTGTTAGGCTGACTTTGGGATGATAAGATCAGAGATTTGTGTTCCATCGCAGGTCCTGTAACGGTGGTGTCGTTTCCACCTTAAGAACAAAATGCTGCTGGCTTCATTCCCCGTTTCCCATGTACTTTTCTGTATAGTACATTATTGAGTTCTTAATTGATTTTGTTGTAGTCTGTGCTTTCATTTAGCCTTAGATGTGTCTCCATGGTTCTCATTTCTCCTGCCCTACTGGAAGCCATTTCCCCAGAGCTGAAGGAAAATGGCGGAATGCATCTTGTGAGGAAATGAGATCAGCAAATATGTCAAAAGGAAACCTGACAGCTTGTTGATGCTATTAGCCATCAGAAGAATATCTATCTGAAATGATTTACATCCAGGGCATCAGAACTGGGGGGGTAGGAGGGCATATACCCCTTAAAATTTTATTTGCTTTCACCCCGCCCCCTTCATAAACAGACCTTTGTATATAAATTATTATGTTGTGTCTCCCAGAATCAAACTCTCTCCCATGCTGTTGATCTACATGGACAGACAGAGTCAAAACCAGTTGTGACAGCAGTCACAGCACCTGTGACAGTGACAGAGTATCAGTACTAGTAACAGAGTGACAGTAATGGTAACGGTGACAAAGTAACAGCACTTGTGACAGTGACAGAGTGACAGTAAAAGTAACGGTGACAGAGTGACAGTTCTAGTAATGATGGCAGATTGACAGCACTGCTAAGTGTGACAGAGTGATAGTATTTGTAACAGTGGCAATGTGACCGTACTAGTAATGGTGACAGAGTGACAGTAATGGTGACAGAGTGACAGTAATGGTAACGGTGACAAAATGACAGCAGTGATGAAAGTGACAGGGTGACAGCCGGACTTATGCTGACGGCAGCCCCCGGTGATAATGGTGAACTGCTGAGAACTTGCTGTTCATTCTCCTCTGACCTCTTGTCAAGATCTCGAGGTTGTGACTGGGCCACCAGGAAATTATATTACCCGAGCCGGAGAGCTGCAGTGGACAGATGCAATTACAGGCCCTGCCATCCATTTTTCCTCATTAAACGGGCTGAAGTCCAGCCTGGCGTCACGCTACTCCACGACAAGTTGGGCTTTTTTCTGCCCAGAAAGGCCATTAGCAGTGCTCATAACTCATTCCTGCTACAACCACTTAGTTAACCTTTCGCCCTTAAAGAAAAGGACTTTGCAGCAGTGGCACGCTCGGCAGAACTACCAGGTCAGTTATTTTTGGCTCGTTATTTGTGGTGATGAAGCCGTGGACCAGCTCAGTGAATGTAAAAGGGTGGCGGGTTGTCGAGAGCCGCTCCGGCACGGGACGGCTGGGCACGCGGCGGCCTGACCCGCTCTTAGCAAACTTAGCAACGTCCCTTGAGCCGGTGACATTGGAAGAGAGCCAAGGCTCCCCTGAGCTTCTGCATTATGCAAGTGAATAGGTACTGAGGACAGCGTGTAGCTCAGCATTACTGCAGGTTAAGTAGGTCAATTAATGCTTCTTTTCAAGGAACATGGGCTGGCTGATCACAGACACCTGTGCTTGACTACTGAAAGGGCATTATGGGGTACAGGAGTTACACATGTCCTGTGACATCCGATCCACAAGTATACGGCAAACTGCAGCGTGAAATACCAACTTTTGGCGTGGAGTGGTTTTTCTAGCAGAATGGAGGTGGTCACAGTGACTTGCTTTTAATCTGCCAGGCTTGTAGACCGTGAATGCACACAGCGGGGAAACCTCTTTTCCTCTTCTCACGCCTGACAGGACTCGTGGCAGATTTCATGGGAACCCTTCTTCACAGATCATATGGCTGCTGTGTGATGGCGGGGTTATCTAGATAGAAATCCGAGTTCATGCTCTTGGCTTTTAGGTATTGGGCCACCGTGTCACTTGTTTCCTCTGCTAAGCTGTCCTCACCCCCTAAACCTGTTCCTCTCTTCCTTGGTGGTCCAGATGCCAGTGTGTTTTGCTTTCTTGCCAGTAAATCCACAAGTTTAATGTTTACATAAAGGGCTCAAGCATGGGACCATGTGACAGAAAAATGACAGTGTGTTGCAACACAAGAGAATATTCTACTTTTGTTTGGGGTTACATGCTGGTCTTGGGAAGGGGTCGATAAGTGTAGTCCTTGGGCAACAGCCGTCATCCAGTTCCAGAGCTGAATGTTTTGCTGAAACCACTTTGGTTATATTTAAACTGAGAGCAGGAGAACATGATGTCTAAACCTGGACTGTTCATACTTGGGAACCACATCCGGTTTTCGTTCTCAGAATTATCATGAGTTAGGAGGTAAGCCTTTGTCATATTCACATTATGAAGACTGTGTGTTAGATATTTGCTCATTGGCAATCAGTAAATTAGGTTTTACCATCTAAAGGACTCAGAGCTGCATTATTGAATGATTTCAGTATGTAATGCACCGTATTTTACTGTAACCTTTACATCCATTAACGACAGACCGATAAGTGACACCTCTGGCCTGGGAGGCTGGTTTCAGAAATAGGTCTTATCTTTTCCTACTAGCAAGCATCCTGCCTGCTTTTATCATGCTCGTATTTCTCTCAGGACACTGTGAAAGTCAGACACAAAGGGATGCTTGTGCAGTCGCGGCTGGCTTTTTTTGTGCATCCACCATCACCCCATAGCAATCCAACAGAAAAGGTGGCTTTGTTTACCTTCCAGGATATGTCATGCCTTTTGTTTTGTTTCCATGGTAATAGCACAGAAGCAGTGGTTTTAATGGATTAAAAAGCATTCTTCAGCAACCCCCCCCCCCCCCCCAAGCCACTACCCTGGGGTTTGGTTAGAGGAGCCCCAGAGTGCAGGTGAAATGCAATCTCCATCCTGGCGCGGGCTGCACACGACGAGCAGCCTTGTATCAGGCTCCTTAGCCTTGTCTCTTGGACCTGGAAATGCTAAAGTCCTTCCAGCATCTCCTATCTTCACTGTCCTGTCATTTTTTTGTCATGTTTGCGTTGTCCTCAGCATGTCGTGCAGTCTGGTCCTCTCTTGCTCTTTTCCCCACCGCACATGACAGGTGTCATGCCAAGTGTTTTGCTGCTCTTATGAACATTACTGGCACTTATTTCTTTCTCCTGCATTTGTAGCCCTGCCTTCAGGGGTGTTGATTGAACAGTAAATTCACAGATAAGGACAAACCTTGGATTTGGGTTTGCGGTTCAGTGCAATTTCGGTACAGCAGGGAAAACAGCATTTGTTTTGAAATGATTTATTATTAGACACAAACACAATTAGGAACAGTAAACCAAACCAACATCAATGTCGACGTCATGAATAACAAAACCTAATAGACACTTTGCACATTGTGCAAATAAATATGTAAAAGAAATAAAAATTCTAAATAAGACTGCATCATAATAATCATAATGTACTAAATCTCATGATCTCTACTACTGCTTTTTGTCGTATATCTGTAGCAATAAACACAGCTATGGCTGTAATAATTTTTTTTTAGCCCAGTCTGAATTTCCTGCTAAAAGCATCTTAAATGTCACAGGGAGACTAACTTGCCGAGGCAGAACACACACGTGCATGATATCGTCTCAGATGAGTTAGCATGTTTGCTTGTGTTTACAGCATCATATCCAAGTTCGGTATAACAGAGCTTCCAGACAGTCATGATCTTATCAGCTACTCTCTACAGAGTTGGTGTACTTTGTTGGGAAACCAGATTGTCCCCAAACTGCTGATTATGACTGACTGTAACCAATGTTAGCTCACAGCCACAGTTAGCATGATGTTTTCCATGTTAAACATCTACCTGTGAATTTAGGTTCTGCCCAGATGAAGTGATGTACTTATTCGTTTCATTGTGTGCACCGAACCGAAATGATGTAACATAGTGGCGTCTACTATTACAGCCCTTCCAGGGATAGCAATCGAGTCACATCAGCGTGGTCATTAATCTTAGAACCCAAGGCGATGGATCTTTGTTTTTTTCTTACTTCCTCTCATTTCTTGAATTATTGTTCTCTCTGCTCTCTTGAACCCCTTCTTGGCATGAGACATAGGTCGAGAAGGAGCCCCCCTTTGACCACAGGTGAAGACAGTTTGGCACCTGGCTGCCTGGAGAGCAGGCCCCCATTGTCTGTAAGGGCCCGGGGGGGTTGGTGGGGAGGGGGAGGGGGAAGAGCCAAATAAGGAAACACATGATGTTTCTATAAATAAACAGGACAGTGAGAAATAGCCACTCTGGTCAGATGTGAAATGTAGTATTGATCCCTCCTCCCCCAGGTCTAAAAATACTCTGATTATGGATTCTGACCAAGCACAATTCTGATAGGAAAAACCATGAACAGAAATCTCCCACATCACAGATGCTTAGTCCCGAACGAGTGACAAAGCAGTAAAACTAAAACCGAATCAATCCAAGAGGTCAAAATCACTCTGAGGAGCAATGCGTCTGTCTGCGGATCGAAGCCTTCGGTATTCCCGGGCTGGTAGCTCGATTTATGCCACCGATGTGATGAAGGTGTCACTCAGTGACATGCTATTTCTGGCCTGTTACTTGTGCTCGATTCCCTTACTTGGACAGCCTTGGCCACAAGTGGTGCCTCGCATCCCTGTGCGTTAAAATGTAAGGAAGAGGTGCAGGAGTATCAATCAGGGATGTGTAGAGCCGGCCTCATCGTCACATCCCAGATTCAGAGGCTTATCATCCAATCCTATTCCTGGATATCTTATCCATGCTCAGAGGCACAGTTATTTTGAGAGGAGTTCTATGTGTAACTTCAGATAAACTCTTCGGATACAGGAGGGGGGGGTGTTTATTTGGCCTTGCATAGGGGAGAGTTCCAGTGGATGCATTTATCCTGGGGGCTGTAACTGTAGCATTACCTCATGGGATCGCCCCTCCTATGTCAGACTGTCGTGGAATCTTGTGCCAGTGTTCACAGTCGTGATGAGTCTGTTTTGCCTTTGCCAGGAGACATAGCTGGGCTGGACGGTAGCACCTTTGCATTCCCATCTGCATTTTATCCTCAGACAATAAATCTCTTTTGCATAGGCAAAATGATATTTGTGCTAAAATTACAAGACTGATCTCAGAAACAAGCCCTGTTTCGCTCCCAAATGTGGCCAGCTCAGTGTGATGGCTTAATAACGGGTTCACCAGGGTCGACCAAAAAACAAATAAAGGACCAGGAGACTTTCGGTCAGGACCCCTAGATCCACCCATCGCATTGCCTTGGCAATACTTCTTGTAACAGTGGATTTAAATTAGTCTTCCTCTTAGTTCCTCACAAACAGTAGCCGCCAAATGTCAAACGTCGCCAGAGGCAAAGCATTAACACCTAATCCTGTTGTCTCCTCAAATTCGGCCCATGGCTGTGTTTTCTTTGAATATATTGATTGAACTTAGGGAAGGATAGGAAGATTACTATGAGTTGTATGAGTTACAGAGAGGCTTCACTCTTAATTGGCTAGCCGGTGCGACTCGGGAGACAGAAGCAAACATGATAGGGGGACTTCATCTGAAGGCCTGTGTTTACTCTGTCGGCAGGGTAGAATTGCAAATTAACTTAATCGCTATGACGACAGCCAGGCCCTTCCAAGGCACCAAGCAGGGCATGAGGTTTGACCCTGACAGTGTGGCTCAGTAGGATTTTAGATGTCCATAATTGATGAAAGGTGCCCTAAATAATGAAAATACAATGAGCTACTGTATAGCTTCTGATGGAAAGTTGAACGGTGAACTCTTAATATTCAGCTTTGAAAAACACACAGAGCATAGTTAACTTCTCACCAGGAGATACACTACAAGGCTGGGATTTTTGAGCTTCTGTGACCGACGAGGCCATGAGCAGAACTGCTACTTCGCGTGATATGAATCCGGGCCAGAAACTGGCAAACTGGCAGTTGGCAGACTCTTCCGGCAAGGAATTAGTTCTGAGTCTGAGGATTTCTGCTCAAATGCTTCATCCTGAACGTTGTCTGGATTATCATCTGCCCCTTGAGTGACAGTCGGTACCCTCTCATTTTGCTGCCACTTGTGTCAGCGACAGATGTTACTGCTATGGCAAATTTATATATGGATGTTTGTTGACAGCTTTTAAGGTAGATCTGTCTGATACAGATTTCACTGTGCGGGGAGCATCTGGAAGCAGACGCTGTGTTTCTGGCAGGTAACAGTTACAGTGCGTGCAGCAAAAACATGTGGGAGTCTGAACTGGCAGTGCGCAAGACAATCGAGCAGTGCCGTGCCCTCATTCCTCACGCTGCATCCTGATTGGCTGCTTGGCTGAATGACTGGAATGGAATGCTGTATTACACTCTGCTCTGATACTGGAAGGAGGTCATTCATTGGAAAAGGATATTCCCCTGATTGTCCATCTGCAGCCTCAAGCCTTTAGAGAGTAAATATATCCGTTAAAAAATAAAATATCCTTTACTTGATTATATTGTTGGGCCAACACTACTCTGAGATCAGATGCCTATCCCTGAGATCAGATACAGATGAATCTGTGACAGAACACAACAGAACAGTTGTGATACCCTTTAGAATCCGATAATGCATCTGTGAGGAAATGACAAAGCAATGCATCTTTAAACACCACAGCGATCTGAAACGAAACGCCACAATCTGCTGTAAACAGTCTCCGTTCTTAAAACCAAGTGAATTAATTAATGAGTTCATCCTGTAAGACCACCACAAGCGTTGCACTCGTGGACCAGTGACCACAAACCAATACGAACAGATGTGACACACATCTGCTCACTCCTAAAGGTATAAACCCAAGTGGCCAAACTTTGGTCATTCTTGTGAACTTATATAAAATTTGACTCAGAGCTGCTTGTAATTCCTTACTGGACTGCTTACATACAGGAAGGTTAAGACGAACATGTCCCAGGTGGTTGTATTTACAACTCCATTTAGAATGTACACTAGAATGCATGTCTTAAAGCCCCCCCCAACACACTTTACATGTGTACTTAACCTGCCTGTGAGGTGATTTATCTTTTGCTTCCTGTATCATATTTGACACATGATCCTGATGCCAAGCACACAGTCTTAGTTCTTCTCTAGCTCAGTGGTTTTTAACGAGACTCCTCTTTAATCAGTCTTAACCACGTCAACCAGAGAAGCATGGCTGTGAAACTGCAACAGAGACAATCGAAACGCTGCTGTCAGTGCCGTTAGTTGCATGGCAGGTGGTGTCATGTAGCCTCCATGCAGCAGTTCCACAGAAGTCACGGGTACCGGGGGAAGTAGGACACTGTAAAGCAGACACTTTCTGCCGTGACTGCCATTGGACATGTGTCATCACCCCTTCTCAATGGCACCGGTAGCAACAGTAACCATGGACAAGCCACTCCATTCATGACTCCGCCCACTCAGCTGATTGGGTTACGGCCAGTCCTGAGGGCTTGGTGGGCGGGGTCTGCTTTCCAGCTTTTCAGATCTACAGCGCACTATAATGGCGATGGAGAAAGTAGTACATAACAGAGACCAAGGCAAGCAGCAGTGTCTAGATACATAGATAAGCTCGTCAAGTTTTTGGGAAGTAAAGTTGTGATAAAGGAGACATTTTGTGACTCTTTTGATAGATATTTAATACACATTTAATCAGCTAGCTAAAGTAAAATATTATATAAAATCTAGTTAATGTAGCAGGGTAGCTAATGTAGAAAATCTGGCTAATATAAAGGCTAACTATTGCAAAATCAGTGTAAGAGCCTGAAGCGATTGTTGCAGAAACAGCTGAACAAAGCCACATTGTCCAGTGTGAGTCATCCCCCTCTGGAATGGAGTTACTCTCACTGCTGCCAGGGCATGTTCCAGGGAGCCACCTTTGTTTGGGGTGGGGGGGGGGGGGGCGCAGAAATCGAGTGAGCCTGTAGACCAGCTGGGCAGGATCAAGGTCTGTTGTATGTGTCAAAGTAAGGACCAATTGTTTGGTGTAATAGTGCTCGTGTGTACACAGCCTCACCCTTCACTCCCCTGTTACGTTATGCAGACTCTCCCCTTTAACAAACCGTCAGATGTGTCTAGTCCAGATTCAACAGCAAACAGCATGTAAACCTTTGTGGATGCTCTGTTGCGTAAATGTACTGTGTCACTGTGGAGAAACAGCCATTTTAGAGATAGGAGTCTATATCTGCTCGTATAGGTAATGTGGAAATGTGGGTATAATCCTGTGTGGATGGCAATGGAGGCCTGGATTCAGGGAACAGGGTGGTCTTGAAAACAGCTGTGGAAAAATGGAAGTATGTACACCTTCCTTAGAGCTGGTACTGAAGTCTTCAAGCTTATGAGGTCTCACAAGTGCATGAACCAGGACACACAGACTTTAATTCTTAAGGATTTCTGAGTAACTCTCAAATTTTTTTGCAGACTTAATCCACGATAGGTGAAACCAAACCAACCAATAGGAGGTGAATTAAATGTTCTTTTCCCCCATAAGTTAATTGATGATAATTAAATATGCATATTTAATGTAATCAGAATGCCTGCCACAGGAAATGCCATCTGATTTAATTTAAATAATTATATGTAGAAAAAAAGAACAATTAGTTTACTTTGTGTTTTCTGGGAAATATTTTGTCCTAAGAGAAGGAGCAAACTGGATGGCCTTGCATATGAAATGATATTGATTTTGGCATGAATACTTTATTGATTTCCTTAGGGGTCCGAATAAGATGCAAGTCCTGCATCTGGTAAACAGCTTTAGCTGCAGATGCGTCTCCTGGCTCATGTCCGTGACCTCTTCCATGTTTTACAGCCCACGCAAGCAGCCTCATTGCGAAATGTCACCGTCATCGTGGTGACATTAGTTTACATTAAGCCAAGGGCGGCTCTCAGCATATCGGGATCGGCAAGAGATATAGTGCATGTGACACAGGAATGTTTTATTCGTGTTCCTTGTTGGCAATTGGTTCTGGATACTCATGGTAACAAATAATGAAAATGTGGGCGTAGAACAGTGGACTCTCTCCACTGGTAACCTCAGCCCAGTGTGTTGCCCGACCTTTCTTTGTTGACACAGTCATTTGGATATTAAATCAGCTCGCCCATGTTTCAGCTGTCAATCAGGTGCTAATTAAAATGTTTAGAACCACACAATGACCACATACCTCTTCACCCACAGTGTACCGGAGAGGAGAACTGGGTAGACAGCCGGACAGTCTACATCGGCCAACGGGAACCCCCACCGGGAACAGAGGCCTACATCCCTCAGAGGTTCCCCGATAATCGGATCGTGTCTTCCAAGGTAGTCCATGGACATGAGGAGTTTTGGTGCAGGAACGCATGAAACATGCTCTTCCTAGATGATTGTCGATGTTGTAGGGCAGTGTTTCCCAGTCTGATCCTTGAGGAACTGCAGACAGTCCACAAGGGATGGAGTAAAAACACAGACCATCTGTGGATCCCTGTGGCCCAGATTGGGAAACATTGTTGTAGAGAGAAAAGGGCCACAGTCACACCTTAGGCTTCAAAGTCTCGCTGCAGATCCTCCAAACATAGCTGTGTGGAAATAACCTTGAGAATTTCTCTGGTGGTCTACTGGTCAGGATTTGTAGCTCTCACCAGCAGGGCTTGGCTTTGATTCCCGGTCAGGGAATGCTACGTGTCAACTTGTGGCCCGTTTTTGGGGGGTGTGTGTGGTTCAGGCAGAATCTCCACTGGGCCCTTGAGCAAGACTCTTAACCCCCCCCCCCCAAAATGCTCTAGGGATGCCAGATAAATAGCCTGACCCTATGCCTGAACCCCAAGCTTTGCATTTAACTCTATATGTGTGTCTCAAAGCAAAACAAGGGACGTGTGGAAAGGGGATATGTAAAAAGAGGCATTCCAATGTACCTGAACTTATTTTGCATATACCTCTTAGCATATAAGAACATCATCCTAACATGCCCACCTTGTTTTCCTCTGTGATGCTGCCAAGCTTCCTGAAGCACTGGTCAGCACAGCACCAATAAACCGCCTCCCTTCCACCTTTTCCACAAGCCCAGACGAGGAGCCCAATGTCACGCTTTGAGTCATTGGAGCTTGGCAGCTCAGATTAGGCTCCCAGTCACTGTCATAGACTTTGCTACACCTATATGTTAAGAACCAGCTGTAGAAGATTTAGAAGCATAAACTCCCTTCACAGCACCAAGCATGTCTGACTGATCGCATTAAAATTTTCCAACTAACTTGTTTCCATTTCCATCACAGTACACCTTCTGGAATTTTGTGCCGAAGAACTTGTTCGAGCAGTTCAGAAGGGTTGCGAATTTTTACTTCCTCATCATATTCCTGGTCCAGGTGAGGATTTTTGCTCCAAATAACTCCCACAGTTTGCACTGTGAGTTGTGGCAGCAGTAACTGTTTACCTCTGCTCTCTCCCACCATTTCAGCTGATAATCGACACCCCCACCAGCCCCGTCACCAGCGGCCTGCCCCTTTTCTTTGTCATCACTGTCACCGCCATCAAACAGGTAAGGTTCTATTGTCACGGAATGCACTGGGGAGTGTTGGAGAATGTCAGCGCATTGGTTGAATGAAAAGCTTGTGTCAAACCCTCCTGTGTGTCAATTGAGCTGGTTAGACTATGCTTGGACTCTACTCCCAAAGCAGCCATGCAATGGTGACTTAGTAGCTCTGTGCAATGGTATAGGATAGTTAGCTTTTGCCAGTACACAACTTACTTTTGGTGACAGTGAATCCAAATTGAATATGGTGGGTACGTATCCTCTCAACCCCCTACACCCATTGCCCACACTGGCCTTGGTGTCTTGCTAGGATGCAACTAGTCATCAGGCTCTTGTGAAGTAAAGATCAGGGTGCTGAAGAATGTTTTTAACTGCCCTCTGGTCATCATGCACCATGATACATAGAGCACCAGCTGATGGGCAGTTTGGTGGGGCAAAATGTGGCCGTAGGCACAAGTGGCTTGGACTTACTGCAAGGTGGATTGTCAGTAATTATGAAGCAAGGGCTGGAACCCAGTGCCTGAGGTTGTGATCATAAAGTATTTGTGATCACATTTGGGACAACGGTGTTGTCATCTTATGATATGAACCATTGAGGTGCTTCCTATGCTGTAGCAATAGCTGTGTTGAGAGATGCAGTGAAAATCAGGTTTTCTTTATGAACCTAAAAAAGGTGAAGCGGTTGCTGCCTTTAATTTTCTGGAGTTTTCTAAAACCTCTTTCGATTTGGAGGCATCTGGGAGACAGAGCTCTCAGATTCACGAGTCAGATGCCAGCGCTGATGTCGGCGGGCCGTGAACAGGGACAGCTGGCGTGGCCTTCACACACCAAATCAGGCCCACTGACCCAACAAAATCACTTTCCCCCTTCTCTCTGGTAGCTAAGACGTGTGTACATGGCAAAATAGTGGAGAATCATCTCTTTGTTAATATCTCAGATATCACGCCGTCTTGACTATAGAATTCCTGGCTGTATTAAATCATAACAATGAGATATAAATGAAGATGAATTAGGTCATTGTCTTGCTGTACACCATCGTTTGTTTTTTTTCTTCTTTTGTCCTCCTGTTATCCCGCCCCAGGGCTATGAAGATTGGCTACGCCACAAAGCTGACAATGCTGTCAACCAATGTCCTATTCATATCGTCCAGCACGGCAAGGTGGTGAGGAAACAGAGCCGCAAGCTGCGGGTGAGGGTCTGCTGGGAGATGGGGGCCGTTGGTGGGTGTGTAGGAAGCCTGCCGTGAGTCAAACCCCATGACAGCCACTGGGCGTCTTAAAAACAACGTGCGGTCTGTCATGTTATAATGAAGAGCCCTGTAAAAATGAACCTTTATCAGTTAGAACATTTATTTTTCTGCCATTTACCCCCATAAAATATTGTTAATCTGTCTAGCTTTTATGTCGTCATGCGGCTTGATTCTCAAGGTTTGTTGCTGGGCAGCTAAACGACAGTTTCCTGTTCACTTTGGGATTCTGCTCCACCGTGCAGCCTTTGGTATGCTTCACCTCGGCCCCTCTGCTGCACATGCGAGCTGTGTTTGTCTCAGTCTCTGTGGCCAACTCGATTTAACTGGCCCACTTAACAATTGGCAGGGATATCTTAGCTTGGGAAGGGGAGGGGGAGCGCGTGCAACATAGCAGCTGTGCCTGAGATGCAATGAAAATTCCCGCTAAGCCACTAATGCAATCAGCGTCTTCATATCCTCTTATGTTAAAGACGTCGCAGCCTCACCTGAGCACTAGTATGAGATACTACCTAAGCCTGCTGTGCACAATGAACGTTTCAGCCGTGTTTGGGTGGAATTTTAGAACTTTTCCCTCCTTATTCTCTGATGTTAACTACCTGGTTTACTGGAGTCTAAGTTCCTCTTTCTTCTGGCAAACCTCAGCTGGTGATTCCTGGGCTCTCTGATTCACCAGAACTGATCAGCTATGTCTCTTTATATTGCCCCTTTTTAGGGAGACCAGATAATCCATGTCAGGGAGGACACTCTGATCTAGGACAGGATTTGTAAACTACCACTTTAATTAAAAGGACCTGGATTTCACTTAATCACCGAGTTGTTGCTGTGTGCTGATTGGTCAGTCTCCTATAATCATGCATGTGTCACAAATGTTAATGTGAAACAGCTGGATGAGACTTTCAATCAAGGAAACAAACCAGTCAAAGCACAAGAGGAACTGAACTATTTAGCGAAGAATAGGTGCCTTTCAGTTTTTAAATAGTTTGTAAAACCTGAAGTAGCTCAAAGTGTCTTCCCTGACATGGACTGTCTGTCATCCTACCCCATTTCAAAGTCCAGTACTGAACACTCACCTCCTTAGGTCTAAAGGAGACACCATGTAGTAATGATAAAAACAATGGCAGATTTTTCCACGTTTAGATGGTGCTAGTGGCACTTTCCAGAATATCTTACTAATGAGCCAGGTCTCTTCGCTCTGGAGACTCATTGTAAGCAAATTGAGCATTTGAATTGGTGAACTTTCCTTGTTGAACTTGTCATAGCACAAACACTGAAAACTGTTTAGTGTTTTCCATGTGTCCCTGAACTGAAATGAACTGTGCAAGAAAAACAAGAACAACAAATGAAAAATATCACTAATTGAGCTGAGCCACACTGTTTAGAGCAGTGTTTCCCAACCCAGTCCTCGGGGAGCCCTGGACAGTCCATGTTTTTGCTTCCTCCCAGTGCACCTGTACCAGGTATTCGATGTTCCTGTTTGGCTGGGAGGTGGGAGGGAGCAAAAATGTGGACTGTCCGGGGTTTCCCGAGGACTGGGTTGGGAAACACTGGTTTAGAGGATTTAGCTGTTGCTAAGACATACAGCTTTCAATCTGTTGCGTAACACATGATCCTGTGGAAAAAAAAAATATGAACAGATGACCAAAATGTAATGAGGTCTATGTGGGTGTTTATTTGTTATTGTGAACCAAATGGTTAATTGAGAAACACCAGCTTGCTGAAATTAATGGTAGGTTTATCATAATAATTTATGTGGACTGTGTAGTGTTTCAGAACTGTAAAACAAAAAAAAACGCAGCAACAACTCAGACTTAAGGCATACAGCCCGGGTATCACCACGACATTGTCAGTGCTTGTAAGAAGAACCTCAGAAATTAAATGTTGGCAATACAGATGTTTATTTTTTCCCCAAAGAAGGTGAAAACAAATGCAACAAACAGCAGTGTTGGTAGGTGCTATCAGGGAGGGACGGGCCCAGAGCTTCTCTCAGTGAAGACGTTGCTTTCTTCCCTGCTCGCACTCTACTTACCTTCTCAGGTTGGGGACATTGTCTTCGTTAAGGAGGATGAGACATTCCCCAGTGACCTCATCCTCCTGTCCACGAGCCGGGATGATGGCACGTGCTTTGTGACAACGGCCAGTTTGGACGGGGAGTCCAGTCACAAGGTGAAGATCTTCTGTAGCTTAAGGCTTGTTGGTTGTAGGTCAAGACTTAGTAAACGTTCAAAGGGCATTCTTAGGTTACTCTAAAGCTGTAGCTAGGCTGAAGTCCAGCTAAGTTAGCAAAGTGGCTTGTGACTGAATGGCTTATAACTGTGTTTGGACATCGAGGTAATTACTGGTTATGGTCTTGTACTGCTGCGATAATGTCCTGACCAACTTATCTTCACACCCCCTGCAGGATCCTTAACGGTCATGCTCTGCAGATACCTCATAAATACTGTAATTCTGTAATTGGGCACAAATAGAACAGAATTATTGTTTAGGTTGTCACAGTCAATAACGCTCCCATCATTTACCTTTAAGTAAAGGATTCTGTGTAATCCCTTTGAACTAAATGCTGAAGGGCATGTGACAAATGACAATTGTCCTCTTGAATGGAAGGGGGGGGGTGTGTTCGTATTCAGATAGAATAGCGGGGCGTCAGGACAGAGAAAAGAGTGGTACAGAGTAAAGCGGAGAGATGGAGAAAAGGAGATGAGTGAGCCGATGTGTTTGGTGTGGCTCAGGTCATCCTGTGGCCCGATCATGTCTGACCCCCATGACTTCTTGGTGTCACATTTACTATTTCCTTACTTTTTCTTTCCCCAAAAAAGACGTACTATGCAGTGCAGGACACAAAGTCATTTAATACTGAGAAGGAGGTGGACATGCTGAGGGCCACCATTGAATGCGAGCAGCCACAGCCTGACCTTTACAAGTGAGTGACCCTGAAGGACCTCAGGGAAGCCAGGGATGCCGACAAACACAGCGTGCGTGTGTGTGTGTGCGTTGTGTGTGTGTGTGTGTGTGTGTGTGTGCGTGTGTGTGCGCGCGCGTGTGTGTGCGGGTGTGTGTGTGTGTGCGTGTGTGTGTGTGCGTGTGTGTGCGTGTGTGTGTGCGTGTGTGCGTGTGTGTGTGCACGCGCGTGTGCGGGTGTGTGTGTGTATGTTTGTTAATGTGCCACATAAACAATTGAGCTTGAACCACTCCCCTGCTTTCAGATTCGTCGGACGCATCAATATTTATCAGGACCGAGATGAACCCATCGCAAGGTAGGTCTATCATATTTCCTGCTTTCCCTGCCAGACAGGAAATTGATTACATGTTAAAATAGCCATTTGCTATGGCACAGAGCTCATAGAAGCATAGGTTTTGCTATACTGGGTCTACATTTTTATATATTGATAGCTTGCATGCATGGCTGATATATTACGCTGTTGATTTATGGAAGGCTGTTATTGTTTGGCTCCTCCTAAAACTTCCCAGCCCCTGTGCAAATCCCTCTCTTCCTCTTATAATTGTTTTTGAATCTGAATTTCTTTTTTGAAAATTCCCCGTCACAGTATGTGGGGATTACCGTGTATGTTAACCGGTTCGGTTGAATAGCGAAGAATTTAATCTGACGTTCAAGCATGTTTGTGCGCCGGAGGGAAGGACGTGTCCCATCTTGCTCTGAGGTGATGGAGATGGTAAATACACGAGGATGGGATGTTCATTGACACTAAAGAAATCTGTTTCAGCTGCAGGTCTGCTTGTCAACAAGGATGTTTAAGTCAATTTGAGGTCAAATTAGGTCTGTGTTATTATATACACATTTGTTTGCATTTCTCTGTTTTGTACAGTTGGTTGTGATTGATTTTAATTTGATTTTGGCCTTAGTGACATTATATTGCTTCTGACCAAAGTCCACCAGCCAAGAGATGATCACTGATTGACGTCATGGTAATTTACTGAAAGTACACACCACGGTCAATGATGATTAAGCTATACCGTCTCTCCTTCAGGCCCCTGGGTTCTGAGAATCTGCTTCTGAGAGGAGCCACACTAAAGAACACAGAATTTGTTTATGGTAAGGATCTGCATGGCCTGAAACAGCAGCAGCCCGGTGCATTCTGGGAGAGACCAAACCATTTTAGAAATGATGGTACATCAGTGAGATGGGCTGGCGTGTGCTCATTCCTCCGAATAAAGCCTTATGGTTATAGCAGCGCGAATTGAAATTGCCGTTATTCATGAGGAAGCAGTTATGGCTCCGCGGTCTGTCATGATCAGCGCTGAATTGGCAGAACAAAATTTACAGGTATTTTCTGCTGCCTCATATTACTGCACACTTCCATCTCATTAAAGAAGAATCGGAGCGAGCCAGAGACAGGTCTGTGATGGATAACAGTGTAAACAAAATAAACAGGTGTTCCCGTACTGCAGTGTGATTTTCCATTAGATGGGGGTTTCATAGCTTAAGTCAGACACCAACCTGTTTCAGTGTGCAGTTACATGTTGTTCTGTACTGACTGTGTAACAAAGTAATGTGTACATCTCATCATTCAAAAAAAAAACAGGGCTCTTGCATTCTCGGGGTGGAAATCCTGTGTTGGGCTTTTTGAGTTATTAGGCTGACTCCTTGTTAGATGCTTACACATTGTGTGGGCTGAAGGTGGGCAAAGCTCACCCCAACTGATTTGGAATCAGTTAATGCCACTTGCATTTTTACCAGCTGTCGCCATTTATACCGGCATGGAGACCAAGATGGCCCTCAACTACCAATCCAAGTCGCAGAAACGTTCCGCCGTCGAAAAGTAAGAGTTGCATAACCAACTCATCTCACATTCAGAATTCTTCTGTGTTTGTATTCATACTGTATATTAGTGATTTGGTACATGTTGTGACCTGTTCAGGACCTGTAGAGGTTCGTCATGTTGACTGTATTCATTCTGCTGCTTAAACACACTCAGCTGGTTGTTTCAAGCAGATAAAATTCCAACAAGCTGTTTACATCAGAGTCTGTAATTAGTCTGCTTCACAATGCCTTGCCCCATGCACCCCCCGCCCTCCTTTACTAACCCTTTCCATTCCAGCTAGGTCCATTGCCACCGAATAACAGATCTGTGCTTTTAAATGAGAAATGAGTTTTAAATGGCCAGCTCTTGCCCAGTTGTTCTCACAAGCACCTTGACCCCTGAGCTAATTACCTCGGTAAATCACAGTGTAATTAACGTGGAAGCTGTTGTTCCAGTTGTGTTGATGTAGCCGTTGTTTACGGTTAATGTGTGGCGTTTGCCCTGTAAGCCTGTCCAGATAAGAGCTCAGTGAACAAAAAGCCAGTTTAATGGATTTGGACTTGGATTTGTGACTAAAAGAGCTTTATTCCTGAGAAACAAACAGATTTCTGCTGTTGCATAAATTGCTTCAGTAAAACACATCTTGTTGGGAAAAGATGTAAATCTCTCTGTGGTCCCTCATCAAATAAAAAAATGTCAAGTGAGAGCATAAAGTAGTTTTGTGTGTTCCTCACTGGATCTCTTGCCCGTTTACCTGCATAGGTCTATGAATGCCTTCCTGGTTGTTTACCTGTGCATCCTAATCAGCAAGGCCCTGATCAACACAACACTGAAGTACGTATGGCAGGCTGACCCTAACCGGGATGAGCCCTGGTATAATGGAAAGACAGATCACGAGAGGCAGCGACACGTGGTAAGCCCAGATAGTCCGTCTTACAAACTCCCTCTACGCACCTCTGTCCCCTCCCTCTAATGGTAGTTCCACTCCTTTCATCCCATAGATGATCAGAGCTTTCACCGACTTCCTGGCTTTTATGGTCCTGTTCAACTACATCATTCCTGTGTCCATGTACGTCACCGTTGAGATGCAGAAGTTCCTGGGTTCCTACTTCATTACCTGGGATGATGAGATGTTTGATGAGGAGCTCGGCGAGGGAGCTCTGGTTAATACCTCTGACCTCAATGAAGAGCTGGGGCAGGTATGTGGGCAGAATGAATCCTTTGCATGGGCGCCTGAAAATCCAGACCTGAGACATAGATGCTGCCTCTGCATGAAGGACGTTCTGTCCTGGGATAAACCCAGTCAACACAGAACTATCTTTTGGAATATTTTATTTAGAATCATTCTGCACAGTTGACTTCCCACATCCAGGTTATTTTGGTTTGTGGTTCTTCCTAAGGGATCTCAAGAAAAGAAGGGAAACTAGATGTATTTATGATCTCATAAGGCTACTGTATGGTGGCCTGCCTATGAAGAGATCTACCTGATAAGTAAATTCCAACCCCCACCTTCTAGGTGGAATATGTCTTCACCGATAAGACTGGTACCCTGACAGAGAACAACATGGAGTTCATAGAGTGCTGCGTGGATGGCCATGTCTACGTCCCACACGCCATCTGCAATGGCCAGATTCTTTCTGGATCCTCTGGCATTGACATGATCGACTCCTCACCTGGTCCTGATGGCAAGGTCAGAGACACCTGCATTTACTAGGTCAAGCCATCAAAATCTCGGCTTCTGGTGTTTTTTTGTGCTTTTGTGTGATTTTTAACTTGCGAACGTTACGTTTCCTTAGCACGGTTGATATCATTCCCTACTGTTATTGACACTACTGCCCTGTGCATTCTGCTGCCCCCTTGTGGCCAGGAGCGTGAGGAGTTGTTCTTCCGTGCCCTCTGCCTGTGCCACACTGTGCAAGTGAAGGAGGAAGAAACAGTTGATGGCATCAAGCGGGGGATCCACCAGGGCAAGGCGACCTCATTCTACATCTCTTCCTCTCCAGACGAGGTAGCATTGGTGGAGGGCATGAAAAGGTGAGTGATGGCTGTCACTCAAAACATGCATGAAGAAAAGAACTGACATTGACCATTATATTTGTCCTGGATGTCATTTCTGTACTTAACTCTAAATAAATGCAATGTCACCAACTATATTTGTTATCACACGCCTGTGAGTTCTCCAGCTCTGACGGTGTTAACTGCTCTTCTCTTTCCTAGGCTGGGGTTTACTTACCTACGGCTAAAGGACAACCACATGGAAATCCTGAATAGGGAAGATGAGGTAGAGAGGTGGGTCATCGCTGAAGTGTTTTTTCCCCCAGATTTATAAAGTGTGGCTCTGTATGCAGTATAGTTACATTAAATACAGCCTGTGTCATAATGTGGATGAGCCTAGCACAAGTCTTTGGTGGTGGATTGGCAGTGTGTCAGGCCTGATCCTCAGCCATGTGCCCAGTGCTTCCAGGGATAGACTCCTTGTGACTGCATAGTGCACTGTTTCCCAATCTGGTCCTCAGGGAATCGCAGACAGTCCATGTGTAGTGGATGAAAGTGGTTAAAAGACGGATGGATGAATACATGGATAGTTCAAAACTTTTAGTAGAAAAATCTGGGTGTCAATTGAAAGTCATTCTAAAAAGTAACATCTGTTACCAAAGAGACCAAACGTGACAATCACAAGCTTTCATTTTTCAAGACAAAGTGCTGTGGGCACAGTATACATACTAAATGACCGTGCCAAACTATCACACTCTGCCCGATCATGTCTTACCCATTGTGGAGGGATTACATCTTGCTGGGAAGTATGATCCTGCTAGCCCCTGAATGCCTACAACACAACAGAGGTGGAAAGTTCAGGTCCAGAAAGTACAAATCCAGACCAAGGTTTTATTTCCCACACCCTCTCTCTTCTCCCCTTGGATTGAAGGATGGAGGAAAACCACAAAAGCAGGAGGAAAGTGGGGATGTGAGAGACCAATTTACATGTGCCTGCTCTCATTTGCCAGGGAACTCCAGCCATTGCTCATTGACCTATTGCGGGACAGCATTAAGAAGAAACACACGGGCTGTCTGAAGTATTGACTGCTGACCAACATTTTGTGGTTCCCAGCAAGTGATGGGTGCTTTTGTTTTTGGCCGCAGGTTTGAGCTACTGGAGGTGCTCAACTTTGATTCTGTCCGAAGGAGAATGAGTGTGATTGTCCGCTCCAGCTCTGGTAAGTTCCTCAGGGTCATCCTGGTCATTACAGCTTCTCTGGGTTGGCTGTTACGTACTTCATCTATAGTGAGATGCTGAAAATGTATTGAAGGGATACAGAAAAGCCCGCATCTGTGTATGTGGGTGAGCAGGCTGACAGCATCACACCTTATACTCCTCTTCCTGCTCCACACAGGACTTCTCTACTTGTTCTGCAAAGGAGCCGACTCATCCATCTTCCCAAGGGTCATCTCTGGGAAAGTGGACCGGGTCCGAGCCCGGGTGGAGCACAATGCCGTGGTGGGTATCTCAGAACCCGTCACCGCTGGTTTCTTCCGCCTTGCCCGCCGGAACATGCTCAACTTTTACAGACAATGTGGGTCTGTGGGGGTCCTCTAAAACTATCCATGGTCCGATCCCCCCTTTTTAGAACCGGTGTCTGGTTTGGACCTATCCCTGCAGCTCTGTGGGGTTTGGGCTCCTTGAGGTATCATCAAGTTCGGTACACTGTTCCAGTTTCGGCGGTGACCTGATAAGCAGGGATAATTGGAGGACATCTCCCAGGGGTTGGACTGCAGAGAGATGTCATTAGCCTGTACCCTCCCTCCCACAACTCATGGCCTAAATATTTCCGCTTTGTAGATGTATCAGAACCACACCTGTGGTGTCATCAAGCTACTGCAGCTAGGTAATTTATAATGTATTAATTTACCAAGTATAGTAAAAAGATGGAAATGATGGGTACCCCGAGTGGAAATTCTAACATTTAAAAAGCATCTGTTTTCCCTGAGGTCCTTGTAATCTTTGTTACTTTTACAACATCAATATTCTTCCTGTCTTTCTTCATTGCTCAGATTTCACATGTGTGAAGCCACAGGAAATACCCCACATTTTGAACAATTCTGGTATTAGTTAGGTATTTCTTTGGCAGCTTTGCTAAGTGCTACTCCGCAGTGTATTTCTTGACTGATGTATGCAGATAATTGTTCACAGTGTTCTTGACCTGCTTTCTTCACATTTAGCCATAGTTCCATTTTTCACTCTGTTTTTTGATTTGCCTGTGTCTTCAGATCTCAATTTTTATGCTATAAATGTGGTGTCATCAGCATATTGAAGGTGTCCATCTATAAAAAGTCAGTAATATGGAGTAAAGACAGGAAATGTCCATAGCTCACACACACACACACACACACACACACACACACACACACACACAGGTTTGCAATTATATCTTTGTGGAGACTCTCCACTCTAATCCCAACATGACGACCTTACGTAACCCCTACCCAGCCCTAACCTTAACCATAAGTAACCAAACAAAATACAAGAATTTTGGCATTTTTACTTTTTTGATTGCGTTCATAAATCTTTGTGCGGACCTCAAAAAACAGGTTTTTATTACATTTTGGGGGACATTTGGTCCCTACAATGTAATATAAACCTAATCCACACATACACACACACACATATAATACCAGTCGAACGTCTGGACACACCTACCTATTTTGTTTTTCAATATGAGTGCTGCATTTCTCTTGGTTTTGCAGTATTTGATATGTATTGTGTCATTGTCTTGAGGTATTTTACTACAAGGTGAAAAACAACTAAAATAGAGACAAATACATTAAAAAGAGACTTTTGACTGACACTATATATACATATACAGTATTGTGCAAAAGTCTCAGGCAGTCAAAGAAAACGTTGTTTAAATGATCTGCATGTTGGTGTAAAACTATGATATGTCTGTTAAAGTGTGTCAGCTTAGCCGTTCCAAAACCGCTTCTGAGATCCCCCCAGTGTTTGCAGCAATCGTCCAAAACACCCGTGTATTTTTTGACTCGACCACTAACACACATTGTTTGACCAATCAATACCGCATTAACTTTTTAAACTAATTAGTTAATTTAGAGAGCTGGTGAAGAAATTACATGGAATACATGGAATGGCTGGGGTGCCCCTAGGGAGAGGTTTGGGAGCTGAAGCGCTGATCATCTCGTCATCCAAATAGATATCTGTAACTTTCTGGGGAATAGAAGAAATTCCTTTTAGCTTTTATTGAGTTACTATTAATTTGCATATATTCTAATGTTAAACTGTGTTCTTTTGTTCTGAGCAGAAATATACGTAGATAAATAGCTGTAAACATTTCCTTTGACTGCCTAAGACTGTGGCCCAGAACTCTATATACACACACAGGAAATCTGATATAAATAAACGGTGCTTTATATATTTGACTTGTATAGCAGGAAATATCTGCTGGTTACACATAAAGCAGAGAACCTTTAGACCCTTTCAGTCTGTAGCTGATGCATACCAGCTAAAGAAGCAGCACATCCCAATGATGACTTCAGCTAACCAGTTAGCATTCCCCCCCACCCCCCTCATGATGATCACGTGATTGATGGCTCCCTGCAGGAGGGCCTTCGGACACTCTGTGTGGCCTACAAGGCCCTGAGTCAGGAGGAGTACCACAACATGTGCCAGCTGCTGGACAGTGCCAAACTGGCCCTGCAGGACAGGGACAGGAAGCTGGCAGAGGCCTACGACCTTATCGAGAGGGATCTCGTCCTGCTGGGGGCCACTGCTGTGGAGGATAGGTATGGGGAGCAAAGGGGGCGCCGTGCCCACTGGGGATTCGCTGATCCAGGTCTCATAGAGGCTGCCACGTTCACTTGGGATTGGCCAATCCAAGCTGCATAGAGGCTGCCACACCCACCTGGGATCGGCCAATCCAAGCTGCATAGAGGCTGCCACACCCACCTGGGATTGGCCAATCCAAGCTGCATAGAGGCTGCCACACCCACCTGGGATCGGCCAATCCAAGCTGCATAGAGACTGCCACACCCACCTGGGACTGGCCAATCCAAGTTCCATAGAGACTGCCACACCCACCTGGGATTGGCCAATCCAAGCGGCGTAGAGACTGCCACACCCACCTGGGACTGGCCAATCCAAGTTGCATAGAGGCTGTCGTGCCCACCTGGGATTGGCTGACCAAGGTCACACAGCCCATTTAGGATTTCCCAGTGTCACTTTCCGTGGTGGTGACTTTCACTGCACTGGAAGCCGACTCACACCTGTTTGGATATTTTGTTTTATGCCAGTGAGGATTACTGAAAAAACGCACTGGTCTTAAAGACGCGATTAAGTATCTGTTTTTGTTTTTATGGTTTTCAGGGGATTTCCCTTTTCCTGTTTATATTTTGACTAGTTTTTGGACTTTATTTGGGAAGGAAATGGTGATTGGCCATCTAGGTTGATTGACTGTCTGACTGGCCCCTCCAGGCTCCAGGAAAAAGCAGCGGACACCATCGAGTCACTGCACAAGGCCGGCATGAAGGTGTGGGTGCTGACAGGGGACAAGATGGAGACGGCGGCGGCCACCTGCTACGCCAGCAAGCTGTTCCGGCGCAGTACGCAGATCCTGGAGCTGACCACCAAGCGCACGGAGGAGCAGAGCCTGCACGACGTGCTCTTCGAGCTCGGCCGCACCGTGCTGCGGCAACACGGCAGCCTCACGCACGACACCTTCTCCGGGTCCGTGTCTCTGGCTCTTAGGGCTTCCCCCCGCCTGTCCATGTGACATCATCACTGCTTTACAGCTCACACAGCTACACTATTAGGTCAGGCTGGTTGGGTCCAGCATCTGAGTCTAAGGTGCATCAGGAAATTTTACAGTTATGGCTCCTGGCACTCCAATGGTCCTCTACTTCCATAATGTCCTTTGACCTCCTTTAGTTACTATCCATCAGGGAGGACCCAACCCCTACCTCAGTCATCTACCATGATCCATCCATTGCTTCATTTACTGAAATCCACCTGAAACTGATGTTTTTCAAAATCAGCTGAAAGTTATTTGCACTCCAGTACAGAATCTAAAAGTATAAATGTATTAATTATTGTATAGTACGAATCAGAAGTCTGGACACACTTGCTTTTAATGCATTTGTCTGTATTTCAATGTTATTTTATGTTATTCACCTTATAGTAAAGTGCCTCGAGGCAGTGAAGTAATATATATCAATTAAAACAAGACATCGACCCTAAGCAGACCTCGAGGTTATTTAAGTACTGTACTCTCTTGTGAA
>JAODLD010000086.1:244438-263939 GCA_026781065.1 Mormyrops boulengeri | reverse complement strand
GGGGGGGTTCGGGTGGGGGGGACCCGTGGATGAAGATGAGGTGTGCTGCCTACAGAGTTACCGACAGGGCAGAAGCCTGTGTTCTGAGTGTGTTTGTTCCTGCTGTTCACAGAGGTTGATGGCAGATGGAGTCTTTCAAAGGGTGCTGCCGCAAGGCCAGGATTCCCTTCTAGACCCACCTCAGTGCACCACTGAGACCTAGCTGCACCATGGTAACCACAGGGGGGTGAGCGTGGTGCCTGGTGTGGCATACTTTTTAGGGGGGATCAGGATGGGGGGAGTTGGATATTTGCTGGAAGCCACTGATTGGCCTGTCTCCCCATTCTGACATACATACATGCATGTTAACCCCCATCTTGCAACACCAACTTGTCTTCTTGCACCTGTTGGACAGGGGTCTTCTGTGGACTTTCTGTGAGCTGCTGTTTTAACACGGAGTGGGGCTGGGTTGGGGAAGTGAGAAACCTCACAACTCAAAGGCTGTTCCTTCCCGGATAGAGTGGGCACACATCTTAGATGTACTATTTAGCTGATAAGCCTCTTTTGGCATAAATGAAATGCTTTCGTGACAAAAACACAAGAACAAACCAGGCAAAAAAAAATCATGCGAGGATAGAAATCAGTGCAGCCAATTCAAATTTCAAAACATTAGCACAGTCCTTAGAGGTATTCCCCAGCTTATCGTACCTTCTTCAAAACAAAAGCAATTTGCTGCCCTCTTGTGTTGAGAGTGAGATTACAGGCAGTGCTTAAGCGTTTGGAAACGGATCTGTGTAACTTCAGTTTGCCAACACGGACCCTCTGCCTTAATTAAAGAGTGTTGTGCTTCTTGGAAACTATAATTGGATGGAGGGCGAGCTGGCCTTTGCAGCCTGGCCGCCTTCCCCCATGGCTGGAAGCTGAATTAACGCATAACCAGCTACTCAGCATCAGTTAGCAGTGTGTCCTGACATGGAATGTCATATATAAAGACGACTGTATCTGTGGATGGACAAGCTGCATGTAGGTTTATATACTGAAAATGAATCCAGTTTCCAACCATCTTTCCCTGCCCTTAGTGTCCCGACTCCATCAATTTTTGGGAACGGACAGCCTCCCTGTTGTATCCACGTACTTACATGCTGTGAGCATGAGCTGTACATTTGTCGTGATGTTCACATGAGCACTTCTCTGTTTTCTGGTCGTATCCTGTGTGTCTGGGCGCGTGCAATGAATGCCGGGCCCCCTCTGTGGATTCTCTCTAACACCGGTTTCTCCTCCCCACCTCTGTGTCCCACCTCTCTCCATCTTTTCCTCAGAATGCAGAGAAGCTGTACCAGAGCCACCTATCAGAGTTCACACCTCTGCCCTTGCTGAACTCCTCCCACCCGGACTTTGAAGCCCACAACGTCAACCCTAGAAGGTCTGGCCACCGTTCTAAAGAACTGATGTATACCCATTGGAGGAGCAGCACTGGCTACTGCACTTTCAGCTCCACCCTCGGTCCCCCTGGCATTGGCCGCACGCACAGATTAGTGGGCCTTGAAACCTCAGTGTAGCCCGGACCTCTGTTACCTATGCCGTTAAGAGACGAGCAAATCCCACAAGAGGCAACCCATGCCAATACCTTGGAGATGGAGCAACCTCATTCTGCTCTAATGGGTTTGGACAGACGGAGACTAGGCTTTGTTTCCTAGAACTCTGACCCACTCCATCCCTGTGGTGTGTGGGGTCAGTACTGTGTGGTCTGGGATCACACGGCCTCTGACCTCACCTCCCGCTTAACCTCTGACCCCCTCTAATGCTGCGGCGAGACTGTGAGACCCGCCCGTTACGCCCTCCTCCCCAGAGACCCTCATATCACTGCCTCTGCAGGTGATATTACTTGAAAAACAGACACGTAAACGCCGGCACCAAGAGCATTGTGATCAACTGTTGGTTTCATGGCAAAGTGAAAGTGAAACTTCAGATGTGTCGGAATCTGCACTGGATGAAAACCTCTGTGCCCGTTTGTTTAACTTGCTCTTTTTTATTATTCTGTTTTTCTTTGTTTCCTGCTGCTCGCAGAACAAACTGGTGTTGTGAAAATCTTTAGTCGAGAAACACCACATAGGACTCTTGTCCTGTTCACTTTCATCGTAAGTGCTGTAGACCAAGCAAGTGTGTTCACTGTGCTAGACTGGTCTTAAAATGAGAGGTAGTGATGGACAAAATGATGCTTCGTGAACCATTTGCTGTATGCATTTTTTTATCCCACTAGATAGCGCTATATGTTCATAAAAGGCCACAAAGCATGTCCCAAAGCAAACGAAAGAACCATCTTATGGGGGTCAAAAAATACAGCAAATGGTTCATTAAGCATCATTTTGTCCATCACTGGTGAGAGGCCCCTCCTTCTAGAACCTCCTTCTGTGGCTCAAGACATAGGTTTCTTACGGCTGCTTGGCTTCTCATGATATATAACCACTGACACAATTCTGGAGGATTCCGATCATATTTACCTCTAAATTTCTTCCTGTAGCCTGTTGTCTTCCCTGCAATTCATTATGTTACTACAGCCTATTTGACCAAAATCACATTTATATCAAATGCAATCGAAAGACTTTAATAGATCTAGTGGTTAGATGACAGACGCGTGGTACAGGAAATTCGATTGTGACCTGTGACAAGTCAGAAGTCAACCACAGCTGTGACCTGTTGCCATGGCAGCCAGCGTACCGCATTTGTGTGACACGTTGTTCTGTCTGTGCTGGATTTGTGCCCCTTTGTCTGTCCCCAGCTGGATGCTTACAGTGTGATTGATCCTAGTAGATTTGTCTGACGGTGGATGTGTGTGAATTCTCTGCCTTAATATTACACTGTTTCTTTTCTTATTGTCTGGAGCCAAAGGTCGGGGGGGAGAAAACCAACAACAACAACAAAAAATAAAAATACACACAATTTGTTTTTGCCTTATGCTGAGATTTGGGCTGGCAGGCATTTTGACAAATTGTAAGCTCTAGTTATCTTGCCTTAAATGACTTGCGCCTCCATCAGTGGGAGGGGTGGGGGGGAGTATTGTAGCCAAAGTGAAGGACTGCACAGTGCTTGGTTGCCTTGGAGACGTGTGGCTGCATTCTGCATATGTACAAATGGTATAAATGACTTCCCGTCCCCCCACACCCACCTCCCATCTTTCCACTGCTGCTTAGCCCTCAGCTGCATTCCTCCTCGTTGTTTCAGTTTAGACCAATAGGCTGTCCTTCAGCCAGCCAAACTGTGTGTGTGTGTTTCCCACAGTTCGGCGGTACTTTTACACACCTACACACATTTTACACATTTCTACATGTCTGGTGTCCACAAACACTGACCCTGCTGCATCCACTGGCTCCACATTCATTACCCGGCCTTTGCCAAGGGAAAAAAAAACCTTCTCGAGAGTTCACCAGAGGCACAGGCAAAATTAGAATGAGCAATTCACCATGATAACTAGAATACTAAAGAATACACACACACACACACACACACACACACACACACACAAATAAGGCTGTGAACTAGTGATGGACAAAATCACGCTTCATGAACCATTTGCTATATTTTTTGATTCCACTAGATGGTGCTCTCTGTTAAAAAAAGGCCCAAAGTAAGCCAAGAACACCATCTAGTGAGGTCAAAACATACAGCAAGTGGTTCATCAAGCATCGTTTTATCCATCACTACTGTGAGCTCTCTTCTCCATTAATTGTCTCTTCCTCGCTTCCTCATTCCTACCTGTCACTTCTCTCTCCATTCTACTTGTGTAGCGATGCTCGCATGAATGTGTGCGCACAGCCGTCGGCCATCCTGTCAGTCCCTCACCGCAACTCACCCGCAGCTCGCTGCACAGCACTCACTCCTTGTGGCTGGCTGCCACTCCAGCACATAGATTCAAAATGTGCTGCAGGGTCAGAAGCACAAGTGTGGGGACACTTTGAAGACCAAGGATTTCTTTGTAAATGTTATAGCTGCTTGTTTAGCTGGTGCCTTCTGGTACTGTCTGTGTTGTGCTGTATTTGGTAAGATATTGTTTTGTTCTATTTTTATATATATACTTTTTAGACAGAGAATGAGGGGGACGGCAGCTTCATGTAAACACACTGATGATGTATTTTAATTTTTAATTGTTTGTACTTTGAGATCTCATGCTTTGTTAAACAGAACAGAAACTTATTTGGTAAATCCTTAAGCTGAATGCTATTTGTATGCTTTAATAATGTGGTAATTATCAGAATGTTTAAGACCTATGGATGTATAAAAGTGGTAGTTGACTTCAGGGCAGGGCGGGGGGGGTCCTTTAAACCTCAGTAATGAGACTTAAATCAGAAGGCAGTGTCACAATCACAACTGTAACACAAGCTTATTTCTGCTACTACATTAATGTAGATAAATGCAAGCAGGATAATTCGCACTGAGACGGTGTGAGTTTAGCTTTTTTCTTGGTCGAAAGCTCTTCTCGTCTTATTCTTAGTTCATACGTGACCAGTATTTGTTGAATCTTTGAGTGGATATTGGGACTTCGATATCCATGTATAGGGACTTCGATATCCATGTATGGGGACTTCGATATCCATGTATACGGACTTCGATATCCATGTGTAGGGACTTCGATATCCATGTATAGGGACTTCGATATCCATGTCACTGAGTCTAATGCCTGCAGTCTTTCTGTGATGGACTTTTTTGTGGGTGGGGGTGACCTCCGTCACTCCATATTTTTGCATTTGCCAAGAAACACATTTTCCCTTTCATATACTTAAGCCATGAGTTACACCTTGTTCAGAGAAGGCGGAAGAATCTGCATCTGGAACCAAAGATTCCTGCATTGTATGTGTTCTCGTGTTTTTGGATGGAATTCCTTGAGTCAGATAATTCATATCAATGGCATGGAAACTTTATGAAGCATAACTGACAATATTTAAGTCTCATGCCTCTGCACTCAGAAACACTGGGGGCTTCTTCCCTACTGTGTTGCACGTGTAGAGCCTCCCATTGAGTAAAATGTACCACTTAACCCTCGAATGAAGCCAGTGGATGATCACTGTTTATTCTGATTGCAAGTGGCTAATACATGTCATGATCTTGAACGTACACAAGCCAACTGCGTGCGACCCATGTGTCTGCGGTGAAGCTGGAGCTGGCGATTGACGATCAGTCACCACCGCTTCACTTGAACAAATAACGCAATTACAGGTAATCACATGTCCTTTTTTTGGACTGGAAGAAGTCGGGTTGATCCAATAGCGCTGTCTCCGACGTGTGTCTGACGTCCATCTAGTATTAACCAGCTTAGACCTTTTGTAAATCTTACTGAAACTTTGTTTTGCTACTTTTGTACTCAGGAGAGAAATTGTATGTTTTATTTATTTAGTAGGATTTTCAGTTTCGTAACCATAACTAGATGCCGACAAAACAAAAAATATATATAAATATAATGGGAAGTACAAAACTTGAAATAAAGCTTTAAAATGCTTCTCTTGTTAACACATTTATTGAAAGCGAGTCGATGGCATTTACATGTGTCTTCTCACATTGGCAAAGGGGGCCTCACTTAAATTCTTTAAAAGCACGTTTGTGAAAGTGTAACCTTGCCGATAAATATATCAGACACACTGCGTTTACTCATTCTGTAGACAAGTTCGGGGACCAGCCTACAGTACACCCAATGTGTATCAAGGTGTAATAATCTCACTCTTAATAAATAAGACACACAATGCTGTATAGTATAGGTTATATATGTACATATACAAAATATTCATTTATGTACAGTTTTGGGGTCTTTTTGTATGCAGTTTTTAAAAGATTGATACCTATAGATACCTGTCCATTTTGCCAGACTTTATGTAGTAACTGTACATTTTCCTGTAATAAAGAACATTTGAAATTTGAATTAATCTCATCTTACGTAATGTCTCACGTAACAATAACATCACTGAAATAATTTGATATCATTTATGACCCTAGTTATCCATAAGGTGGCACTAAAGTTTAATCAAAAACACAATCAATTCGATTTTCAATACCAATTCCGATCCATGTCTGTTTTTAATATGTACATTATTTATAAATTTTTATAACGAACAACGAGCACGTTTTTAACTTGATGCCAAACACAGTAAAAAAACGCTTCCTTTAGGGTATTTTACAGTTACATTTTATTTTTGGTATGTGATAGCACAGTTGGGGAAGGTATTCATCCTGACATTTTAATGACTGAATTAGGTAACGAATATTTTCGAGCATTTCAAGTAGAATGCCGTTCACAGGCAGAGCTCGCTAATGTTGCGACAGGCAGGGGAAACGCACAAGGATGCAATGCTGGTGTTTCATTAAGTTACTGAACGACATGGGCAAGGCCGGCTCTGGACAAAATCACTTCAACCGGACCCCCAAGACGATCAAGCCCGCCCACCGGAGCCCAGCTGTCCTCACGAGACCGCGGGCCTGCGCGTGGGAGTCAGGACACGCGTCAAGTTACCGTCCCTTCAGTACCGCCACTCTGTCGTTAGGGGTCAGCATTTTGCTACTTTTCCTTTCATCTCTCTCCCTGGTCATAATTCTCACCGCCTGAGGCCATGGAGCAAAACAGGCCTCACGTTTTCCTGTTAAGGGGCCTGCAGTCCCGTTTTAATCCTAAGAGGCTATAATGGTCTAATCCTAAACATTTGATTTCCATTGTAATGCTGTACCAGGATTGCCTGATTAAGTGATGTGAAGGGCTATTGAAGCAGGAGAACCCCTGCATTATATTCTTAGACATGCCAAGTTTAGGGTGAGCGGTCAGCACGGTGTTGGCACCTGACTCAGAAATGAAAAATAATCCAGCTGCCATGAGTCTTTATTCCTGCTCAGTCTGTTTGTGAGTAGCTTCTTTTCTAGGATTTGAGTGGGATGCGGTTACCTGCTGCCTGTGTATCGTACAGTGAATCAATGCAGGAAGATGGATTTGCTCAAAAATACCCCTGCGACTGTGGCGTTCGGGCTTTAGTGTTCTGTTTTAAAGGAGCATCGCTAACGTGCTAGCAGGAGCCTGCCTGGCACCGTGAAATAGGATTTTGGGGGAGCCAAGATCCGGAGAGGGAGGGAAATCGGGTGGGGGGGGAGGTGGCTGCCAAGTCTTGTTGATGGCTCCTTTTTTTGTCACACCCCCTCTGTAGCTTCCGCAGTTGGGAGGAGGTGAAGGGGCCCACTCTGAAGGGACCTCCGACAGAGAGCAAGCAGGAAGGCCCGAACGTGACCCCCATCTGAACTGGCGCGTTTGGGAGCCTGGGATTCTCTGGGTCTGCAGAATGTGTTGTTTAAGCACTGGGGGGTTTACTAGCCTATTGTCTGTGTGTTTGTGTGCGAGTGTGTGCAGGCGGCAGATTTTGGAAAGGCCAACTTCTCCTGCATTCGATATTGCCCACACATAGCAGTCGGCGGACTGCAGTCTCTCACACCGCCGTGATCCTTCTCTAAGCCCCACTTTAAAAGGGTGTTTTAAACTAAAGTTCGAAACATGCTTCCTCTTCTACACCAGTGGTGACATCAGTGGTTTCTTTTCAATCACTTCTCAACTCACGCTCTCTCCCCGTCACCTGACCAGGGGCCGTATTCGCAGCCCAGACAGAGAGCATGCTGGGAAGTCCATGTGAGTCTGAGCAACACAGGAACCTTCACAGAAAGTAACTACAGAAGGTGAAAACCTTACCCTGCTTCACGAGGCTAACAGCAGAATGATCATTGTGAGCCTCAACATCTTCTATACAGGACAGACACATCTCCCCATGATAGATAAAACAGAAATGTCATTTTCGTCACTTTTCGTCTGTCCTGTCAGTACAGATCCTTCTCAGAACTGGTATGATTACTGTCTGATCGATGCTTGATCCATCGATTAAATCAGCAAGGAAGGTGAAAGGAATGAGAGAAATATACCCCAGCTGCCTCATTAACGATGATGTGCACTTCCACTGCGTTAATGATGTAGGGTTAGTGTGAAAAAAACCCAGAATATCCAGTACGGATGTCCTGTTGTCAAACATGCTCCGAGGTTTGCTCTCAGTGGTGGGAAATATTATTTACCATTTCAGCGAATTAGCGTAATTAATCGTAATAAGCAGTGGAATCACATATATGTAGGCGACTCTTCCAAGTCTTCTAGAAGTTATAATCTTCAAGTAGGGCTGCCATTGAGTGTGTTTAATGGAGTGTGTGGAGTCACTGGGCTGTGAAGTGTTTCCATTAGCCTCGAGACGGCACTGTCATTTGCCAAGATTGTTTTTGAATCATTACACCTTTTCTTTTATCCCCCCCAACCCCCACCACCCTCGCCTGTACATGCCACATCGCCTGCTCATTATCGACTTCGGAGAGAAGCCGTCAGTAAAAACAGGTGCCGGGCCATTTGGCGGGGGCGGGTGGAGGGTCATGGCTCCGAGCCATACAGGTGGGAGGAGACGAGGGATGGCCATAGAGGGTAACACCTCTTCAAAACGTGAAACGGCTCTGCAAACACTGCGTACACACGCGTGTGTTTGTATCCACCTGGCTATTTGACATTAAAGCTTAGCATGATGTGTTCGGGTCGCCATGCTGGAAGAAAGGCTGACTGAATACTCTGTCTCACCTCCTAACATTTCATCCTTCAGCTTTTTTTATAGGTAGATGAACAGACAGGTGTCATGCTTTGCAGACACTGTGTCTCACAGCTCATATTGTCACCGTGGGGCTCCAGGTTGGCTGAGCAGACTCCCACTCTGTCATTATGAGTCACTCGAGTCCTGTGATGTTTACACATCAGGGGACAGGTACCAGGGCTGCTGAGTGAATGCGTACGTGAATGAGAAGGCGGGCAGCAGCAGGAGCTGTTAAAATCACTGGTGTATCTGCAAACCGGCACTTCCCAGAGACTTTTCTGGGTCACTGCCACCCCAGTCAGTTTCATACTTAACTTAAAGAGAACGTATTTCCCCAAAGACCCTCATGCAGATTTGTGTTTTCTTAACATACCTGGTTCATCGGGATGTTTATGGGGATTTGGCTCAAACTGACCACCCTTCTGATGGGCTGGAGCAGGAGCCAGAAAAGGTAACACTTGTGATTAATGAGTAAGAAACATTATAAAGGTATACCTACAATGGTTGTGTGGCAAAAGGACCAAAGTTAGAGTCTCCAAAGTTACCTTTCTGAATGGACAGGACTCAGCACAGATAAATCACAGGAGAATATTAATATAAAATCATGCTGTTTCAGTGTATCTATAATCAAGATGAGGTTTCATCAGTTATTAACTACTCTATTAAAACCTTAACTCTTTTAATGCAATTAAGCTCCCCCATTTCAAATCTTATTGAAGAGGATCCAAATGCAGGGAGCCAAATTACTCTTATTTATTCCTGTGATTAAAAAAAAGATTTAGTAATTTAATGGTATATTATGTCTAAAGATTATTTTACATCCAACCATTACCATTAACCATTATTTTTAAAAGATAAAATGAGGCACACATTTTTAAAGGCTCGAAAGCAATTAGTGGCATACATATAATTTCACAAGAGTGCATTTTCAAAAGAAATAACATCTGTTATTATTCAAATGACGAGAACAGAGGACATTAAATGATTTGATCAGTGGTTGAATCAGATGGAATATGTCTACTCAACAGCATGAAATATACACACGTCCTCCATGCCAGATAAACCTTTTCTTTCTTAATCAATGACATGAAAAGGTTTCTTTTTTCATTTCCACAACAAACGGAAGGTCAAGACCCCTTGACCCCATCCTCCCCTCTGCCGAGACATACGTGAAAGCAGGAGAACAGAATGTGGCACTTGGGCCCTGTGTAGCACCTTTGACGGGGGTAATCGATTTTGTGCTCCGCCTTATCAAGTGCAACAGCCGTCGTCAATAACAACGGCATGGGAGACGAGTACGGCCTTCCTCTTCAAGGTCTGCAGGAAGCAGGATCAGAGCAGATAAATCTGTTCCAAAGCTTGATGAGAAGGTTTTTTATTCCTAATGAAGGCCTTTGTTTCTATCTGATGCCACGGACAGTAAAACTTGACAGATGTTCAGTTCTTTAAGCTGATAATTTCAACACGGCCAGCACTCACGGCAGTTACCACCGCAGATATGCACAGCGGTCATGACACCCCCCATCTCGAGGAAATTAACACACTCGCACTCGCGCATCCTTGCGGCAAGAGAGCACTCCGATCTGAAGGATGCTGCACATCAGGATGAATTTACTGTCCCTTGGTAAAGGTACGCTGACCACGAGAGGGCTCGGTCTGACTGAACAATCCGTCTCCACAGCTCTCCCTCGTCAGTTTCCTGCGGAGCAATTTAGCCATTTCGTAGTTCCCTTTTCATAACGGCAAATTCAAATTTTTGTACAATACTTCCTCAGAAATTGGATAGTACATGTGATGGGAATTTGCATACGTACTCGGCCGCCTGTATTTTGCGGAAATGTCATGTCGATTTTGAAGACAGGATCAAAAACGTGTCACATGGTTTCCTGGGTAATATAATTCCAGCAAGAACTGGGGCAAATTCTGAGACACGCTGCAACAGGACAGACTGCAGACGGGACACCAGTGGTCAGTATCCCAGCTCCCCCTGTTACTTATGGTTCCTCAAACAAACTGGATCTTTAAATAGATACACAATGCATTATTTTTTCTGGCAGGGTGTCCTCTCCTAGAGCTGGGACCCAGAGTTCAGCGACACCCCATTCCACCGGTCAGGCCAGCCTGTCGTCACACAGGCACCTTCAATCAGCAGACAAATTTTTGCTTTAACGGAGTCTTAGAGCCATTTAATAATAAACACACACACACACCATAAAGTCCATGGCAGAATGGGCAAAAAGAAAACATTGTTCACATTGATGAAACTACAAAACCGCTGCTTGTGTACCGAGAGAGTTAAAGCAGTCAGCAGAAGGGTTTCTTCTGTGCCACGATTCATTAAACGACTTTATAGGCCTCTAATATGTCTGTAATATATAGCCTGCTTGCTGACATGGTTTAATGTTAACATCTGTCTAATTTGCCAGGGTTATCTCACGTTTCATTCTTCTCCTCCACTAACAATGCAACCCTGGATCCATGGTTTCATATTTACTGCTATCGATCACAGGTAATTGCCCTGTCTTCCCCGCCTCTCCGTTCAAAGCCAGCTTCCCTCAACATCTGATGATGGATGGCTGATGGCCTTTCCCCCTTAGCCAGAGGGGGGCGCTGTCCAACTAAAACCTAGAGGGCAGATAACTGCTGCGGATGCCAAAGAGTCAAGACAGGATCGGTGCCCCAACATTTCATTGTTTCAGATATTTATTGGACTGTATGTTTCCTCTTCTCTTGTACAAGTTTTCACAGAATTAACATGAGCATTTCCATTCTTAATATTCAGTGAATTACAGCAAGCAGGTGTAACCAAACCTGATTGTATTCTAACCTGTCCATCTTCGTTACAGATCAGATTCATACTGTCGATGACTGAAGACAAGAATACAAGATGTGGGTCACTATTCCTCTTCATGGGCCACCTCACCTTAGGAGTCTCTATACATTATGGAAATTAAATTATTTAAAAACATGAGATTGTGTACAGTTTCTGTCTGTCACAGCAATCATACAGACCTCACCTTCTCTGTAATCTGCATCAGGCCCGGTTTCAAGAACAAAAAGCCAGTTTTGATTTAGAAATTTTGCAGTAATGTTTATTATGCCAATCTGTTGACTGATCAGTTGAGACACTAACCTGCATATTTTGAAATGCCTACTGTTTGTAACATTATGCATTAACTCCGTGCCGGAGAAACTGACTTTGCCCGAATTAGTTGAGTTTAAAAATGCTTTCTATAAGTAAATACTACGGAGTATTTTTTGAGTTTCATGTATCGTGGCCGAGGGCGCTTCTTAAATCCTCATTATGAAACGCAGAGTGAAAGATCACAGCGTCAAACCCAACGCAGCGTCACCTTTGCAGTTTGCGGTTCAACCGTTTGATACATGTTTGGAGATTCATAATCGTACTTAAAATATTTCATTCTATCATCTTAAGGCGAATTTAGATTTAAAAATGTATTAAAACTAATGGGCACTCGAAGGAACAATGGCATAATCAAGCGTAATAAGGCAGCAGGCGCGGCGCGGACATGTCGGTACCGGGAAAGCGTGTCTGTCAGGTGGGTTTATTTAACAGGTGAATGACGTCAAAGGGCTCTCAGATAATTGCTCCCAGGTTGAGGTTATTATTCGGCTAATTAACTCGGGTTATCGGGCTCAGATCCGGGTGCGGCGGCTACCGCCCATAAATGCGAACTTCAAATCAGCGAATATCGATTCGCTGTGAATAAAATACACCTCGTTCGCGCTCGTACAGCGACATTTAAAAACAAAAGGGGGCGTAGTTAGAGATGAATGAATAGGGGGCTGAGTCTTTACTAGGGGGTGGGTGGCAAACATGTAAAATAAAAAGTTATTAATGACAAAAGCAAATAAATACATATTTATTTGGGAGGTAAAAACATTTTGGGGTGCTAAAGCTCCCCACTAAAATAGGTCTAACGACGCCCATAAAACAAGACTAGCTGAAAAAAGTTATTTATTGCAACCCTTGTCATGTAATATATAATGAGAGGAAATGTTTGAAAGAAAAGCTACAAAGCAGGTGTTTATATCAAGTAAGCCCCCCCGCGCACACATAGGCAGAGAGCGCACTTTGCTGTATCAGCTGTGCAGCCCAGACGGGGCACCTTTCCATTGAGATCGTCTTCCAGGGCTCCCCGCACCTGTTCCGGGCGGCTTGGCACGCTCCGCTGCCCTTCAGCAGATGTTCCCAGCTTTTGTCAGCTTCCTTCTCAGCAGCCCCTCTTCAGGATGGAGGGGGGGGGGGTTGGGGGCTTTTCCTCACTGCTATGCTCATCAAGAGATAGGCAGCATTCCTCTCTTTTCTTCCTCCTGCAAGGAAAAGGGTCAGACCGCTCAGCCAGCCAGAGGAAGCTTGGCGGCATAAGTGCTTGTAATTAGCAATTTTAATTACCAGGTGCTCGCGGGTCATGGGTACCAGACACCCCCCCTCCACCCTATTGTAACAGGGGCTGCCGTTAGAATTTACCCAGCAGCCTCCCCCTCCCCCGCTTTGATTCATCCCTTAAAGATAAGTCATCTGATGGAAATTTTTGCTTTTTAAAAAATGCCCTGCCGTTTTTTTTTTTAAAGCAAACATGGCATTTAAAGGGACGAGTGAAGGTTTAGAAGGTTGAAGGAGACATTATATACTGCCAGCCAACTCTGGGCTTTTCACCTCTCTGCCATACAGGCACGCAGAATTCAAGGCTATGGCGTCCCCTCCCTCGACATCGCAAGTCCTGGGCTTTCTGTTTCTTTTTTTTCTTGGTTGCTCTCGGGAAGGGTTGAAGAGCCCCCACTTTCCCTGATGGATAACGAGGAGAGCAGTAAATGTTGAATAGGACAAAGTTTTAAGTGCAGCGCCATGACTAGATTTCGTAACCTTGCCGGAGCTCAGCTTTGTTTTAGCGATCGGTGTGGGTGTTTTCTCTGGCTACATGGTTTTTTCCCTTTTCCAGGTTATCAGAAAAAAAACTTGTTCTGAATCCCGCTGAAGGCTGCCCCCCTCCCCAGCCTTATTCAAGGTCTAGGCCCCCCACTCATGTCCAGGTGAATCGAAGCCCTCCGTTCACTGAGCAGAATAAAACCACAATAAAAAGAAATCCACATTATTTATGCCGAGCTCCCATCCATCAGCACGCTGTCAAACCGCGGGCAGCCTTGGGTGGCCTGTTCAATGTTTGGTCATTAATCCCCCAAGTTCAGACCTCGTGCGAGATAGAGTTCATTCAGACCTGAAAAGCTGGTTAATGAAATGATCCAGTTTCCTCTTCCAGTAGACCCGTCTACTGCCCAGCCCTGGCTATAAACAGAACCGAAATGGTAGCAGCTAATGGTGAAATTCAGGTGTTAAACTTCATGAAATAATTTGTGCGATTTGCAAAAGTTTGTTTGGACTGTGCTCTTTATTTTGGATGTGACACTAATGATGTGTGATTTGCTGGTTAGGTGCAGCAAATAAGGCCCATAACTGAATGCTAACATGATGGGAACCTGCGTAATAACACATCCCGCACCTGAATTAAAGATGTATGGTGGAGACGAAGATTGTCCCCATTCTAGGTGCTTCTGTAACGGAACGTCAAACGTGGACTGAAAAACCCTCAGCTCTGAAATTATGTAAGAAAAACAATAATTAGTGAAAGACAAAACATATAATAAATATATTTTCTGAAATATTAAGCATTTTAGCAGTTTTTTTTTTGAAGATACTTGCGCAACTATGTGCTCCATTGAAAAAATCAACAGGATGTTTTTTTTTTAATAAAGGAAGCCAGGGAGGTTTTATAATTTTGTGAAAATGATGCTTTGGGCTACTATATTTCTCCGAAAGCCAACCTTTCCAATCCAACCTCCAGGGCACTAATCAGTCCAGCAAGTCTTTCAAATCTCACCGGAGATCTCAAGTTGAATAAAAAATGCAAACAAATCAGTTCTTAGTTTTGTTTTTCTTTTGTTATCTGAACTTAATTCAATTACTGTCTTAATATACAGCCCTTGTCATGCTATAGAATGACACCACCAGTGTCGGTATCTGCGTACGCTTTACAAAGAAAGAAGCCAGCGCCCCAGTCCAGCAGTAGGTGCCCAGCATGGCATTCTGGGATAGGCACTCATTAGCATACACAGTGAGGCGCGCCACACAAAAGCCACCTTTGTGACGGCCATGTTTTGTGTCTTGAGTTCCGACGAAACTGCTCGTTAACATGTGTGACATCTATTGACGAGAGCGACCCCCTACCGGTCTCCATTTTTTTACAGTGCTTGACAAAATCTGTGGTTAGCCTCACAAAAGGAGCCGCAAATCCAAAGAACAAATGGCTTCTCAGGGAACCCTTTTGTGTCCAAATTTGGAATGACAATCGTCGGTTAAAAGAATGACAGGAGATACAGTTGGTTAATGAACAAGCTGCAGTCCCCTTTGCCAAAGGTCTCCACTGTGAGTGATTTGGTCACCTGAGCCTGGGTCTCTGAAATGTGGCTGGAGAGATGTGTCAGCCATGCTACCAGGTCCTCTGGTTGTCCATCCATCTGTTTTCTGTAACTGCTTATCCTATTCAGGTTTGTGGGGGGTCTGGAGCCTATCCTGTAGACCATGAGCTCAAGGCAGGGGCCAGTCCATCGCAGGGCACACTTACACATGTACACCTATGGACAATTTGGTAACTCCAATTAACCTGAGCATGTTTTTGGACTGTGGGGCAAAACTGGAGTACCCAGAGGAAACCCCACAATGACACAAAGAAACCATGCAAACTCCACACACGTGAAGCCATGATGGAGACTCGAAATCCTGTCCCAGAGGTGTGAAGCAACAGGGCTAACTGCTGTGCCACCATGCTGCTTCCACCTCCACCAGATATTTTGGGGCTGGGAAATATCTTGAAGATTAGTCTCTGGATTCCAGAAAGTTCCTTGCCTTGACTTGAGTGACTAACAGTTTAGGTACCAGGAGAATTCTGAGACAAATTATTCCCTTCCTCGCTATCAAGGATGGTCTCTTGGACTTGGAACTGGTTTCCCAAAAAACACTGCTTCAGATTCATGGGCATCTGCAGACATGATTCTCCTGTTTGGACCCTTCTTAAAGTTCATCACATATTCTAATATTGACAACCCATCTGTGAAACCAGTTATCTTGCTTGTTAACAATACCTGCTTATAAGCTATGGGTATTTTGCTGGTTAAAAATCCACACTTAAATTAACCTATACGTTGCCAGTTCAAGAAGTGAGAGGTGCCTCACGTTAAGGTGCTTAAGCTTGATATAAAATATCAAGCTGCATGAACTGGTAAAATGCTAAAAGTGTATGAATAAATGTGTTAGTAGTTTGCAGGTTTTAATGCAGATTCACTAATGTTTAGACTTCCAAGCCTCAGGCCCTGACGTCCTGAAACTCACCGCTTGAATCTTCCTGACTCACTGACTATGTTGAGGTCTTGTTAAGGGCCAGAAGGGGGCTGCGAGAAGATGTGTGGATGGAGGCATCTCCAGAGAGTCATGTGGTCACCTGGGGGAGGCGTCCTGGGGGAGCCATGTGGTTCTTCTGGGGATGGGTGGGGGTGTCCCCTGGGAGAAATGTGGTGTAGCACTACACCTGTAGGAAGGTCCTGTCACTCGATCCAGGATGAAAGTCAATGTCATCCTTCCATGGCAGACATGGGTAAGACAAAAAAGCAGACTAAGCCATGATGGACAAGAGGAGATTGGGTGAGCAATGCTGCTGAATTAAAGGTTCTTACACAGAAGCTCCAGCATCCCACCCCCTTCCCACCTGTCCCCACCCTCACCCCTCCCAGAACACTGATGTGGAGTTTAGGTAAGTGGCCCCTAGATAGTCGGGTGCCTGGCCTGACACAGGGATCTTCACCTGGCATCTGATTGAGTTTCTGCTGGAGTTCTAAATGCTGAGACCAAAAGAGGAAAAATATCATTGTCTTGGTGGTCTTGGTGGGGTTTCATTCCTGTACAGTAGAGATCCATACATTAAGAGACTCTTAAGATCATGTTGCACACAGAGAACTTTGAAGGACTCCTCTACAACTAATTATAGTTCAACGGCAGCCTTCCACCGATGAAAAAAGTCGTTTGGTGTGAGTAGAATTCATGTCTACGTCATTTGCTACAGAGAAAGTAGGCCTGTGATTTGTATGTATCGTATATTTTAGTGTCCACTGGAAGACATGGTCAATGGAAAACAGAAAGAGGCTCTTATCTTCTCTTTATTTGTGTAAGTGCAAACTAAAATCCAGACACAAAGAGGATCATTTATGTTTGGGGAGCAACAAGAGCCTTCTGGGGTCAATTGTCCCAGCAGTCCTTGGCAAACAGGATTATCTAGTCAATCGGAAATAAGAGAATATGAGACCATTGAAGTCGAGGATTGTAAATAGTGTCGGCAGCATGGTGCCATGCTGATGCAGAGTTCCCCACCGAAACGAACATGATCCTCATCACGTCCTCGGCCACGGTATTAGCTTACTGGTAATTGACAAGACCTGGCTAAGACCCAGACCAGCTGGGAGACTAGCATACCTGGACAGGTAAGGCCCATTGCTTCAGGTCTGTGGGTGTGGCAGGTTGTCATGCAACCTTTCAGGCAAACAATTGTTACAAACCACCGCTGTTTTCTTGTTGCATACAAATGCACAGCAGAAAGAACTGACAGCAGACAGTGTGTCTGTTGACTGTGTCTGCAAGCGTGTGCCAGTAGAACAAGTGTATAATTACATGAGTTCCTCTGAATATGCCTATTAATTAATAACAAGGATGGTTAAGGCTTGTGGCTATTAAAGTTCATGCCTTTTGGTTTGATTAACCCTCTGACAGTTATCCCTCCCCAAAGGTAGCTAATTATGGGGGATATACAGTTTCATTATTGCCCAGTATTGATGTTAGAAGTAAGGTTATCTTGGCTGTCAATCACGCATCCTAGTGCAGGATGAGTTGGAAGGATTAGTGGAAAGTGGGAGAGGTATGAAAGTGTGAACCATCTCACACCACTTTGAATACAGGGCGATGTTGTAATAAAGCGTCATCCAACGACCGTTTCCAAAGGTGAGTTCAATGGGTCAACTAGCTTTTACACTAATAGTCTGCCCAGAATCTGTGTATTTCCATATGCCATTTGTGCAGGAACGGATTTGGAAAGCAGAGCTGAACTGACTATGAGGATGCTTCTGCCCAGGTCAGATATGCACCCCCAGTGTTTTTGTATTGTCTTTTTATCTTTCCTACTGGGCATGGTGGCTTGCTTTATCTACTTATTAACACCTTCAGGGTTGGAGGTGCAGTCATGTCAGAGGTCCCCATCTTATTCCCATATTCATATCGGTCTATTATCTAACTCCAGATTGTGCCACTTGGGAGAACTGATTTCCTCACACTCAGGGAACTGCGCCGTGTATCCGGACCACCATTACTATAACAGACCATTACAAACTCACTGTTATTGTTAATCGAGAACAATGCTACATTATTTAAACATCTATCTATCTATCTATCTATCTGTCTGTCTGTCTGTCATTTTTTATTTCTTACTAAATGCATAAGGCTACCCCTGAAAGTCTCCTTTAACATGTACTGTCCCATGAAGTGTCCGGCTGCTGGGACGGGTCTGATACACTAAATTTCGGGTTAGGTGCCATTCCCGACATTCAAGCAGCTGCTTCTGAAGCTGAGACATTTTACTTTCATCCGAAGTGATGTACGCTTTTGAGAAGGCAGCCTTGCTCAGTAGTCCAGCAGTGAAATAACTCTGCTGCCAATTGCAGGCAGTGACCGAGCCCTCCGAGCCACACATTGGACCCTAGAGAGAACCTTCAGGTCAATTCCTTATCAAAGTTTTATTCAGTGCATGTTCAACCCTAATGTACATGCCTCATTTTGGGTTCCATGTTTTAACATAAATTAACATGTTCTACTTTTTTTTGTCGATGGGCTTGCAGGGGGACAGGGAGGAATGTAGCAGCAGCTGGAGAACATAAACGATTCTATCAGACTCAAATCAGGAGGCCATAGCAAGAGAGGGAACAAACTCAGAATGTCCAAGGAATCAGATGCCTGCAGATGCGCCCAGCTGACCTTAAGGGGGCCACTCTGCCGCCGGAGTTACGTCCCCTGCCTACGTTCCATTCTACTCCTGCTATTATTGTGTCTGTGTGCTCAAAAGGGGGCGATGTTACTGCGTGTGTCTGTCCACTGTGCCACGGTGTCCGTGACCCGGCCGAGGGATGGTGAGCGCGCACACAGGTGGGGTTGAGGTACCAAATGCTGTCTCCGTGCCCCACTGGACCGAAGACAAGCCTCCTACTCCGACCTGGCGCCAGGGGTTGTTCAGCACGGCACAGAGCTGTACATCTGAGACCGACGCTGGCATTTATTTGCAGATCAGAAAGTGCATTTCAGGAGGAGCACCGACAAACACACTGCAGCAGGAACGACAAAATCTGTCAAATTTACCGTCAAACTGTGTACAGTATTTAATCTTAGATAGATAGATAGATTGATTGATTGATTGACTGATTGGTTGGTCTTGAAGGAAATTGCAGGTGTTACAGCAACAAATACATACAACTACATCATAGCAGGCATGATATAAATAAATATAAGGAAGAAGAAAACACAATTAACCAAAAAGCACAATGTGTAAAAACAGTGTGCAAAAGATACACAGTGACAGATACACAGTCTGATGGCAGCTGGCAGGAAGGATCTCGGGTAGCCCTTAGGGCTGCAGCTGGCTCGCTGGCAGGAAGGACCTCGGGTAGCCCATAGGGCTGCAGCTGGCAGGAAGGACCTCGGGTAGCCCTTAGGGCTGCAGCTGGCTTGCTGGCAGGAAGGACCTCAGGTAGCCCTTAGGGCTGCAGCTGGTGCTTCT
>JAODLD010000086.1:225505-236035 GCA_026781065.1 Mormyrops boulengeri | reverse complement strand
GGTTTATTGTTTACGGTCTCCTGGCCCCCTGTTTTTTTGCGTTGGGTGCTTAAATTAAACCCAAGGCCGGGCCCCCACGCACCCCCCCCCCCCCCCCCCCCCCGAAACACCAGAAGACACCAGGAGTTTGTAAGCTCTGCCTTTGCCCAACTGAGCGGGAAGTGGAAATGGCATCCCTTTCCCTGCTCACCTTTGGGCATTCCAGCTGACGCCCCTCCCCAGGGAGGGGGGGCTGTAAGTGGAAACCCAGGGCTTGGGATGGGTGGGGTATCTGAGTATCTGAGCCTTAAGAAAGCCCTGAAACAAGGATCTATTGTTCCTGAGTCTAGCACAGTGCTGGAACGTGGCCTAGATGCCTGTCGGCCTTCGTTTGACTGTTTTATTGTGTGTTTCTTGGGAGATGAAAGAGCAAAGCAGAGTAAGGAGAAACATTCCCCTTTTTAGACAATTTTGTTTTAGATCATTTGTGGAACATGGGACTAAGTCAAAGCAACACTTTCATCATACCTCCAAGATACTAGGGGGAGATGCAAGAAGATCAACATTCATTGACAGTTCTTGATAGTGTTTTCTTTTACATTAGTATACACTGACCAGTGTTAACATTAAAATCGAATCTGCCTAACATTGTACAGATTCCCCTTGTGCCACCAAAACGGCTCTGACACTTCGAGCCATGGACTCCACAAGACCTCTGATGGTGTCTTGTGGTATCTGACAGCAGGAATTTAGCAGCAGATCCTTTAAGTCCTGCAGGTTGAGAGGTGGCAATTCCATAGATTGGACTTGTTTGTCCAGAACATCTCATAGATGCTTGATTTGATTAAGATCTGGGGAATTTGGAGGCCAAATTAACACTTTGAAGTCTTATTCATGTTCCTGAATAATTTTTGCAGTGACCCCCCAGTGCATTGTCCTGCTGACTGAGACCATCAGGGAATACTGTTGCCATGAAGGGGTGTGTAGGCGGTACGTGTCAAAGTAACATCCACATGAATGACGCAAGGTTCCGCAGCAGAACATTGCGCAGAGCGTCACACGGCTTGCCTTCTTCTCATAGTGTATCCTGGTGCCATCTCTACCCCAGGTAAACAACACACATGTACCTGGCTCTTCATATAAAGTAACAGAAAACGTGACTCATCAGGCCAGGCCACCTTCTTCCACTGCTTCATGGTCCAGTCCAGTGGACAGGGATCAGCATGGGCACTCTGACTGGTCTGAGCTGTGATGCACTGTGTTCTCTGACACCTTTCTATCATAGCCAGCATTAACTTTTTCAGCAATTTGTGTTACAGTATCTCTCCTGTAGGATCGGACCAGACAGGCTAGCCTTCGTTCCCCACACATAGTAATGAGTCTTGGGCGCCCATAACCCTGTCACCAGTTCACTAATTGGCCTTCCTTGGATCACTTTTGGTAGGTACTGCCCAGTGCATACTGGGAACACCCCACAAGACCTCCGGTTTTGGGAGATGCTCTGACCCAGTCATCAATATTTTCTCTTGTCAGAGTTGCTCAGATCCTTATGCTTCTCTATTTGTTCTACTTCCAATACAACAACTTCAAGAACTGACTGTTCACTTGGCTAATATGTATCAGCACCCCTGACAGCTGGTATTGTAATGAAATAATCAATGTTATTCACTTCACCTGTCTGTGGTTTTAATGTTACGTCTGATTGGTGCATATCTGATGGAGGTGAATCTCATATAGGTGAGAAGGAATCATGCAGCATGAATCATCATATAAAATGATTGAAAGCCTAAATGTTTTTGAAGCAATCTCCATAAGGCCAGCACTGGGAAGTAGGTTAATGCCATATAAGGGCATGTCCATTGTAACGACAAGTCATGTGACCATGTCAGGAGGACACAATGAAACACACAACACAGTGATACATTTTGACTAGTGTTTTAATTTTAATGGAATCGCATGAAACCACACAGAAACCATGTACATTTGGAGAAATACTTCCATGTAAGTGTGCCAAATGTACACCATTAATGCTGCACCAACATACAAATCATTTATACAGATCTTGGTATCTATTTGGACGATAAGACATTTTAAGAACAAATGGAACCTTCAGTGGTATTCAGCACCATATCCATGTGCATCACTACACTGTTTTCAGTGGTATTCAGCACCATATCCATGTGCATCACTACACTGTTTTTTACCATTTGCTGTATAAAACACACACATACCCACTTATTTTTCCACTGTGCGACTCAAATGACGTGGTGCGAATTAGCAGAGAGCGCCGCCCTTGTGGTGGATACTCTCAGATGGCAACCTGAAACTAAGCTCACACTGCAACAAATAATTATCAAGGGGAAGGGATTAGTAAGTGTCTTTCCGCGTGTGCTGGTGTTATGGCTGGTGGGGGGGGGGGGGGGGTTAAACGTCTTAATTCTACACACCTGGCTTCGTTGCATGTCGGGCCCTAGAGAGTTTCACCCCCATGCTGTCTGGCTTGCTGCTGCGTAGGTCAGGGAGACGCGGACCTTACAGCATAGTGGCGTTAATAGCAACACAACTGAAAAACACCCTTGAGACAACAAATAAGCTCTATTTGCGGCATTATGTCAGTAAACAAGTAAATATTATACCTCTGATGCTAGGAGGTGTGCATATTTGACGGCTCTAAGGCGACTGGCCAAGGGTTTTACTGGAAGGCCTCTGTATTTTTTTTGCTTTGACCTCTTAATGTGATTGGCTGGCAGCAGCTGGAGACAGCAGAGATTCAGATCACTATGACCGTCGTATCGGGAACGTGGACCCGCCCAGAGTGGCAGGGCAGCGTATGGAGACTGCCGGCCTTGCCCCTGCACTCTTTCGCATGGTCCCCAGCCTGTCCCCTGTCACGGCTGGCCGCGTTGGCTCCGGGGGACTTGCTGTGATCGTCTTACATCATATTAAATTATATGGTTCAAAATTAAATTCTGTGTCTGTGACGGGAGCGACATCCACCACCTTCTCCCTAATTGAATGTGTTGATTCCCTTTTTTATGGAATGCTTTGTGCTTTCCAGCACAGTAGCCCTCATTAATCATTTATATGTGAGAAATAACACAGTCAGAACCGTTGTCAGCAGCACTAATTAGGAATGTTTGCACCATCACAATGATAAAGAATGAGCACAGCAGTATTTGAATTTATGTATTTTTTTTTTTTTAGCACAGTGTAAAGTGTAAGGGGAGTGCTGATTAAATTTTACTACTTCTTTGTTTATTTGTGTTGCCTACTGTAATGGATGGTGTTCTGTTACATACAAACAGCACAGGAATATCTTAGAAGATGTAACGTGATCGATTTTTTTGGGGTGGGGGCTAAGGGGGGTGAGGTCGTGAGTGTAGAAAAACTCCGGAGAAGTCACATGGAGACAGAACCGAGACTGATTATGAGGCAATAATGAGAAATCGCAAAGCACTGGTGACGGTTCCGCGCGCGGCGTCCTAATCCGAGATCCGCCGTCAAAGCTGAAATTCCCTCGCCGTGGACACTGCTAATCGCCACGAAAAGGGGATAAAGGCAGGCTGTGACAGGAGGTGGGTGCTGCGGGAAATCCACAGGCACGGCTAAGGAGCCCGCCTGCTAACAAACATCCGCCCCCCCCTACACACACACACACGCACCTACTAATACCCCTCATCCACGGGAAGACTGCAGTAAAACCGCACCGGCATTTGTGGACATACAAGGGGCAAACCCAGACCTCCATTCTCTCCTTCCTCAGCTGCGAAATCACAGAAGGAAAAGACCCACAATGCACTCAGCTCCCGCATTGAGATTAGCGAGATTAATTATACAAAAACTCAAAACCAAAGTCACAGACACGGCCGACAAAGTCAATAAATGGAAAATCCCGCTTTCGATCTCCGCGGTGTCTGTCCTGCTCATTCCGCTAAACAATGTCAATGAGCTAAATAACTCGTAAGGCAAATATTTCATGACTCATTTACATTATACATTTTTCCACATTATCTGCAGAGCATTTTGAATGGAGCCAAATGACCGTAAGAGCAGCTGCAGCTCTCTGTGCATCAAATCATTTAACTGCAGAAAATGTCAGGCTATGTAAACATTATCTTATTCATCTAAATGTTCTTGGGCCTGCCTGGTGGTGGTGGGGGGGGGGGGGTCAAAGGTCATGAGGGCAGCTGTGAGCTATCAGTTGCCCCCAGAGCTTTCACCTACGTGCAGCCCCCACCCTGGTCCATCACTTTCACCTGGAACTTTCTGCTGTCCTTATCTCCCTCACCGTCAAACACCCGCAGCCTTCCACCGACATTGGTGAGTGGGCTCCGATTTCACACATCCTTGTGCCTCACAAACACGGTAAATCATTTTTGAGCTGAAGGGAGCTTCTGTCCCAGTTTAACTCAATGGTGAGCCTCCTTTGGTGTCTTTAACTCGAGATTTCTTGTGTCTTGTTGAGTTAGCAGGTCCAACATATTTGATTTGAAATGACCTTTTTAGTAGTGACGCAGTTTGTCTACAGTCTGGTTTTGGCCCTGGATGACTTTAGGTAGTGGGGGGGGGGGTGGCTTTTGCACTAGGTTTTATGATCCCAAGAGAGGAAGAGGGCCACAGTGGGTGGAAATGTCCTTCCGAGTGCCAGGTTTTCTCACCTGAGTCACTGACCACAGACCAGACCCAAGCTGGAGCAGGTGTGACCAAACCAGCAGGGCCACTGTGGCAGCCGCGGGAATATCGGTGCTAATCAGTCTGGCGTGGGCCTAAAGGGGAACAATGAGTTCACCCCCACCTCCACCCCGTCGCGGAGCTTTTCGCCGTGCTAATTAACCTCCTCGGCGAAACCCGGCTCAGCTGACCTCTCCACTCACTGCCAACTACGCGAAATTGTACACGAAGTTATTCCTATGTCTGTCTGCCATTTTATTTCCATTTTCTCTTTATTTCATAAGCTCCCGAAAAAGGATATGAGGCGAGAGAAATTGGCAAGTTAGCTAGGCACCGTCAGTTCCTTTGGGGGACAGACAGCCACCTAACAAGAGGCCAAAAACACACCCAAGGCAGTGTTTGTGTTTATTGCTCGTCCCTCTACTGCAACATGCTTTTTATAGACAAACAAGACACCTGACAAAAGGGCAGACATCTTTTCCAACAAAGTATGCCCTGGGATTGTGGGCACGACGATGAAACACCCTGAATGAAAGCCCCGGGTCCCAGCTTTCCTGTGTTGGTCCCCCTGCCTTGTCGGAGGCCAATTTTGAACCTCTGTTTCAAAGCTCAGAAAAAATAAAATAAAATAAAACACAGATATTTACGAGAGCATCCTCCTGCCCTGCTGGCAGACCCAGTGTGTCTTTCTTTGTACGGGCAGAGAGAGAGAGAGAGAGAGAGAGAGATTAGAAAGTGGCAGAGGAGATGCTTCTCTGAAGACAAAGCGGAGAACAGACGGAAGAAAGTGAGGAGCGTACAGTCGACACTTAGGGCTATGAAACTCTTAAAAACACCCTCCCATTAAGTTGCAATTTTGCTGCGGCATGGTCTTTAAGTAATAACACACAACGGGAGGTGTCATTATTCTGCAAAGACCGGTGGACTTGTGGGAGTCTACTAAACCCACTGCCATCGATCATCCGGGGAGCCTTGTATTCAACACTGAAGGACAGTCTCTCTCTTTGTCGCTTCGCGAGCGTGTGTGTGTGTGTGTGTGTGTGTGCGCACGTGATGGCCAGCGTTTTCTGCATGAGTGTTTGTGTGTTTTGACTTGCGGAGTGGATCACGTTTGCTTTCCATCTGAAAAATCAAAGAAGAAATCTGAGATCAATGATCGATCCATTGACAGGAAATGGCTGGCTTTCGTTATTCGGGACGATATTACCAGGGAGAGTCAAAGTTTGTTGTTGCTGCAAGACAAGAGATGGGACACGAGTACCGGGGAGCTTCATCTTCTCCATAAAAACATGGATCTAAGAAAGAGATCCAGTTTAATCTACACTTGGGTTAGTTTGAAGTCCACATCTATACTCATTCTTCAGTGAGAAACACTGATGAAGCCTCAGACAGATACATACTGTGTGTAAAACTTACTGATCGGTTATTTAACGATTGTTTGCTTATATGACATATTACTGGGATTTAAAGCAGTTTCTTCAATAAATATGTTTAATAAGGTATTTGACATTAATGTGACCATCCACACATAACCGCCGTCATACCCACTCCAGGTAAATGTATAAATAATGCCTCTAAATTCTAACATAAAAAATGTCTCTAATCATTCAGAAACACGCATATTTCTTCTCTATTACTATTGTGGTAATTAGGTTCTATGACAGCGTTCACTGACAAAAGTGACCGTTCTTTGTTTTATATAAAACTTCTATGGTGAGCTGGAGTTACACCAAGACGTCCTCTTAGTTCAGTGTCACGTAATGCCCTAATGTCACGAATTAGGGTTAATATAGCATTATTTATTATTTTAGAAATTACTGATGGCTGTTCCGCGACACAATCAAAGGTACGCGCTTCGGTTTCATGATCAACACCATCTTATTTGTGTACGCCGACATTAAAACCGAGTTCTTTGGCATATAAGCTTTTTATATTTCGTATGTAAATGCAAAGAAACACAACTGCTTAAAATGAATTATCCTGGGATCCCTGACTCTAGGGAGCTGGACTTCTTCAGCGGCCGGTTCCCTGGAAATTCGGTATCTGAGACTGTAATCGTAGAATAAGAGGAAAATGGCTTTATTGTAACGTATGTTTCCTCATTTCAAACTGATAACATACATTAAACACGAAGGCGTGTAGATACGTCAGGCGACGCCAGCTAATAAAAGAAAATGTTCACAGGTTCTCACTTCTTAAAGGATCAATCATGCTACTGTTCTCGTTTTTAAATAATAACTTTAGCCCGAGGTTGTTCTAATGTAGAAATTAGAAGGTATTCAGCGATTACAAAACGCGAGACTGGTTCGGATTAGCCGCAGAAATTAATTTTAAAATCCGTGCGCAGTTTCTCAAAGTAACACAGGTTTAACACGCGTCTCTGTTTTAAATAAGTAAAACACTTATTTGATATCCAAGATTTAAGGTTGGGTTTATTAAATGGCTGTTACAAGCTGGTTGATGATGAAATGGCGCACATCACCCTCTTTTTCAGTGGACTATATTTGTGTATAAGAAAGATATCAGTTGTGCGTCTTTGAATTAGGCTATTTTGAAAATACGATGTGTCTCTGCGTCTCCAAAGTGCATGCATGTGACATTACTATCAGACTGTCGCCGCTGACGTGCTCAGAGAGAGTTTACTTTAAATAGCAGGGCAAATCTTGCATTTACACAAATCCAGAAGGTGGACCTTCTTCCTTTAAGTCGGGGCTGTCTGAATTCAGCACTCGGACAGCTCCCACGTACAACGGTCGAAGTAAGCGTCCTCTGAGGAAAAGGCAAGATATTGAAATGAGAATGAGCTGCTTCATTCTTACAAACTCATTCCTCATCACGCGTTCCCCCTCCTCTCTCCCTCCCTCTCCCAGATGCTCGGTCAGTTGCCCCGTATGGTTATTTAATTGCCTTCCCGGTGCGTAATTCAGCCATAAATACCCGTACGTCTCAAGATCGTTACATCAGCGTTGAACAGAAAGTGCATTTGTTCTTTAGCTCATTCAATAGATTAAGAACTTGAGAAAGGAAGCATATCAAGGTGGAATTGTAATAATCCTCACATCTTCTTTCTAAGTACAATCGTACCGATTATTGTGCCAAGTTTCCTGCTACATTAACCCAAACAGTAGGAGACAAACAGTTGTAGGGATGTCGACCTCCGGAGCAGACGCGAACTGCATGGAAATTAGACCGCCGGCCGACTGAATATGTATCTGTGAATCACCCAGAAGAAATAAACTTCTTTAATTAAACTTTTACCCAGTTCGGTGGCAATTATTAGCAAGTCGCTTTCACACTATTCAGTATTCAGTGGGTCCACTTCAAATCTAACGAATGAGAGATTTAATAATTTAGAATTAACTTGTTTGTAGTTTTTTGGGGTCCAATTTACACTCAAGGCGTCGATACATAATTTAAGAGAGCGCCCCAGACGACTGTAGCGCCGCAGCTGTGTGGTGCTGTGAAATTGGCCTAACAATTGGGGCCAGCGCTGGCCATCTTCTCGCCTTTCTCCTCCATTTGTATAGTCCGTTCTGCTTGATTGACTACCATAGCCGGTCCGGGAGAGCGCTTTTGTTCTTTAATCAGCCAAAGACGGCGGTGCTGACAGGACTCAGGTGAGAGCAGAGAAGACATGGATTAGGCGGAATTTATTTGGAGCACAAGTATGGGAACTTGGAAAAAAAAAATCTTTTACAAATACCGCAACTCATACCTAACTATCCGATATGCATAAAGCGACATAGTTATGTAACTATTTCCTCTTTTTTAACTCATGTTTGCTAGCCAAAGTTTTCAGCACGTTTTAATACTTATTCGCAATTATCCAAAAGATTTAACTGTATTTAATACTTAGTTGTTTCACAATGTTATTCATAAACTAAAATAAATCAATAAAAAACAAAAATCAGGAAGTAATTTCAGAGCAATTAAAATTTCAAATAGGCCTAATGAAACAACATCAATAGCTGATACAAATAAGAATTAACCTGCATGTTAACAACCCAGCAAAAGTTACTTCATGCACTTTAAAACTTCATACAAATGAATCCACCAATCAACTAGCATTAAACACCAACGAATTAAGTGTATTTATGGGCAATATAACGGTGAACCCACCTTCCGTAACCTCTGTCCTGCCTCTCTGTTCACTTGGAGGTCGTGTTAAACACGAGGTTTTAAGATAACTGATTGTGATTGAGACCACAGCGAATAAAACAGTCAATTACCCGCTGTTAGCTTTGAAGACATATCAAGTTCACTTGAATTAGTAAACAGACAAAGAGAAATTGGTGGACTGGCATTTTTTACCCTAAGTCAGGCACTCGAGAACGCACGGATAATACTGGGAAATGTAAGAATATATTACTGAAAAGTTGATTTAAAGTTTGCGGTTGTTTTAATTGTTATTTGTGTTTTTGTTAAGGCAATTTCGAATGTGCATGCAAGCAAAAACATGGTTTGGGTATTCCAGTATTATAACTATTTTGTGTGTTTACAAAACAGAATAGCACGCAAATGTGAATACACAAAGCGGGCTAAAACAAACAAACAAATAAATTAACAAATAAAAAAATAAAGACGGAGGCGACATGTATAATCAATCGAAAGGGCGTATTTCCTTATGAATTGATAGCAATACCCCGTCTCCTGGCAAACAGACAGGGACACGAAGCACAATGAATTCTTTATGCGTTCCTGCGCTCAGATTAATATTCACTTGTGGGAAATGAGAAATCGGCCAGCCAGTGGCAAGCTGATGACCCGTCCCTAAGGATGCTCTGTTTCTCCCCAGTAACTGATAGTTGGAAATTGACAAACTTCTTCTGCCCAAAGTATGGAAGCGCATAGTACTGTATTATTATTATTATTATTATTATTATTATTATTATTATTATTATTATTATTATTACAGTTGTTGTTGTTATGTCGTCCACCTATTTCTTGCTTTGCTGCAGTTTGATGAAGGGATTTGGCGAAAAACATTTCAAGATCCAGTATGAACTTAACTTAGTCTAGTTGTATTGTTTCACTTTAAATAAATTATTTATACTTTATTTTAAAATTGTAATGTATTTTGTTCTCAAAATATGTAATCCCCAAAAACTATAATTTTTTTTTCCATATCAATCATACTTTCTAAAATTACTTTAAATAGCTGTCAGTGTATCTAACCTGGCACACCAGTGCATCTGTAAACCTCACTAAATAACTTTATTTAGCGAGTTTTTTTCGCATATCGTAAAAGCGGACACAGGAGGTTTTGGAGGCTGTAACGCATATGAGTAACGTAAACTAGTAAGTGCGCTACTTTCTGGTGTAAAATTACGAGTGAAATCCACTGCACTTTTCGTGGCAGTGCCTGGGTTGTCAGTCATGTTAATAAAATATGTTTATGTTCAGTTCCCCTGGAGTTTTATGTTGACAACATTATTTGTTGTTTATTTCGAGGGCTGAGTTCGTTTTAAAGTGTACCGCGTCTGTCCCACTCTCATTCTGCTAAATCTTTTCCCAAGACTGCGGTCCGTTCCCGCGGGGAGCTCGGTTTTGTGTGGTCCAGGCCCTTCCCAGCCCGTCCCGTCCTGTCACTGTTCTGAAGGCTTCCCCAGGCCCCCTTGCACCTGCACTGCTGCTCTGTCCCTTCAGGAATTCGCTGAGGCTTGTAATCAGCTTTGTGGAGCCATTGAGTGCACGGCTGAGTGAAACTTCCCAACCTCACAGCGAGCCGGCCCGCTGAATGGGAGTCAGCGTGGGGCGACTCTCCAAACCCGGGCTCTGCCAAATTCCAGCAGAGTCACTCACAATCACTCCTACACAGACCGCGCAGCCACAGACCCCGGGAACAAGGGGGGGTGGGAGCGTATCTGCGTGTGCGTGTGT
>JAODLD010000086.1:215164-225405 GCA_026781065.1 Mormyrops boulengeri | reverse complement strand
CACAGACCCCGGGAACAAGGGGGGGTGGGAGCGTATCTGCGTGTGCGTGTGTGTGTGTGTGTGTGTGTGTGTGTGTGTTGGGGGGGGGGGGTCAAGACGAACTCTAACAAATGATCGAGTCAAAACATGTTCCTCATCACTCAAAGAGAAGGAGGTCTGGAAAATACTTTTTGCTATTTGTTCGCCACTCAAGGTCATTTTGTTGTTCATACACGATCATTATAATCTCAATTCATATTCCACTGTGTCGAACACATTAGATGATGAGTTCATGGTACGGAATATTCTCACGACTGGTCGAAATCTGACGTTAATACATTTCTATATCGTTAATTGTACGTGAGTTTAATGGTTAAACATTTAAAACAATGCTATATCTTAACAGTTTTAAAAAATAGTTATTATTCTGAACCATACTTCTCAATGATGGCCCCGCAGAGAGTGTGCAGAAGGTGAATTGTGCGGAAAGCAGACATCGGAGGTGGAACTTTTCAAAATAAAGTTTGTGTTCATTTTTTGGTGGTGGTGGAGCGGGGCGGGAGGGGGATTTACAATATACGACAACGTTTTGGGGTTCGACTGTAAGGGCGTTCAGCAGAAAGTACGTTGCAGCATTTCTGCTCTTGGAAGGGCGGCGGATTAAGAGGCTGGAAGATTGTTAAACATGTCAACGTGTAATTGCACGATAAGGCCCTCGCGAGGAATTTATTGGCCCAGTTGCTATTTCTATTCCCCTCTAATCTCGTTCAGCACATTCGTTCTATGCAATCTGTCTCCGTAATCTTCTGTGACAGAATGGCGCCCAATGGCAGCGTGCGATTTTGGAAAGGAGAGAAAATATGCAGAGGCGTGATAAACTGATGCTAATTATCCACATTTAGGACACCAAGTGCAAGAGATCGGGTTTACAAATAACAAATACGAGCCAAATGCGACGGCTTCCTGGTGCTGAATATATCGGTGGCTACAAGATAAGGGTATCACATCCTGAAGAGATTTACTGGTCAGAGGTTCCCCTCCCACTTCCCACCTTTACAGCAATATATTATTTTGGTGAGATATATATAAAGATTTCTTTTTTTTATTTGGCAATGCGCCACGACTTACGCGTCATTTTTTTCAATGCAAATCCTCAGGCCTCTGCATCTGCAGATAGGATACCGCACATAGCCGCTCGTTTAGCAATTATTTTATACTGATGCGTACCGAGGCTGGAGTGAAGTCTACGTTACTGTTAACGTAGTTTCGATCACCTGCACTACACTGAAGGGGAAAATTCGTCCTTCGCGTCTGATGTCAGTAAGTTTGTTTGCTAAGGTTGTTCCCACTTCGCTCTCTTCATTGAAGAAGAGTGCATGGGCGTCATTCAAGTGATTATCTCGTTGCAGCGTCCACATTATCTGCTGACTGTATTTCAGATAGCACTGTATATCAAAAGAGGACCGTGTGTTGCTTGGTACAATAATTTCATTAAGGTTTTATGAGGAAATCTAATAAGCCACCACTGACACTGATGACGTGCGGATAAAACGTGACTGAGTTTAAAACCAGAGGGTGCACACTATCGAGTTTGAGACGTGGAGTTATATAAAATTAGTCATCCATACTTCATATAAACAAATAAACAAATTAAAAGATTATTTAGATAGATAAACAAGTTTGATAGATAGATAGACGGAATGACAGACAGACAGAATATATATATATATTATATGGATAGATAGATAGATAGATAGATAGATAGATAGATAGATAGATAGATAGATAGATGAATAATCACATTTTAATGATAGATTGAGACGCTCGTAGAAGCAACAGGCTTCATTCTTTCCTTTTCAGTGTCATACAGTCGATAGTTTACAACATTTAGTCCTGCTATTTAGAAAGCTTAACATTTCGTCGGACCGCAATTCATTCAATACTTGTAAAAGTAGACAGAGGACCCCCAAAATATGAAACATCTTAAATGTCAATTTATATGATTATATTTAATTTATTAACTTTGCATTAATGTCACACGCCATAGTTAAATGAGAATCCTCTTACCTATTTAAATAGTACAAGATTACAATATTATTTTGTCATTTCATTCAAACACGCATTTATATTTTATGCTATAGAAAAATGATCAATGAACTGTTCATATAAGTTATTATATATAATATATGCTAATATATGTCTTTGCGAAGCGTTATAGAGTGATAATTGGCACAAATTATAATATGGAAACCTAAATGAGTTTATACTATTTATTGTATATGTTGAATTACCACACGGAAAGTCAGTACTTGACAGAACCGCATTCCCGGAGTTTTGGTCCGCAGGCAGCACCACTTGTTGCCGGAGATCTCAGTGGATGACGTCACCGTCCCGGCGGTAATTGTAAAAGATTGACTTGCCGCTGACCCTTGGGGTCAGCCCCTCTGCTGACTAATCCTATTCTCCGCGACACAAAAAACTCTCTACTACTCTTCTCATCCATCTTAATCCCATCTGACACCTAACGGAGGGCTAGCGAAATTTTCTTGACGGCTTCATAATTCAGTGCATCGTTATCCCCCCCCGCCAAAAAAAAAACAAAACAATATAAAATCACGGTGAGTGAATATTAAACCTACCGACGTTGTATACACGTCCGTTTTCACATATACAATGTTCTCAGTATTTTTCTACATATAAATAGTTCATTATTTGATACAAAGCGAATAAGTAATTCAAAGGCTCCCCTGGTTCCCAGACGGATTTAGCTGAAGTGGAAAAGGTTTTAAAACGTGTGCCCATGTCTGCATCTTGCGGGCAATACATCAGCCGAGAATCCATCCACCAATGAATTTCTGATTTTCTTTTCATCTACAGCACTCCGCATTTAAATACACATTCTTTGTTAAAAGATCAAGGAATGAAGCTTGAACTTTGACCCTTGGATCCTAAACAAGCAAATAACCGAATCGCTTTTTAATTTCAGCCCACGGAAAACAGAGTAAGCCATTTTCACAGGACAACAATTAAATATCCTTTTTTTGCAGCGACAGAAGAAGAAATTAATTATTGAAAATGACAATACATTAAAGAACAAGATAAAAATGTTAACTTATGGCTTTATTTTAGCACCTCTATGTGTGACAGAAAATGTATAGGCCTATTTTAGTTGAAAATTGCAGCCTGATTGTAAGTGTTGCTGCAGCTTTTATTAAAAGTTCATCTGCGCAAAACATCATCATTAAGCAGGTTCTAGGAAAAAAAATCTCAGATATTGTATGTTACTGATTATTAATTCTCTCCTCTTGTTTTAATGTAGCTATTGTCAATGCATATCATTTTATACGCTGTGCCCTAATATCTCCTAAACGCATCTTTCTTATGCAAAACTAAAATATTAATGTTATAATTAATTATTATAAATTTTCAACAATTTAAATAAGTCCTGGCAGTCAGAAATATATCAGTTTTTAGGTAGCAAGTCTATCGTTTACTTTGCGTCTTACAGGAAGAAATAGACATACCAATTCTCAGTTACAGAAGCATTATATTAAATTACTCCACAAATGTTTACAAAGAAAATGCGCGCGTAAAATAAAATTGCAATAAAATAAATGAAATGAAATAGATTGATAAAAGCAGGTTTTCGCATTCGGAGTTGGCTTCACGCTGCATTTAATCGCCACTGTTGTAAATCTTCCGTGAAATGTTAACGGACTGTCAACTTCCAGTACTGCGCACAACTGGCTTTCCGAAGGGACAGCTGACACCGAAACTGCTCTTAAAAATTAAAAATCAAAGCATTAGAAATTCCCTTTGAAAACTAGACACTGCCATTCAACAGGTGTTAAAGTCTGCCTTGTGGTCTGTTCCCTTTATACTGAAGACAGAGACGATATTAGATTATAAATTCAATGGGAAAATATCTACGTTTTACTTGCATAACCACGTTTGACATCAAATATATTGTGGCAAAATTACAGATTGCTTACTAAATACGCACAGAACTTGAAAAAACTATACTCGCGTAAGTTCTTCGAGCGAAAAATATGGCTGCATATAACAGTGTGAAAACTTTGAGAACCTATGGACTATCAGTTTGGATTTTTTAATTTTACATAGCATCTTACTGTTTTTTTAGCCATGGCAAACGGAGTTTAACCCCCCTGATTTACAAACTAAACCCTTCTGCCTTCGTTTCTGTGTAATTAGTTGTAATTAATTTATTTTTTAAGTAAAACTTAACCAAAATTAAAATAGCTATTTAGAGGTTATTTTTTACCAGATATAATTGAAAATTTAATTTGCATATTCTGCACGTATTATTATATATAAAAATGTATCCAACGGGCCTGTCCTTAGTGATTAACTCCGCAAAACATTTTTTATCTATTATTTTGCAAATAAAAAGGTTTTAAATGATAAAGACAAGTCTATTTACCGACTGACCTGAACAATACTTCATCAATGACCTTGATAATAACAAAAACAACAATAATAATAATATAGTTTAGAAATATAGGTTTTAACTACATTTGAAACACACAATAATACAAGTAATGAAACTTGAGACACTCATTTTCAGAACCAGGGCACCATATCTGTAAAATTTATTTAACTCATAATTCAACGCAATGTCAAGATTTCCTTCTTTTTTCTTGAAGAGAAATGCATTTAGTAAACTATTTACAGTTGTAGTCTCTTGTCAGCTTCTAGAATATTGAAAAATATTCACAATTTACAAGAAATATTACAACAAAAAATAAATCATTCAGATACAGAAACTCACATGTTTACAAACGTCTGGGTAAATGTCAAATGGGAAAATCTATAAACTTTAAAAACATGTTCGTGTTTGTTCAACTTAATTGTTACTATATTGTTGTTAATAACGCTATAGTCATTTTGCACAGAAAATGGGAATGACTTCAAAACCAGTAGATTGAATTTACAGGAAAATCGCAATTGTTTAAAACGTTTAATTAGTTGATGAACTAAAATGGAACAATTAAGGGTTTAATATAAGTAAGATGATGGAATAGCAGCCGATGTCAAAACCATGTTTTCTTGTGGTATATCTTATCATTTTTTTCCTAAAAGGCGTCCAAACAATATTTAACTTAACTTTTACATGAACATCAAAACATTCTGTACAAAAGGTAGTTAAGTGACAATCTAAAAAAGAGGTAAATATTTGGTTAAGAGTTTCTGTATGTTCGTTGCAGTTTGTATTCATTTTGTTTACGCTTAAATATGTGTCAGCGGAACTGTGCCGTTCACCCCTGCTGTGGTACTTTGATAGTGCTGTGGCAATGTATGCAGCCTACTTTGAACTGACGGGTCACCTGGATCGCCCGTGGGTAAATACATGCTTATCATTTCCCTCAGGTCTCCCGGACACGGAGCTCTGGAGTGAGTGGAAACAGGAGGGCTCACGCTTGGCTCCGATTTCACCAGCGACCCCAAGGTGCCAATAGCCCCCGAGGAAGCCACACTCGAGTTCTGGTGCTGAGCGTAGGAAATTCCCCCGTACCCCGACGGAGAGGCGCTCATGTAACTCTGGGAGTTCGAGATGGGGCTATACTGGAGAGCGGCCATGTCGTAGCGGTGCATAGGCTGAGGGTTGTGCGGGTGATGGTGGTGTGCGTGGTGGTGATGAGTCCCGCTGCCCGGGTGCTGGCTGTACGCGAGCTGCGCCTCCTGCATCATCGCCGCGGCGGCTGCAGCAGCTGCGACCTGGCCGGAGTAGGCGCCGTTTGCCCAGCCGTTCATGTGTGCATAGCCTGCGCTTGCTGTGCCACCGTGACCCCCAGGACTCTCTAACCTCTGTCCGACCCCAGCCGGATTCATCCCGACACCTAGACCAACTCCACCGCCACTGCCAGCTCCGGCGAGCAGACCTCCAGCTAAGGAGTATTTGTCTTTTTTCAGAAGGGTCTTGGTCTTCCTCCTGGGTCGGTACTTGTAATCCGGATGCTCTTTCATGTGCATGGCCCGCAACCGCTTCGCCTCGTCAATAAAGGGTCTCTTTTCCGCCTCCGACATGACTTTCCACTCAGCGCCCAGCCTCTTGCTGATTTCGGAGTTGTGCATTTTGGGATTCTCCTGGGCCATCTTCCTCCGCTGACCCCGAGACCAAACCATAAACGCGTTCATCGGTCTCTTCACCCGGTCTTGGTTAGATTTGCTTCCATTGTTTGGCCCCGTCTGCCCCGAACTCGTATTTGTTTGGGGTCCTGGGGAATGCAGGTCCGTTTCCATCATCATGCTATACATTCAGCTGGATTTAACCTTTTAACCAATATAGAAGAACATTCAGTTTCTGAGCTAAAGTCCGGCTCAGATGGCGCAAACGAGCGAACCTCCGGCAAAAAGCGAGTCACACAATGCAATGTAATCCAGGACGGTAATGATACTTCGCTGGACTTTTTTCAGAGTGTTTCCCCCTCTCCACTTGCTTTTCAGATCCACAGCGATGAAAAGCGTATTTGAGCTACTTTCTCTAACAGTGTAGGGAAGTTAATAGAGCAGCAGCCATACGATGCGCTCTGACAGCGATTAAATGAGCTGAAGGCGGCCAATGGCGTTTTAGAAAAGATTTGATTTGCATGGTGTTCGGTCAGGTGACGTAGAGAGGTGAGAACTAACTAGTAGGCGGGGTGTAACAGGGGGTCACCACCGCCTCTAACGGAAGGTAAATAGTAATAAACCAGTTAGAAGAGCATTTTCTGGCCAAGTAAAGCGTCGCAGTTGTTAATATCAAACGTAAGCTAGACAATGATAGTCTTCCTCTTTCATAGGCTACTTTTCACAGTCCTGTATACTTTATCATCCGGGTATGGAACGCTATACTTTTAAATTGTGAACCTAAATGCAACAACAGCAATAATAATAATATGAATAATAATATTTCGCACATTTTTCTGACTTGATGAGCTAATAACGTGGATTTCTTAATGAAGATATGATACGAATTTATTTCGGTTTACATGTTCTGTAATGTTCCACTTTATTTATCTCTGCGTAAAACGTAACGGTAAAATCTTCCTAAATAATATCAGTGTGCTTGTGTAATCTTGTAATATGTTCTCTTAAAAATGCTGGAAGTGATGTTTAGCTATGGGCAATACGTTTTAAAACTATCCCATCTTTTCGGGGTCTTCGAATGTAAAAAAAAAAACAAAAAAACTAGGGATTCTGAATTCTCCGCTCTGCATTTAAAGCACAGTTTTATGTTACTTTCGCCTCATTGCCCTTTTAAAAAACTAAATCCATGAAAGCCTTTTTCAAATGGGAGCCACAGGTGCTCCCTTGTTGTGACGGTTGCTAAGAAACAGGTGACTGACGCCCACAGCACGTGCCAGCCGAGGCACTTTTGTCCAGTATCCCAGTACTACAGGCAAGCCATGAATGAGACACTAAAACTGTAATGGCTTAGCAAAAGATCACAAGGAGGCTGCTATTAATTTCCGTGCTCCAAAGACATATGTAGACACCTATTAACGTCATGTACCGTGATTTTATGTGCACCTGTTTTTTTGTTAGGTAATAATCATATAGACTATCTAAGATAGGCCTATAAATTTATGATGAAATGTAAGAGGCTAAGGGTACTTTGCCGGTCGTATTTCATCCTTCCCTTCCTACCAAGTCGCTTATATACAAGTGGTGTTCCCTCATAACACTGTATTCAGTCACTTCAGAAGGTTCACTAATACTACTGGGTATCTATAGATAACACCCGGGCGCCGCAGTAGGTCACTATGAAAGTTTATAAACGTTGCTATTCGTTAACAGTGAGGAGCCATAATTTGAACATTTGGGTCAGAGACCCCCGGGAAATCAGTCAGCGGGAATACAGCAGAGTTTGACCGCCGTCTACTGGTGGCGGAGGCGGCGCAAGCACACGAGGTGGTGCTGAAAGACAGCGCCCCGCAGGCTGCAAGCGAGCCCGATCGCAGGACTGCAGCCGGCGGCCGTTTGCTGGTTGATTTAGCGCACACGCCGCAGAGGAAAGCAAATAAAACAGCCGGTGGAAAAAGGCAACATTATAAAAATACGTTTCCTACGATTTGTACCTATATGTTCCCAAAGTGTATACCCAATTTAAGATCTCACAACGAACGAAGATCTGAACCACAATGCCACCTTTGTGTTTCAAATTACGACTGACCAAGTTTAAAAAAGTTAGTACTAGCAATTATATTTTACTCCGACCCAGTCATCTTTTAATGCGCGCATTTTCAGAAACTATTGGTATTTATTTAATTGGAGCCGACCAAGCCGTACATCTGTCAAATTAATGAATAAAAACGAGAACGCAAATAGGCCTAAATACATTGATGAATAACATAAACTGTTACATTTTCTCATGGTCTCGAAACACTATACCCCATTCAGCGGTGCAGTGCGTGTGCTTTAACTTTTGAGTAACACTTACCCCGTATAATTCAAATTTCACAGCTGACCTATTCTGAAAACCCCAGTCGACTGCTAATTGAAGGCAAAACAAAATATTACTTCCTCACGCAACAGTTAACGTTTTAATAACAATAACAGAATTTATAGGTTTTAATTAGACGTACAAAGATGCTAAATTAACAAAGAAACAACACTGGTCTGATGTATTTTCGTTCTGTAATTGTGTTAACTAGATAACGCTCACGTAATCGTCGGTGTTCAAGCCGTGCACTTTACCGGTTTGTAATAAAGAACTGAGCATATTTTTACCACGGAATCCATAATGTCCTATAGACTACAGAAAATTGTATGTTATTGCTCACCCAGTGGCTCCCAGTGCTCACCATAACCGAAATATTTATACAACCATTAACTACTGTAGTAGGCTAAAGTGAACAAAACAGATGAAGATCGGTTTGGTGGTGAAGTGTGTAAATTGCTGATCAGTAGAATGGGTACTTTCTCAAATTTTTTGTCTAGATTTTTAGATAGATGATATTTGGTGAGAAAACCAGCATCACCACATACAAATGTCAACGAAGACAACCCGAACACGTCTCCGACGACCATCTGCAACAATTATGACACGAAAATCTAAAGTCAACGTCCGAAATTTTCATACAAAAACTATACGCATTTGAAGGTAATCATAAAACATAAGAATTGGATGGATTTATCTAACTATAAATTTCTAATAGTTGGGCTCCGACCGAGCCATTTTAATTGTTGTATTTAATCTATTGGATTACTTTGGTGGCAGTATCCATAATGAATTAAGGTGTGGGTTATCTGACTGTAAAATCCTAAGTACACTTAGTAGATTTGAGTGACGTTTTTATTTGATTTGATTGTTTTAAATTTCTCTTAAAGTACTGAAAAATATGAAAACTATTCAGTGCCGTTACGGCTGGCAACTATGATGCAGTATATTACAAATAACTTATCCGCGAAATTTATTTTGGTTAATAATTACACGTTTTAGCATTTAATGTGCCATTTGCAAGCAGCATGATTAATTAATAAGAGGACGTTAGAATGATTAATTGCTTACACGGCTACAATGTCACGAATATGCAAATATGTTTTTTTTTTCATTTTTGGCTTTGTAAAGAAAAAAAATAATAAGTTTTTAATTTTTAAAATACTTTGTAAATTTTTACTCACAAGTTTCTGTAAGGTGATAATATTGTAAGAAATTTGCACATTTAACAAGAACAAAATGTGTATATATTTCTTATATAATAATATTACAAATAACAATAATACATTTTTATGTATTCATGTCGAAATTTCAATATATTAATAATATATAATATACTTTATATTAATACCAGTGCTAATAATTGTACATATCATTCTAACAGTATTAATCATTCCAAATTATTAAGGTTTGTTGCATTATTATTTTCATTGTTGCAAGAAACACTGGGCCTATCCTCAAAACGCCATTTAGAATTTATCAGAAGGGCCATATAAAATAGTTACAGTTAAATGCAGTAAAGAGCATTTAATATAAATGGATCGTATGCAAGACTAAACGACGTTTTCAAAACCTCTCGTTTACAAATAGAAGTACAAATTGATCATCACTAGCAATGTGGACCCAGAGGGCGGGGGGAGACTTATTTACTTGTGTCTTATCCCTCTCTGTCGTTCACGGAGGCTTTCGGAAATTTCCTGAGGTCTTTCAACCCCCACCGACGAGCACCCTAATATACATTTGCCGTTGCACGCGGCGAGTGCAAGGGTCGTGATGAGGGTCGTCCCCCGGGGGGGGGGGGGGGGGGGGGGGGGGGGGGGGG
>JAODLD010000086.1:197999-215064 GCA_026781065.1 Mormyrops boulengeri | reverse complement strand
CCCCCTTCCCCCCGCCGCCTTAAGGAACAACACTTTGGAGAATCTATTCATTCCCTTTTAGATTACTGAATTTTCTCTACCTCCTTGCGATTCGACGATTTTCATTTCTTTTGACATCAATAGTCACATATCATCTGTCTACAAATGAAATAGGCGATCGCATAACGTTAATCCCGTGTAATCAGTTACTATTTACTTTTCGAATATCCAGCGCCAGGAGTTATTATAAGTCAATAATTTGCAGCATTAGCAGTACACGTCTTTCAAATGAGAAGAACCATAGGCTTACCTAAAAAGAAATTTAAGGTTTTACAAAAATAGCATTTTCTGGCACACTCATGTACATCGTCATATTTGTGCAGACAGAAATGTGCAATTTCACATGCCATTACCAATCTTAGTGCTTCATTTTACCAACCGGCACTGTACAATCAATACTTTATAAACTGGAAGCGTGTTTATACGGCGTTCAGTATTTCGGTTTTCAGCCGCTAAATACTGCCTTTTTGATTTTTAAAAACCGTTATCTGAAGCAGTACAGCCCTCCTCATTCCTTCCCCTCTTCTCTAAAAGTGAAGCTAAAGTGTCTCTTGAACTTGTGAGAAGGCCTAGTTTAAAATGGCCGCCGGCTGACAGGTGTTGCCGGTCGCTCCGAAGCGCACTTTGTAAACGTAATTGAGGTTGGAAGGGTAGAGGGGCTCCTGATGGATTATTTATCTGGTATTACAGACTGGTAATACTGGTACCGAGCTGGGTGCGTGAACCTCTGGATGACTGCGTGCGCGCTGCAGAACACGCATTATAATGAAAACACAAACGTTAAAGGCAGATGCACGTCGGTGGTGTAGCTCTAAGACATAAGAGCAGTTAATTATAAGATTTTTCACAAGTATAAAACCGAGACGAATATGGACGTAGGAGAGAGTTTGCTGTCGGGGGAAACACAACTTAATAATTAAAATGCAAAGGTCTACTTATTGGGGGTGGGGACGAATGCAGCCAAATTAAATACTGGGGTTCATGTCTCCCCGTCAGCACCGGTTCTTATGCCCCTGGAGAGGAATATTATAGTTTTTCAATAGGATTATAAAATTAATTATTTTCGGTTTGTACTGCTTGTCAAAAAAGCTATAGCTTGTTATCCTTGTTTAATGTTTATCAGCTAATTCATTTATCAGCTAAATCAAGAAAAATATTAAAGTCCTTAATGACAAACTTGTTATTTTAACCAAAATATTGTTTACACTGCATTTGTGATCCCAAACAGAATTGTTCTGGCACTCTGGGCGAACTGGTCTTTCCACCAAACAGCCAATGCAATTAAACTTACGTTTTATTGGCGTAATTGACTGTTGCCGCTATCGTGCGAAAACACCTGTTTCTGTTGGGGCCGTCGCGCGCACTGTATCTGCCCATCAATTTCACGACACTTTTACTTCCTTGCTCCCGTCTGCATGAACAAACCAACTCATTCCGAACTCCGAAGTAACGCTTTTGCAGTTTCATTGACCGGCTACATCCTGTATGTGCCTAGCAAACAGCAAAACTAACAATAGATACAAAAGGTCCTTTTGCAAACACTTAAGTAATTCTACATGCAGCGGGAAGACACGCAGAAACAGACTTCTACTGCAAAACACTATAGGTGGATGAATAAATTTTATATGTGATATCGTAACTTTCACAATAATGCAGAATACTCTCCCGGATTTATAAATAGATTCTGAAATGTATTAATTCCAAAGCACGAAACTCAAGAAAACACTTTGTTATGCATTCCACTATCGATTAATAGCATCGCATTTTATTGATTGGTAATTGCATCTACCCTGCGTCTTAAATAATAAATTAGGTAATTAGGAATTTAATTAAAATAAAATAAATAGTTCCCAAATACAACGACTGAAAATGCAGCGAAAGCCGACTAATTATGAAACCGAAAATCGCTCAATAGTTCTGGAGTTATAGATCTACTGATATACTGATTGGACAGAAAAGCAGACATAAACAATATTCCCGACTTCGTTAATCATCGACTGAGCTCATCATGTGTTTCTTCTCCAAGATCAACTATAGCGTTAAATCAACACTAAGCCGAAACGGGATTAATGCGTCGCACTTTGCTCCTTCTTCAAACGCGCTACACATGTTGCGAACGCCCCGAAACATTTGATCCAAATTAAACGACAAATTGTGACCTTTGCCATAAGGTTAATAACCCCCGTGTCGTTTTTTGCCGGTTACTTTAAAACGCCGTGCTAACGCAAAATCTAAACGCTCGAAATAAAGGCACATTCTGGTACGCATATTTATTAACAATATACACATTGTTTTGTCAAAAGACGTCCATGTTTGCAACTTACCGAATTCAAATTAAAAGAAAGGTAAAAAGCTAGCCGTTGTATTTTAGGTCATGCAGATATACGCGGGTTCCATTGTCCCTCAATCGCAGACAGTGGTGCTGAAAAAGTAATCTTCATACTCATTCGTATCGCTATGTCCTTTCCTAAACAAGTGGTGTGTGTATATATATAAAAAAGCCTCACGTAAACCCGCTATCCCCACCAAATTCTGTCGTCTAAGTGTGCCAAGGCCGGCCGTGCCCAGCTCCCAAACCCACCACTTACTCAATACACACTGAAAGGGAGAGAAAAGAAAATGAAATTTATTATTGATAGACTTTAAAGACAATTTCAAGTTATTGTTTCTCTCGGCAAAAGGGCTCCTTCTTACATAATGAAGCGCCTTTTGTGTGACGCGGAACAATACAAAACAAGTATTCTAATAAATAGCCACTTTTTTGTTCCCTCTCGACGATGAATGGAATTGAACAGTTGGGTTGAAAACAGCTGCTACGCTTTCAGCAGATGGAGGTGGAGCCTGTGCGCCGCGTCCCCGCGCTTCCAGGGACCGACCTACAGAGCGCCTCCGCCGTCTCAGCAACCTCCTTGCTGCGCTCACCCACTCCATTCACCGCGCACCTCCGCTTAACTTGCTCCGCCGTGAGTCTGTCACCGCTAACATATCGACGAGCCGTCCGCGTACTTCTGTTAATTTTATTTTAATGCGATATAAGCGATTCTCGTCCTCCCCCGCATGCAGACCTGTTGTTCCACGATTCTTAGTACTCCAAGATAAATTGTTATAATTAACAACGGTCCTGGACTCCAGAACTCTTTTTAGAAAAACGTCTGGTGTATGTAAATACCGTAATACACGTCTGCCATTCTAGTAGGGCTACATGTATGATCAAAAGGCTTTCAGACAGTTAACAAACGCTGTAATTTTCTTTTGACGCTTGAGCTGATTTATTTAACTTTAAAGTCCTCAGTACGATTTAGTAACTATTTTTATGAACTCATATTGTAAGTAAGATAAATATTCATGTGGAATATAAAAACTAGAAGTAGCCTACTAAAGTTTTCCATTAAATTATCTACAATAGCACGTAATTAATTTCCCAATCTATTGTCAGGGCAGCGTGATGGCGTTTAAAGAACTTAAGAAAACTTGCTGCTAATTAATTTTGAAAAGATAATCAACATTTTCCACCCAATGCCATCTGCTGCTGTCGCCCATTATATTTATCAAATACATCATATAAATCGATTATATGCGTTTGTTCAGTCTAAATATCACAGCGGTTTTTCAAATGTCAATAAATCAAATGTCACATAGTTTCAAGAGTTATTAAGTCTTGTACAAAGCACTCGGAACTAACGTCCACGGTTCAGAAACTGTGAAATGTGAATGTTTTTCACTGCGCATAAACTTTAAGAAACCATTATCCGAATGCAAAGACAAACAAATAAAACAACGGCAACTGATAAGGAACCAACTTCCTCCGAAATGACAGCGTACTAGGGCAGGTCACTGGGTTTGGTCATGAATACGACAGAATCTCTGAAAGGTTCCGGTCTTGTTTGGCGAATGTGAGGTAAGCAGGCGCGCGATGCGTGCCGTGCGTCGCCGTCATCGGAGCGCACGTTTGGCAGCCGCCTGGACCTGACAGCCTGTCACAGTCTGACGCTGTGTGCGGCTGGAAGCGGTTGCCCACGAATCATTCTGGAAAACAGATGTCAGGTCAACGGTTGCTGCGCTTCGTTTGCGGCTCTCTGGCTGCGCCAAACTTGGTCGTTTTTTCGGCGTTTCAGACATGGCTTCCAGCATTTCAGCTGAACATCTTGACACTCTTTTTCTAACAGAAACACAAATAACAGAGCTCCCGACACTTTACATGAATCAACGTTTAGATGTTACATTTGTATAGGTGTTTTATATAGATTACAATACGTCACCAATAATAATAAAGGAAAGCATGACGCCGTTGCATACAGAACAATCCTTTAATTAATCTCTTTGGGTTGGTCTTTGAGTCTCTAAGGTTGTGGCCCCCAGAATTAACCAGTTTACCTCAAAAAAGTGAAAAGTTCACTTTCCACTGTTAAGACAAACAGCAATAATTTAAACAGAGTCAACCCTTTAAAAATCAAAACAATAGATTAAAACATTCCCAACAAGATGTGGGTAAAGCAGACAGCACAAGGGTCAATTCAACCCTGACCCCCCCTCAACCCCCCAAGAGAGATGGCTCAGATCTGTCGATTTATCCTAAAATCACACAAAATTGCACAATCATATATCTTATCAAAGTGAGAGTCTGTGTGTATGTGGAACAATGCGAGGGCTTCCTTTCTGAAGTATCTGGGGAGATGTCTGATTCTGTGAATTTTGAAAGAGTTATTTTTAAATTCCCTTTTATTCTCATGTTCTCATGGAAAGGAATCAGATTACTTACAACATTCAGGGCGCCTCTCATTAAGACACATGATTAGAAAGTCGGTCTGGGGATTATCCATTTTTTGTTTTCAGCAGTGAGAGAAACCTTTCAGCATACATCCAACCCTGAAGATAAGGTACCACACTGGTAATTATGTCACAAATGGCTCCTTGAGAATTCTAGAACATCATACAATAACTGTCAGGAGCACCCAATGAGAAACCAGATCACCTGACTCCAAGAAAATTTCCTGTGCCCAATGATTCTTGGAAACATAAATAAGTCAGTAGAACCTAAACATGAACAGGCAGCAGGAACAGGTGTGAAGTTTAGACGACTTCATGTGCAGAGCGAGATGATGTGTTGCACTTTAGGGTGACATAAGGGCGACTGTCTCTCTCTTATTGGGTCTTGGGATCGGAGTTTGTTTCCACGGTTGTTCTTTGTAGCAGCATAAACAAACACAGACTGCGGTACGATGGCTTTCACCAGCATCCAACTCCACAATGGCAAACGGCAGCTAGAGCGACGCTTAGGCCTAATCAGCAACAGTTACCAAACAGATCTTCATTCGCCCGCACGCTGTTTCCCCCTGTTTGTTAACAGAGCTTATCGGGTCTAAATACCTTCCTCTAATTTTCAGTTCCTGCTCACGGCACCATTTCTGTTTTGATTCGCTGTTTATTAGTGCCGCACATCTAATCAGATCCCGCCGTTCTGCGCGTATTTAAATGCCGGCAGGTGTCAGCCTCGTGTCAGACGCTTAACGCCACGATCTGTTTACAAACACTGATTGCTGGGATAATCCCAGCATCCCAGCCACAGGTCTGCGCTTTCCATTGTCTTCAAACCAATGCGTGAAAACCCCAGGCAGAAATAATTAAAATCCATCATTAATTTTGCATTTCAAACCTGTTTAGATCCCCACATCGAAATAAATAAGAAGATACCATTTTGCCAGTTATTTATTCATTTTAGTGAATAATATTCCTTTTCGTGTAATTTTATAACATGCTCTTGTATTATTGGATTTTATTTACACTCATAATCAGTGAAGTGGTACATGTGGTAATGAGGTTCTGGTATGCAAATAATTGTTTTCATGTTGTATTACATTAATATTCCAAATTATGTCAAATAATTTGCCGTTTTTAATGTCTGGTGAATGTGCTTTAGTGAAGGTGATTATTTTGAATAAAAGACAGCCTTACGCACAAAACACTACACATTTACATTTTAAGCACTCTCTTTTGCCTATTATATTATTAGATTGGGATTAACTGGATTTTTGAGTTCAGCACTGGGTATGATAAGAATATATTGGCTTTCGGTCCTTGATTCAGACGAAAAAACACACTTTGACTGTGCTTGACCACAATGAACCTTATGAGTTCTCTTTGACTACCCAGAAACCCCAAAAACGCTGCGTCTGAGCACTGTGGCATAGCTAGACTGAAACAGAGTAAACTGTGTGATTTTTCCTAACTGATGCAGTCTATAAAAGCTCCATGTCTGACTCGTTTTGTCCAATGCCAAAGTCATGCCTAGTTATCAGATCTGTATAACTTTGCAGTTACAATTTAAGCTTAAACTTAATCTCTTAATTTAAGAGATTTAACCAGCAGGTTCAAGAAGGCCTTAAGTTGAACACAGAGCCCGCCTCGTCAATTAGCAGACACGGGCCAGGGGCACAGTCCGGCTTTGATTTAATGTTCCCCTACAGCTCCAGGCACATTTGGGAGCCGCTCTGCCACGATCAGCTGTGCCAAACACTTGCGGTTCCTCTGCTTTCAGCACGTCGCTCTGTAAACAGCGCTGGCGTGTGTTGGTGGAGAACGTGCACCTTTGGGTGTGGTACACACGGTTGGCCACGCTTCACGGCATGGCGAGGTGGGAAGTGAGACATTTCAGACTGCCAGTGATGTATTTACATGTTAAACATCTGTTGGTTATTAATTTTAGCATTAAATACTGGTTTGTTTTAAATGTACAACGATGGCCGTCGTGCACACATTCACTTTACACTCCTACTCCCTCCACCAAATCAGGCGGAAAATCGCCGAAGCTTCCCAGTCTCGTTCACACGCTGCCAAATTCCCCGCACCATCGAGCAAATCAGACATGCAGCCTCTGGCTTTGCGGCGCATAGGGAGTGCGACAGAAACTCTCAACTCAACACCATCTAGCACACACACACAGATGAATATTTTCAGATGTCGGCTCTGAAAATATGCTGGCGGACGCAAAGAACAAGATTCCACTGGTTCAATACCCTGGATGCCAAGTATTGAGTTATATGCTTAAATCCTTTGGCAACCAGATGTCCTTGAAAGCCGGAAGCTTATAGGTCTGGTGTGCATCAGGCACATAGAGAATTTCCCGCTCAATCCTTTGACCTTTCTTACAGCTAGAAGTTATCGATGATACACACTGTCTGGCATGTTACGAATCATAAGATGAACAGAAATGAACTTAGTGAAAAAAGTAATACTTCTGTTACCAAACACAACATGCAGAGCCCAATACTGCTAAACAGATTGGGGTTAAGAGTGTGTAGGGTGCAGCACAAGGACCATTAGCACACTCTTACACAGTCATTTCCCAGCCCTTAACAGGACTGCACTGTAGCGCTTAATTCTACGTAAATACCAGCGACCGCCTCTGGCCACGTTCCGGGTCCCACGCCACTCTGAGCAGCACATAATGCTCACAGCCATTGCCAAGGTTTCTGGGAGGGGAAACAGATGGCCGACTCCCCCGCTCTAACCTGTCCTCAGCAGGCCTGCTGGTAACAGCCATGGTGGCATTGCCCAACATGGCAGAACACAAAAATATTTATTACCACCAAACTGCCTCTTTAACCCAAGTGATTAGACATTAGCGTGTGCAAAAGCCTTCCTATCTATTAACCTTAACGTGAAGGCTATGTAATTTGCTGCAATTTAATATCTGACTTGCTGCTCTTCCCCATTGTGCAAACTCTTTGTGATGCTTCCCAGTTGTTTCCACTGGAATTATTCAGATTCTTGGCGGTGAGTAATTACTCACAGGGCTGCGTGTTTAGGGAGCACTGCTCTGCTATTTCTCACCAGAATATGTTTGTCAACAGGAGTCAGATGTCTGGCGAAGGAGACGCCTCTTAGCGAGCTGCACTGAAAACACCTTGATCGTCGCCAAGGTGGGTCGTGTGAAGACTAAAGAATCAGACTCAAGTCACCGAGTGGGAACTTTTGCTGTACTTTTCAGAGGGCTGATATATGAAATGGCTTCACAGTGAAATACATGGACAATGGGAAACCATGAGTTGCGTGAGTCACTTTGGTTAAATGCATCGGCAGGGCAACAAAACAAGATCTATGCATCTCCTGTAGCTGCTTTGCCTGTGCAGGATCACAGAGGGCCAGAGTCTAACCTGGAAGATACAGGAGTAACACAGGAGGGGGCAGCAACCCATGACAGGGCACACTCACACATGCACACCTGCGGGAAGTCTGGCAACCCCAATTAACTTCAGCATGTTTTGTGACTGTAGGGAGGGGGGGAGGAACCGGAGTATCCAAAGAACCTCATGACGACATGGGAAGAACAGACAAACTCCACGCTCAGGGAGCCATGTCAGAGACTCGAACTCTGGTCCTAGAGGTATGAGTCGACAGGGCAAATCGCTGCACCGCAGTGCCACCCGCACAAAATAATATACAAAATATTAAAGCTGAACAAAGATACACGCACCCTTGTAACGACTACTCAAGACACGGTAACTTGTGCTGAATTTCCCTCAAAATGAGAAGTAATGAAAGACTGAGAAGCCGCCATCTGATCATATATGCATGCTGTTTCAATCAGCTTCTGTACAGTATACGGCTCCAGAATCACCCACAACACATTCATTTCTGTTTTACTAATGTATTTATAAATATGCTCATGTCAGTACAAAAGTATTTTTTCTCTGAGAGCTCTGCAATTATTGTTAGATTTTAACCATTGTTCCATTCATCAATTAATCGCAACACCTATTTTGATTGATATGTAATGAATGTAATGGTTCAAACAGTTCACAAGCATATCACTTAGAGCAGTCCTGTTAATGGGGCTGCAAGCTCTCTGCCTTTAATAATGTCAGCGTTTCTGAGTACATTTATAATTAGGGACCGTGTCATTCATTACCCGAGTAATAGGTCCTAACTCTAATGGGTAGCAGATGAGGGTCTAGTGTGAAAGCATGTTTTAATGTAGTCATTTAGTTGCCCGGGGTCAGAAGCTGTGAAAGAGGCTCTTTGCACTCGCTGGAACACAATGGTTGCTACGTGCTGGCCAGAGAGAGGGGCTATCCTTCATTAACCACTTAGTGACTCGGCCTCGTTAAGCAGGTGTGCTATACGGAGTTTAGGACCTTGACTGGAAGAAAGCAGTTCTACAGATGTCCCTTCGGCAAACGTCGTCCGTCAGCGTTAAACAAAAATATAGTCATCTGTGGCTCTTGGGAATGACGATCGTATAAAAACAAGATGGCCGGCTTGTTCAGAAACCATCCTCACATTTCCCTGAGGTGCTGGTCACTGCCTCGCTGCCTCAGGCATCCACTCCACACTAAATGTGTGGGATTTCGGGGGGGGGGGGGTGGTTGCCTTTGAACAGCGGCCCGTACGCAGTCGGCCTCGTTATCCACCTGTGTCCCTGTAACCCCCACACAAGGGTCAAATGCCCCCCCCCCCGTCCTAATAAGCATAATCTCATTACACAGCAAATAAAAGTTTCCCTATTTATCTGCAGATTTCAAATGAAACTAATAAGGCTTACGATACAGTCGCCCAAAAACCCTAATCATATTTCTGCCTATCTAAAAGCAATCAGTAATTGTGTTAGCGCTGGGACATGCCAACAATGCCTCTGACACAGGCAAGCTGAAACGAAAGCCCAGCTGGACTAATTAAATTAACTGCTAGCTGCGGGGGCACCCCCCCTCCCGGCCTGCACCGCACAGGCCGGCAGAATTAATAAGCATTGCTGTTTGGTGCGAAAGATGATATCATAATGGCTACAGGGTTTGATGTGAAGAGCTTCATTCACGCTCAGTGTAGCATGATGCAGCAATGTGACAGAAGTCTCGGGAAAGGTGTGTGTGTTGCAGACTGACACCAAGCTTTGGCGAAGAATAATAATAATAATAATAATAATAATAATAAAAATCCCGGTCAGTTGATGGGGTATGCTTATGTGTCTATGTAAATTTGGGGAGCAGTACGGTAGGTTCAGGTAGGTGTGTGTGTATGTGTGTGTGTGTGTGTGTGTGTATACTGACGGGCTAGCATACTGCCACTTCTTGTGAGTGGTGGGTAAGTGTTGGTGTGATGATGACGGGTTATTTTAAGAGTGCTTCACCCGGCAAAAGTACAGGATTTCACCAGGCATGTAGCTAGAACTCTGCCCCCTGACAAAATGTCACCTTGGATCCCCACACCACCAATTTTATATATAATTTTACATATTTGAGGGCTCCTGGAAAGCTCTGGGCCCCCTGAATCTGCCAGGGTATCCCTGCCCCTACTGCCTCCCTGGAAGGAGGCCTCGAATATGCCCTCATGTCTCCATTATTAGCTGTGAGGGAATTGGGGAATTTAGTACCAAATACTACCTTCAGCTAGTGTTACTGTTACATCAGAGGCAGCTGGTCCACAGAGGCAGGTGAGAGAGTAGCACCCCTCTTTCTGGGATTACACCGTGAAACAAGTGACCTTGAAATAACTCATTAATAAAACTTTATTGACATTTAAAAACACATTTTCTCTCTTTGGAAAAATTCATATATATATGTAATATTGTAAAATGCATTATTTTCTTACTTCCTCAATTCTTTTTTACCCAGCAGCTGCCACAGAATTACTTATTTAACTTCTGCTTGTATTAATCTAGTTATGCACTTAGTGCTTTTCTTTTAAAGCCAACATGCAGGGGTTAGTAATTGGGGCTACGTGTCCCGTCTGATATACATAACAGTTTTGGGTTCTAGTGAAAACCCAGAGGGTGACGGCAGCATGGAGTGGGGTCTGCTTAAGGCACCTGGAGCTCAGCGAGTCTTTGGCCGCAGTGGGGATCTTTGTTGAATCAGCTGCGCTGTGTCGCATCACCTGCGATCACGCACCACGTAGATTTTATGGGCCACTCAGCGACAGAGAAGCCCGCGAAATGAATGCATGCAAGCCGCGGAAAGTAAATGCCTTTTGCTCACAGACGCCTTTCAGACAGAGTCTGAAAAGCAAATAGTCTGTGCCTGAAACAGAAAAAAAGCAAATGAAAGAGAGAGCAGGATAGAGAGTCTATCCGAGAACGGCACTTCCTCCCTTTTAAAAGGACACTCAGCCTCCCTCTCCGTGGGGTCAGATCCTGGGGTCTACACCCTGACACGGGGACGCTAATCAGCGAAACTGGACGTGGAAACGCCACACATGAAGGCCTTTTAGCCCCAAAGTCAAGCCATTCTCTGACTTCTGACCCCCTGGCTTACCCCCCATCTCTGTGGGGTGCGAGGGGGGGGGGTCAGCCGGCTTCTCCTGGGTCACATCAACACCAGCCAACTCCTTTCACTAATACGGCCCCCCCTTACTCCCCGCACTCATCTTGTCTTCCAAATATAGGGTATAAAAGTTTCCGCCATGTTTGTTTCAGCCTTTTCTCTATTTTCATGGCCCAGTAGGGGGGTCACATCTGTGGTCCCCCCAATTCAGGCCGGGCCCCAAGCCCACCAGGCCCCCGCGGCGCCCCCAGCAGGACGGACGATGGGCCATGCTCCGTCCCACAGACTCCTAGAATCCTAAATGGGGTCACCCTCCCTGGGGGGCTCGGTGCCTTCAAAGATGCCCTACCCACCTGCCCTTTCCTTCTCACCTGCTTTTTCTTTCGCTCCTCCTTTATTTTTCATGAGTGACTCGCAATCCCTCCTTCAGAGGACACAAAGAATAATATAACCTCATAGCAGCTCTTTAAAACGAACCTTCCTATCATGTATAAGTAGGATGGACCAACCTGACAGTGCCTGCCTGCATCACAATGACAAAGATCATTATGGTCACAGTGACACACAAATAAAAGCCAGATCTGCATCATCCCTCTTCATATATCAAGGGTTTGTTTACTAGAAACCAAACATTAAACATCAACCCGGCCTGAGAACAGTATCACATCACAATCATGCAACTCTGGTGAATCTCTTTTTTTTTCAGAAATATTAGTGTGGATAAATAGTAACTTTTCCTGAGGTACTTAATCTTCTTTTTTTCTCTTGGACATAAAAATAAATATTATTTGACGTCTTTAAGTAATTGTGCAACCAACGTCCAAAAAATTAATGTTTCAGTGTACCTGAAAGTAAGCATAATTTCAGTATAATATCCCTTCCTGTTCGTGCTTTACCTCAGTTTTATTCTGTAAGAAATACACCAGAAAATAATTTTTGCTTTCATTTTCACCCATTTGAGTTTATCTAGACTGATCAAAAATATCATCGGAATCAGCGTGGGTACAGCGCCCCCCCCCCCGCCCCGCGCCATCTCGGCAGACCCTCTGCGTCCTGTTGGTTGAATGTGAGCATGTGGACACAGCCCCTGACGCCGATGCAACAAATCAATCAATAACGTTAAAATAAACAGACAAACGAATAAAGAAAGGTACCTGGCCGCTTTTTTTTTGGGTGGGGGGGTGGTTGCTGTTGAGGTGGGGAGAGGAGGGTGGTCTCCTATTTATCACTTCTACACCCCAGCAAAGAGGAAAAAGCATATCCGTGCCTCGCCTACCACTCTTAGCCGTCCTCTTGGTCTCCCCGTGCCCAGCTCCAGAAGTGCAGCTCGGATTCTAGATTCTGACCCGGGAGAGGCGACCTACGGAAGGGTTCCACCTTCCTGCGAGTGAGCCGGTCCAGGCAGGACTGGCCAGGCCTCCAAGGCAATGAAGTGCTTTATTTAATTTGTCAGTATAATGGAGGTTGCTGAAAGGGGTGCAGGCAACGCAGGGAGTTGGGAGAAAAAAAAAGAAAACAAAAGCTACGAGTACTACTATTTTGATTCCCTTTTTAAAACATGACTTCCAAAGTGTGATATCTATTGTGGTGAATGATGCTGAACAAAGCACGGGGTCTTGGCAATATTCACAGGGCTTATTCAGCCGGCGGCTCGGGCTGCACATTCAGGACCGGGGAGCAGCCAGAAAAGACGCAGCGCGACGGGCTTTAGCGCCCATTGTGTGCCCAGTGTAAACAGAAAGGCCGCCGACGGCCAGGCCGGCTCGCGGGCGCCGCCGCTCGCTCTGTTCTCTCAGCCCGGGGGCTGTTGGTTTTGTCCTGCCGGGCCCCCAGGATTGCTGCCGAAAAGTCATGCGAGTTATTTGACAGGAAAAAGCACTCAAAAATAACCTGATCTAAAGGGGACGGCATTTAACGTTTAATATGAACGTATTTGTTGCATTTAATGGTGCAGATTGAGACATCTGCTGTTTTTGGCGCACGTTGTAATGTGGGTGTGGTCTGTGGGCGGGGCTTGCGTGGGTAGTTAGTTTCACATCCATTTATACATACCAAGATGCAGCCCATGTGATGGACCACCAGTGCACACGCGGAGCACACACACACACACGCCAGGTAAACATATCTTTATGGAGACCACTTATGTACACACACACACACGCTTTACTCCCACCACTGACTGCATATCTCTTGGAACTACGACACGATGTGCCGCTGATTGCTGCCGTAGGCGCCTTCTATATGCTCGCCCAGTGCGTACTGAAAGTAAAACACTTCACCATCTCGCACTTGTTTCAGCCACTAGTGCATGTTGCTATGTAAATGAACGCGAGGAAACACCAAACACACACATTAAAGCACTACCTTTCAGGGATGCGCAGGACTCAGTAAGCCTTACTCGATTCTATATAATGTAAGTTATAGAGGGGACTTTACTGTTGTGTGCTGTAGTATCTTACATGTTTTTTCTTAGATCAAGAGGAAAAATGTAGGGCTAAAGTTACAGTCATTCACAAGCACATCTGCTTAGCGTAGAAACCAGCACCGTGCACAATGTTCATGACAAAATCGTTCAGATTCTATGAAAAGCAATCAAATTTCTGTAAACTGCCTTCATCAGCACTCCTGTGCTGGTTTCCAGTATCATCACGCTTTTCTCTCGTAAAGCCTGTGACACAATGGTGACCGGGGACCTGGACGGCATTCACGCCGAGTGACAGGTCAGCAGAGAAGCATGGGCGTCACACCAGCAATAGCTGAGCTCGCGTCCTCCGCAAATAACGCACCAACAATATGCCTCCCGGTCTTTCTGTGGGGTCTGGGCTTTCCACAGTGTACCACCAGGAAGTGTGCAGACAGGGCGGAAAGGGACAGGCCGAGGTAGCAGGAAGTGTACAGACAGGGCGGAAAGGGACAGGCCGAGGTAGCAGGAAGCTCGCAGAATCACCGATAAAAACATGCAGTGATATGTCCACAGGGAGCTAAGAAGTACAAATATACTGCCAAAAAAGAATGGCGTGGCACAACTCATTCACTCAGTATTTACCAGTGACGCATGCCCACTTTTCGAGGGGCAGGTACTGGAAAGGGACGGGGTGTGGGCCAGCTAGTATAACCAGGGGTGGTGCCCTGGGGTAAATTTTCTTGATTGCAGGTCCACTTTCGTAAATTTTGCCAGCCGGGGGGTGTTTCATTTTCTGTTATTGGAAAAGGGCATTTAAAGTATGAAAAGGGAGAACTATCAGTCATTTGGGTAGCCCCCCTGCACGTGCCTGGTATGTAGTTTTGTTCACACGTTTTTGACACGCCTAGGAGGAAAGAGCAGGACCCGTGAACGCAGAGCACCCTCACTCTGGCTGCCCTCTCAAACAGCCTTGTTACGTGTGCATACCGCTGTCGACGGCCGGCTGCGTAAGGGATATGAGACGGGCGGAGTATTCATTACAAGGCACATAGGTGTGTGTGTGTGTGTGTATGTGTGTGTGTGTGTATATGTGCATGTGCATGTGTGTGTGTGGATTATGTTTATATTACATTGTGGGGATCATGTTTCAGGTCTTTACAAAGATCTGTGAATACAATCAAAAACCTAAAAATGCCTAAACCTAATTTTTTAGGTTCTCGTATTTTATTTGGTTACTTATGGTTAAGGTTAGGGCTGGGTAGGGGTTAAGGTCGTCATGTTGGGATTAGAGTTTTCCCCATAGAAATGAATGGATGGTCCCCACAAAGATATATTAGTACATATCTCTGTGTGTGTGCATGTGTGTGTGTATGTCTGTCAGTGTGTGTGTGTGTGTGTGTGTGTGTGTGTGCTGGAGGGTCATGAAAATTTTGCCACTATAATTGCGGTGGGAGCCAGTCTCATTGTAGAGGATTGTCAAGTCAAAGCACATCAAGTCGGGCTCTTTTGTGGCTGTTAACCAGCTGTAAAGTGAGCTTCAGTGGGAGCTGTGTGCCGTGTCGTGTTTGGTTAAACACGACTTTGAGAACGGGAATCACCAGACATGCTGAGGCCTTAAAGCAATCGCCCCTCATGTATAAAGAGGGATGAACTGCACCAGTGTGACAACATTTCCCTGATGTGTGAGGTGTCCCAAATGCAGCAAATCCAGTCTTTACCCTATCCTCAGTTTAGATTTAAAATGTCGTACACAGGTTTTGGAAAGAGAATCAGTGTTGTAAGGATGTACCAGTGGTGACACACTATTGAACTCTTCAGACAAAAGTACTGCGATAATGTTGCATTGGTGATACTTCACCATCCATCCATTTTCCGAAACCATTTATTCAGTTTAGGGTCAGGGGGGAGTGACCTATGCTATGGGCACAAGACAGGGAACAACCCAGGACGGGGCACCGACCCATCACAGGACGCGCACGCACACCAGTCACTCACGCATGCTCACCTACGGGCACTTTGATAATTCCAATGAGCCTTGGTATGTTTTTGCCATATATGTTGATTTCTGAGGAGATTAATTCAATTAGCAGTTACAATGTCAATGTTTAAACAGTTTAAGTTAATGAAAAATACACACTTTTCATGAAATATCATAATTATCACTGCTGGCTTACTTTCCTCTGTACACACACACACACACACACATATATATATATATACATAAACACACACGTGTGTGTATGTATGTATATATATATATATATATATGCAGAAATAAGTCATCAGGGTTGATTCTAGTCAATATGCCACATACAGTACAGTAGGTACCACCCCTTACACATTTATTTAGGCCCCACAGAAAATTCTATGTTTCAGCACGCAATTATGAGACAAGTTTAATTATCCATCCTCCCTGTTGCTCCTAACGCGTATTTAATTAACTTGGAGGCTGGGTAATTAGCTGGAGATGTGGCTGCTGATTTCCAGCGAGCACCTTCTGTTGACACTACACCTCGAGCGAGCGAGCGAGCGACGCGGTGCTTCTGTGACAGCGTAATGGATGGGCCCTCTGCGGAGGCCACTGTCAGGCTCGACGGCCATGATCGGGGAGAAGAGGGGGGAGATAAATGGAGGGGGGCTTTGAAAGGAGCGATGAAAGGCCAAAGGATCAGATAGACAAACGGAAAGAGGAGGGGCGGGGGCGAGAGGGCGGGGGGACACACGAATCATCTCTGACAGGTAATGTGCTCACCTGCCAGAACCCGGTCCAGTGAAACTGGAGTACAAGCACAGGTAACCCTCCAAGCTCCCAGGACAGAGGCTGCTTGTCATGCCGATTGTTTACATCATCGCTCACTATTTTAAAGCACTCTAATACACTGAGTCCTTTATTTGTTTGTGACGTCACAGTCTGTTTGATCTTCCGCATCCTTCTGATATCATATTCATCAATGAGCTCATAAAGCGAAGCACGCTTATATATTAAATAACCAATAAAGACAATAGTGGAATTCTTTATAATTATATCCATTATATAAATGTACCTGGACACATGTATCGTTCATAAATAATGTTTTGCCACAGTACTAAACTGCCGAACTTTTGAGATTTACAGTAAACCAGAGAGTTACTGGGTTCCACTACATAAGACTCCTGCTGTTAATGTGTGCCCCCACATTGGGCAGCCAGCAATTGACAAACAAAGAGTGTTTTGTGGAAACCACAGCTTCGTTGTGAGACTACTGAGTTCTCAGACAATCTCTGGGGAACAAGCTCACGAGTGACAGACTAAACCTGTGTATCAGTCTCTTCCAGACAAATACCGTTCTCTATGACACCTAGATGGGGGTGGGGCCGGGGGGGGGGG
>JAODLD010000086.1:166810-181400 GCA_026781065.1 Mormyrops boulengeri | reverse complement strand
GGGGGGGGGGGTGTGGGCGGGGGGGGGGGGGGGGGCGCGGGGCGGGGGGGGGCGGCGGCGGGGGCGGCGCCCCCCCCCCCCAGTGAGATCGCTGGTGCAGAAGAGAGGACTGAAGGCATTTTCTGTCTGACAGGGAGTGAAAGGGGACTGACGTTTTGTCTGTTTAACCTTTGACCCCCCCCCCCATCCAGCACCAGAGCATGGCGGCAAAGGAGACAGTAACAGCCTCCGGGATTTAGGGCACAGGAGCGGTACAGTCAGAAAGTCGCTCTCCCACAGAAACACACACACACAGGAACCTTCTTCCTGCTCCGAGACCCCAAATCCCAGCTCCTGATGCTGACCTTCACACATGCATCATTTCTCGCGCGTTCCTGCAGTTTCCAATCAATCGATTTGATATATCGCCTTTCCAGGATGCAGCTCAGGAATTTCCTCCATGCCTTTGGCCTTTTCATGCCGGGAATCATCTACAGTTTGATCACTGTTGTACAAGGCTACACTGCACTGCACTGCACTGCACTGCTCTATTCTACCACAGGGGGCGCCAGGCGTACTCACCATGCATGTGAAAATTAAAAGAACAAATAGTACAACTTCAAGAGTGTGAGGAAAAACAGCAAAGTGAAGGCCCGATGAAAGCCTGTGCAACGTATTTAAAATGACACATTTAAATCTTAATAAATAATATTCACTAAAAAGCGCTTGTCTCGAGGTCCACATATTGATAATAATGGGTATTTCAATCCGCACACCGTAATTAAACTGGATTTCAAAAGCTAATATTAAGCAGAATCATAACGCATTATTTCCTTCGCCTGTTTCCAGAGCTAAAATGACTGTGAAATACAATAAACCTCTAATAGAAATTCAATAAGTCAGATTCAGTGTGTCATTTACTTGATTAGGATTTTTTTTGCACAGGCTCTTAGGTATGCACCGGCTGTGTCACGGGGCCTGTGTGAAGAACCATCAACTGCTCATTATGTTTACTCTGGTATTCCCAGGGTAAAGCAAAATGCTGCATTTCCAGGGTGATGCGAGCAGCTCTGGCTCGATAAGACTGACCTCGGGTCTGTTTTTGTAGGACTGTGTAACTTTTGTATGCCCCCCCCCCCCCTTCGTCCCCGCGCCAGAATAAAAACAGATATGTCGGTGCTTCTAGAGGTAATCTGATAAAGGGAGCTCTTTTCTCTGTGTGAAGCTTGGTTGTTCTCTGCTTCCTGTCCTCTCTATCTGGGGGAGATACAGTGACAACAATGCTAGTCCAGCCCAGATTTACATCACTGCTCTTTCACGGTGTCCCGCTGATTAAAACGCCTTACAATCCCCCCCCCCCCACCCTTTCTCCTGCCCAATCCCATTCCACCTCTTCCTTTCCCATCTCACTCGAGTGTCTGTCGGCTATTGGAACTTTCCAACTCTTCCATCAGATGCTGTCACTCTGTCTCCAGTACAGAAGTGAAGGAAATGGTCCGCTCCATTCAAACCCCCGCCAACAGCCGGCACTCCAATACTCCGCTGAGCCCCAGCGCCCCGTCACCCGGGACCTTACGGCCGCGTTTAACGAGAACAGAATGGGCCAAAGAGGACACATCAGAGTCCCAGCTGCCCCGGATCAGGGGGCAGGAAAGTCCCTGTTTGTCTTTCCTCTGTTTTTATCATCACATCTTAATTTATAGCCAAATCATCATTATCGTGACTGTCAGCCTCGTTTAACCCCAGCTGATCTCCCATGATTCTCTGCTGTCGGGCGTGATTGCCTACCTTCTGTTGGCTGCCTGATAATAGTTGAGTGATTAGCCCGCCTCCGAAGCAGGACAATGATGTATGGAAGCCAGAAGCCTGGACTATATATTAATGAGCAGCCTTGCAGCACTTTGATAAGGCTGAGCAATGATCCACAAAGGGGACAGGGAGGCTGTGCGAGCATCACAGGCGCGGGACCTGCACTGCCGACTCCGCCGCGGTAATCAGTGCCGGGGCATCCGGATCCCGCCGCTGGCAGCGGGTCAGCGGGGGGCGCCAGAGCTACCCCACCCGTCATCCCTCCCCAATCCGACCCCTGGTCTTAGCTACAGAAGTCTGACCTGGGAATTCTGAACGATGCCTATCCCCTTTTCCCTGTGGTTTCAGAGCAGGGATTAGGACTATCCAACTGTTTTTAAAGCATCTAACTCAACGATTTACACCTTATGAAAAAAAGATCACGTCATTACGTATTACATTAATATCACATCTATGAGGAGAGAAGCAGGACTATGTATAAAAAAGATAAGGCTATTATATGTATATTTGGTATTTGTAATAAATGTTGTTTTAATGGCACAAGTTAAATATATTGTGTGTGTGAAATCAGTGTAGAATTGATTTGTTGTTCTAATAAAAGGAGGGGATCTGGACTGTGTTGATATTTACAGTCGTTATATTTTAATTAAAACAATTTGCGGGCGTCTTTGTGTTTGGCGCTGGGAGTAAACGTAGTTTTTGGCTGAGCAGAGGCGGCGGCCTGCAGGGCGACCCCTGCTGAAAATCCCTCCAGGGGCGTGTCCCCCTGGTCAGTGACATCACGGCCATCTCCAGGGCCAAAGTACAAATACGCAGGCGACGCGCCATCCCGCCCGTAACGTTTCCGCACAGTCACCGGCCTGGCGTCTCCTATCACTTCCCAAAATGAGGAATATTCCAAAAGTGCACAGATGGGCTCTTAATTTTCTTTGACATTTGAAGACTGTTTATTTTTATTTTTTTTTTAACTGGGTCTCGTCAAAAGTGAGGAAAAATAGCAAAACGCAATGGATGCATGTGAATAGCTTGCAGTGCAGCGTCACAGAGGCCTTCACCTCCCTATTAGATAGAAGGCCCTGATGGATACTTGAGCTTGAATGTGCTGTTATTATAGGTATTACATGAAATTGCTTGTGTTATGTGAAGGGGATTATGGAGGCTCTGGATCAATAACTGCAGAGGATGTCAGCCATGATTACAGTCCTCTGTCAGTCCCCTCCGTTACCCTGTCAGGCCTGATTTACAACACACACCGTCTCCTTCATTCACATCAAATCACTCATTTCAATGGCAAATTCTATACGTCTCAATTTGCTCCGAAAAGCTGATTGGCGAGAAGTAACTGTGGCCCAGTGGGATAATCTGCATGCACTTATAGCTGATGAAAAAGACCGGGGGGGGGGGGGGCGGAACCACTACTTTTAAGGGTTGCTGAAATCTCTGCCTATTTTAGAAGGTAAGAAATGTAGCGGTCTTAACGATGATGTCAAAATGTTACATTCCAATTAAGCACTGGGGACGGAGGTCAGGAGGGGAGGGTGGCAAGGAGCTGGATTTTTGGGGGGGGGGGTGGTCAGGGACTCCTGAAGGATTTGGATTCCAGTCTGATTCTCTTCATAAAGTCACTTTATTTTCCTCACTCTTTTTTTGTGGTTAAAATATTGCACTTTCATTGTTATTAATGCCTGTTTGTTTAATGTGTCTTCTCCGCTGAGTTTAATTAACAGTGTGCAACATTTTTCTTTATTTGTGTTTAGTTTTTTGTACATTTTGGCAAGAAAAATGACAGTATGTGGTTGTGCAGCATTTAGAAGCCAAAACCCATTGAAAGTGACAGGATTTTAAACAAGTATTCATGCCTATAATAAAATAACATATTAGTATCTTTTTCCACTGGACAATTATCAGGAGTAATAATGAGAATAATAATTAGAGCAAAAAAAGAACAAAAAACACTAAATACTAATGCACCGATTTCAATAATATCAATCCTAAAGTCGTTATGTTTTCATCAGATCTCATTTTACCAGAATCCACAGCTATGGTTGTACGGGAGCTCAAACACTCTCAATATCATCGCCTTAATGAGCCCAATGAAATGCTTTAAGGAGAATTATTCAGGATGTACAAATAGCAAATACACACCGTTTTACTTTTTTAGTGTTACTATATTGTATCTTACTGAATTTTTATTAATTTTCGTCAGATGCAAAATAAGAAGCAAACAACTATATGGAGATGTCTTTTAAGGTTTTTAATGACTAAATAGAAGGTGGGAAGTATAATTAGAAAAGAAAAGAAAAAAGAAAAGAATTTCCCCAAGTAGCAGAACTTCTTGGCTTCCATATGTGCAGAAATACATCCAAGTGCCACCTGGCGACATCATTTATTAATGATCATATAGAGTGAAGACGATTTTATTTTAGTACTAACTGTGAACATACAGTGGACCAATGTTTTTCATTGGAAAATGCATGGAATCTGAATGTGTGCAATTCTACCCCGCACAGACGGAAGAACGAAAATTAAAATATATAGGATATTGTATATAAAACGTGTTTATTTTTCTGTTGCGTTATAATGGACGCAAATTAGCATAAGGTGCACAGACTGACAGCCGTAACACCCCGTCACTTGGATGGCTGACAGGCTCACACCCAGCTCTCTCCCCGTTAGCGTTCATTATCTCCTATTTGTTTCTCCCCCAGGAAGAGTGTGAACGGGAGCCCCCGCTGGAACAGGGAACCCCGGAGCACACGGGCAGCCCCGGCCCCTGGTCTCCGTGCCCGCATTTATCCCCGCCGCTAGGTATGGTGACCGCTGCGCCGGAGCCTCGTCAACACGCGTGGACGTGAATCACTGTCCCTCACTGCTGTGTGGGCTACCGTCAAACCGGGGACATAATGGGATATTTCAGATAAGAAATTAGCAGCACAGGCTTCTCCTTTGTCTCTACCAGGGAGTTCAATAGCTAAAGCTATAGAAAGGGGCTTTGGTTACCAGAGAAACGGAGAATACGGTCCCCAGTCTCCATGGTAAATAGGCAAGCTATTTGTTTCAGTCTTTTCAGACCTTGAACGGGCCTTAACAGTTTGACTATAATCAGGGAAGATTTACACCACCGTTCGTTACTGCTAAAGCAAAGTGAGAACATCCAGGTCCAGCAAATAAAGGCTTGCTTTAGGGAACTCCTGTATAAATCACTGCTGTTTGCGAATAATATATAAATAAATATTACTGTGAAAAATATCAGAATAAATGCGCATTTCAATTAAGTCATATAATTGAAAAACAAGAATACTGTATGCAATTTTGTCAATTGCATTATTAATTTTGACAACTGTAGTTTTTCAACAAATTAATGGGATTTAAATCACATTAATTCTGATTTTACATTTCGGCATAAAATAGGGTAAAAATGATTACTGGAAATGACGGATTAGTTGAAACTGTCGCGCGGTTCAAACGGAAACATGGAATAAGGCATTCAGCCCTTTAGCGAGCGATGCCGCGGCAAAGTAACAGGGAAAGGGGCGGAAACTCGCCTAAAGAGCCGCCGTTTGTCTCTCTGGAAAAACGGAGCCGGTGGCTTCCATTTCACTTCAATCACGGGGAGAAACAGCAAAATTGCGCAGCGCACAAAGACAGTAGCGCCGTAATTTGGGGATCGCCAAACCCTGCAATAAAATTACCGAAATTACCGGCGTGTACAGTAAGTAATAAAATGACCTAAATTACCGGCGTACTCAGAAAGTGCTGCCTACGCTTATGTCCTCGGCTACTGTAAGCAGCGCACCCGTTGCGAGCTCTTACTGCACAACTGCCTTGTGTCTTACGTTTCCTGTCGGCATTTTTTCCCTTTTATTCGTGCAAATCTTTTTTTTTCTGTTGAACGAGGAATGATTTTCATATGTCTAATACAGTATTATTTTTGTATAGGCCTAGAAAAAATCTGTCAAATATGGGGCACTCGAGAAAAATAAAATTCAGCAAAATCAGATCACAGTAGTGAAATATCCAAAAGGTATTGTTTTCGATTACTGACTTAGCCTTCTGAGAACCACGCCACACCACGATAATTTTATCCTGTGGCCTGTTTATATAATAATGAATATAATTAAATCAGACTACACAACATAAACATAACATCCAGATCCAGCGCAATGAATAGCATGGCGGTTTTAAGGAAGATTTAATTCGTTATTTTTTTCTGAAAATGAAACAGATAATTTTTCTAAAGAAATGATTAATGAGAAATTGCGCGTTTACTTATAGGGAGAGCTAAATGGCTAATTTGATAATGAAAACGGCAAAAAGTCCGCCAACAGCTTTCGGCTCCTGCATCGAAACAGAGCCGAATTAAAAAAAAAGAGAGAGAGACGGAGTACAAAAGTCAAATACAACGAAAATTAAAATAAGAAAAAAAACTATTAGGATTTATGAATATGACATGGTTCGTTTTCCAGCACCCTGACTATTTGCCTATATTCAGACTAGCTGGATGAAACTAATTAAAACTGGCATCTTTAACATTTCTAATTAAAACATAATCTGAGAATGAATGACAATTAGATTTTTGTGAAAAAAATGCAAAAGAACGAACGAAAGAGAAAAGTCTGATGGAAGAATTAATTCTCTGTTGGCTGTTTTCATTTAATAAATACTGATTATTTATAATAATTCTGATTATTTGGTAAACGTACATAACGCAGGGTGTATCTGATTTCCTAATCAAAATCATATCGGCATTCGCAATCAGTGGAGGATGTATGTAAGTTGCCCTCCGAGCCCAACCTGGCGACACAGCTGTGGATGTAATATCTGGCGCGGGGAAAGAAGCGGCTGACGAACACGTGTTTTCAGAAACGGCGGGCGCGACTTCGGTGGGTAATGGAGTTTGTCTCCGCAATGAGCAGAAGAAATAAATGATGAATCGCTTTCTGATTCGTGGAGGGTCCGTTTAGAGAAGATGGCTCTCCAAAGCCAGCGATGTTGCCGAGAAATGCAAGCCCCGCAGAACTCTGTCTACTTAAACCGGAGCAAAAGACGGGGCAAATCTCTCACAAATAAACGCCCCCAGGGGCTCAAGTTGCAAGCTCGCTTTGGGTGCGTGCCATGGCGTCTTCAAATGGGCCGCAATCAGCTCCGCCTTTTCCTGGATGACCTTGAAAACTTTTGACGTTTGTTGAAGGTTATCTAAGTCAGTTCATTAATCACATAAAAAACTAAATGAATATGATGGCCGTCTTCTGTCGTGTTAAAAAGTGTCACCTGACATTTATTTTTTGAATATTGAGACAGTGATAACACCATATTACAGATAATAAAAGACTCTACCAAGGCAGAAATACAAACAAATTATTTTTTAATCTCATCTTATCCAATGCATTCAATATTGCATTTATCTGGTCACCAGAGTGTTCAAATACTTGACACGTCTCAGCAGTTAAACGGAGCCCGGTCAAGCGTTTGTGTCCCCTCGGAAGGCTCAGGTCCGCTTTAAGAGCCGACCCAGTCTCGGGGCTGTTTGCCGAGAGACCCCAAGACCCTAATCGGTGTACAGAATCCACACTTACCATTCTAATAACGCTTTACATTCAGCCTCTTTCAGCTTGGATTTTCGGGTTTTAAAACCAAAGGGAATCGAGAATGAGCTCATGCTGCATCAGTGTGTCTTGGGCAGAGTATCAATCGCTGACGAGCTTTTAAGTCAAGGCTTTTGGGCGACAGGAGTGGGAGTTTAGGTTGTGTTTCTTTCGTTCTTGGTCTAAGGCATGATGTTCCAGTAATAAAGCTCAGCTGGAAGATTATGCAGAACTGCTGCATTTACACAAATAATGATTTTCTTGAATTTTCTCACTAAGGGACAGTAGTGATTAAACACATTTGGGATTTTCATTATTTACGGCAAAAGAATACATTCTTGAATATTTGCATTATTTCATACGATTATATTCAGGCTTTAGTTAGGGGCCGTTTTTGGACCTATGTATCAAAACCGATTATATATAAGGCATAATATCGTATGAAGGGACACTGAAAGAAGACAAAAGACATACAAAGACATGAAGGTCGTCGAAAAAGCTTGTGAACTGTCCTTTTATGGTTTAAGGACACATGCGCTGTGTGTCACAGTTCTTAGGGAAAAGGCTTGACCAGACAGCCACAGTTAACCAGAGTCAAAAGCGTGGTCGACCCTAACAAGAGAAACTGGAAGCCGGTTGAGACAAGGGAACAGGTTCAAGCAGATGTGTAAGAAGACAATTTCTCCAGATAATGATCCCATGTGCTGAGGTGAGAGTAGAAGTTTCAGTGTTGGAAGTGTATCTGTGATTTGTGTCAGATGGACACAGCAGTAAGGTTAAGGTTTACATCTGCATTACTGCTGAATCTCTCGGTTTGAGAGAGAAACAGTGTTTCTCTTTGTAACACACTGCTTACAGATCATGTTGTCATCTTACACGATTTTTTTAAGCATTGTGTTCCAAAGCTGAAGAAAACAACAAATGCCTTGGCACGAAATTCAGCGCAATCGCAAACGGGAGGACGCCGTCTTTGTGCTGTGACGCTGAGCAGCGTCTCTGCCTGCTGTAATGGCAAAGGCGGATCTGAGGTAACACGCGCTGCCAAATCTCACTTCCCCGCCATTGTGAGTTTTGCTTGAGTTCTGCAGAGAATTGCATGGGTAGCTACATCACCGAGATTGGCCTTCAGCCATGTGCTGCGGGACCTACAGTATGCAGGGGTAAAACGCAATGAATGCAAGCACAAACCAGAAACAGAAATGCAGATTAACCCGTCGGGTCTTTATGTTCCATCTGCATGTTACGCTGGACATGTGAAAATCCACAACGTGCAGCATGGCCGTGGCGGAGCTTTCAGGATCTGTCGTTCGCTCGTTTTGTCTATTAAATGTGGCCTTGGAACAAAGATGGAGGAGGACAAAAGTAACAGAGGTAGGGTTACACCACTGTAAGGCTCAGCCTTGGCAGGACGGATCCAACAGCGGCGGTGGGTTTATTAACAATTTCTCATAATTCTTGTGTAGCTCAGGCAGTATAATTCCTCAGAAACACACTTTTGGTCAGCTAGTGATCAGTAAGTTATTTCTCCATTCAGTGCCATCGACTTGTGACTCGGAAGAACTGTGTCCAGTCTTTGCGCAATACTCTAGAAGTGTTTAATGATGCCATTTACGAACGAGGTCAACACAAAGCCAAGGAGGGGTCTGCTCATTGCTGCCCCTAGTGTCCATTCTGTGAGGGCATCTCATTACATGTGTCCCAGTAGGAAAACCCACCCGCATAATGGAGACAGCGCCAGGGCAGACAAAAGCCTCCATCGGCATGATGCAGAAAGAGTCAAGCCTGCTGGATGACCTTGTGTGAGTCATTTAAATTGGACCTTGATTCAGGCGTCCTGCAGGCCAACGCAAAGTTATACGCGTCGTCACTGTTAACAGGCAAGCAGCACCGGTGAGAGGCTGTTTTCACACGATCACACCAAGCAAGAGAGGAGACAGAATGAGGCGCAAGTCAGGCAAACTCAGCTTACTGACAAGAACCGCACCTGGGGCGATTGGCTCCAGCAGCAATGATCACAGGACTGGTCCAGATAAAATGATTAGTTACTGATACACTAACTAATCTCCAGGAACTGTATTCAAATACTGTCAAACAAAACTGCAATAATAAAACCGAGAAATGCAAACATGCCAGTTAGCTTTACAGATAAATTAAAAATAACTTTCCATAACTAAGAAGCGCTACATTTTTAATTCACAGATATAATACCCAGCTAGCGGGCAGAGGTCTGGAATGTTAGGGGCTGCAAGAATGAACTGTATTCTCGGAAGGATGACTATGTGCCACAGGAGGAATCTCTGTTCTCCAGTGTTTAAGGAAAGCTGCTCTCTTTGATTGTGTAAACACAATGCTAAATAAATTATAGCATGCAATAGCAGAATAGCCTGGGTGAGGGCGCTCTCGGGGTCTAACGGTTCCCAGTGTGTGGGAAGGTGCTTCACTGCTCATTACACAAAGACAAAAAATGGGAACACAGACCACTATATACACAGACTATATACATCTTTGGGTCTTGGACAAATTTACTTAACCACCTTCAGGGGTATAGCAAACTACCATAAATGACATAAGCTTGTTTGGGCATGAACCAACAACCTTCCAGTATAAGCATCTGAAACAATATGGGGCCAGAACCTCGGGTTTAGGGGGTTAAATAGTGTAAACAATGCTTTCAAGGAGGAGGTTGAAACGCTGGCAATATGAGTTGGCGCCGGAGGTTCGGTCAGCAGATACAGAACCGTGTTGAGAGGATTAAGAATTCCTATCTCTGCTCTGTATCTGATACAGGCATGAGCCCGGCTCAGATCCTCTCCTTTGTGTGCCGCTAGATCACAGAGGCGCTTTACAGAGGATGGGAGGGGCCTTAATAACAGACGCGGTTCCTTCTGTCCTTGATCATTTCCTGAGTACCGTCCCTCGGAGTACAGCTGAAGTGCAGATCCGGTATCATACCCCAGTGTGCGGACGCTTAACCACAGATGGCACATGTTTTTTTAAAAAGTACATTATCAGAAATTTAAGACAAACATATTTCAAGATGAGTTGAAGTTGCTCTTTAAGTGAGTCAGGCTTCTACTGTGACTCTGAGTCATTCAGTAAGACTCTGTTTGGCCGGAGGCGCTTGTCGCTGCTGAGGTAGGCTTGAACCACGTGTTGAATTCCATGTCGCTCAAAAACCTGCTATACAACATAAAAACAACAGTTTGTCCACGATAATTGAATTTTTTAATTTATAGACATTTCCATTATTTTCTTAATATCGCGCATTACATAACAATGAAGAGGCAATCAAAATGGCTAATGGTAATCCTCTCTGAACACGGCCCCCCCCCCCCCCCACACACACACACACACCCCCAGAGGTGCAGATAATTACACTTTGTGAATATTAAAAAATAAGATGATCTCGACAAAAAAGAAAATTAAATAGGACTGCCCTGATGCTCATGTGTTTGAGTTGCAGCAGTGCCCTTTAAGCCGAAATCCAAGGCTTGTTCTCCACAGCAGGTACCCTGAGTGCCCCCTATTGAGCGTTCCTCCAAGCGCTACAGACACCTGCAGGTCTTCTGAACGCAGAGCACATCGTCAACAGTGTATGTCTGCTTTACTTCTATAAAGGGTTTTGGGAATCATTTGTAGGTTACTATGAATGCAGACAGATGTTATTACAAACACTTACAGTATTCAAGACATTTATAATCATCTAACCACAGCCTCAGAGCAGACATCTATTTAAACTGGATAACACAGTATCATTCTCATGGCCAAACTACATTAACTTCAAAGTGACTTTTGAAGCGACCAATTAGAGGCCGCTGAGATCTCAGGACCCGAAAGAGGCGACTCTGAAAGGGCACTGAATGAAAACGGGGACTCGGCGTGCCGGACAGGCCGGCCCGGGCCTCTCTGGTGGTTACTCCAGGCCAGGAGAGATGCCAATCGGCGAGGGGGGAGGGGGCGACAGTGCGATAAGGCCGTGCTTCCCAGCTCCCCTGTGATTGTAGACTCGTTTCAGAGATCACCCGGTCCGAAACCGAGGACCCTTTGTGCCGCGGGCAAACTGGCTGGGCTGCTGCCGCCATAAATAATTCAACGCGCTGCCGTAGGTCTCACGCCACGGCGGAGACCACCGGCTGATCGGAGGCTCCTCCGCTGATACTGCTGCTTCTGAAAAACCACAGGAAGAGTGAGCGCGCGTGTGTGATCAGAAAACGGTGCTACGGAACAGTAATTGTTTGGTTGTATATAAAGCGGCCCGAGGGAAGGAGAGAAGGAGCGAGGGAGGGAGGGAGAAGAGAAGAGAAGGCATGGGAAAGTTTACTCTGAGCCAGTGGTGAAGAAGGCAAAGGATGGGTTACAGAAGAGTAGCATGGAAGCACGTGGGGGATGGAGTCTCCACGTGTCAATACGTATTCCGGAGAAATAAACGCACTTTGGAACCAATTTTTTTTGCCCGGGAAATACAGATGTCGCTTTATTTATACCCCCACTTCTATCTCGAAATCCTCCACTGGAGTTTTGGCAAGCTAATTAACCCAGAAGCACTGGAGTAATGAGGTCCCTCTGGTGGCGCTGCCGCTTAAAAGGGGAGTGATCGCTGGAGATCCTCCCAGGCCGTATCGTCGGGACACTGTCAGCGCAAACAATGGCCTTATCGGGCTCCTTTTGAAGCCACCTGATTAGCTGGGAAAAAAACCGGGAGAAGAGGAAAAGGGCATGTCCTTGCACGGGCCCCGTAAATGTCACCTAAAGGCCAAGGGACGACCAGGGTCCACGGGAGCGTCAGCATATCTTACAAACGGGCCACGGCTGGACAATTCCTGGGCAGTGCCCCACCACCGGCTACACCGCCTGCTCGGGATACCTCCTGCCTCAAAACCCCAAAGACTGAGATCAAAGATCGGCGGCAAATGCGAGCGACGGAGTCGGAGGAACAAGACCGTGTGGAATGCCGCGGGCTGCACTTTTCCATATGCTGCCCCAATCAGATTTGGGAGAATGGCCCGGGAATCCTGGGAAATGTGACGATAGCTTAATGGGGGGGTGCTGGACCAGGAAGAAGAGCACTGCAATCGTGTTGGGTTCCTGATTAGTCATTTTAACTGCTAGAGGTTTTTAAGTTGTCTATTTTGGGTATGAGGGATTGGGATTACAGTGCCAGAAGCCATCAGAGCCACAGTACCCTTCTTAGGGCATGAGAGGGTGAGCAGAGCAGGCAATGGGGCAGTGGAAAGGCGCTATATACTGCTAATGTGGTATTGGTGTATGTGAGAAATGCACTATAATAACAGGCAGTGATTCGGCAAGGAGTCTCAACACTTTGCTTTCAGTTCTTCTCAGTTAACATCAGTCACCAAGGTTCAGCAGAATATTTTAAACACGTCATTTACGTTAATGATTATTTTATATAATAACTATTATAATTTGCAGTGTTGGAGTGCTTTAATATCCAGCATTGTGTGTAATCTGTGTTTACTTATTACTTATTATTAATCACATTAATCAATAGCCAGCTATGAATTCATAATGGATGTTTTTTTGTGTGTAATACCTGGTCGTGGGAGAGAACAGAAATAAAAACCACATTATTGATGTTCTGCAACAGCACCAGAAGCTTGAACTCTCAAGAACCCTCCAAAAATAAATGCAAGCGGTCGCAGGGAGAAACAAAATCAGAGAATTTTGGCTCCGGAAGCTGATTGGACAATGCAGGGAACATCTGTAGATGCTCGATTTTACATGTGAAAGAGAGAGAGAGAAAGAGAGAGAGAGAAAGAGAGAGAGAGAGAGGGAACAGCGCGAGGGTGCTGCTGAATCCAGGAAGTAGGCCATGCCATCAGGTTTTCAGGTGACAGCGCAGACGGTCAAATTCAGGTATCGAAGACTTTTTGGAGTTGGGGGAATAACATTGTAAAGCTTTAATACAGGGCTTGATTCCTGACAGCAAAAGTGATTGATTATTGGCTGAATATCCTGATGCATCGTCCTCAAGAAGAGATACTGGATTCTTTGTCCTGTTTTTCGGCTTGTTTTTAAACACATCTGAAAAATTGTCTCTAAAGGTAGTGATAGTGATAAGGATAGGAGAAATCAAACAGTGCTGTTATGACTATAACTTCCTGGCAACACAAAAAAGGTTGAGTCTTATCCCAGCCAAGATCAGCTGGTTGTTTTAACCCACATGACACCATGAGAATGTCCTGGTGCAGGACGGTGAGCTGCGTTTCAGCGGCTTTCCCGTTTTAGGAGGTACAGCAAGGGGCGCAATACAGAAACAGAACGGAAAAAGAAACTGGAAAAAGAGGACAAGACAAAAAATAACAAAATGCTTTAAACAGGGTTACTGGGGACCAAAGCAAAACGCAACATAACAATTGACACTTTCTGGAAATGGAGGACAGATAAAACGACCCAAAAGGAAACGGCAAACAGCATGATGGCCCCGTCCCCATCACGCTCACACACATACCCTGAGGAGGCTGACCCACAGGTACATTGGGATACTCTGCTTTCTGGAGAAACACCATGACAGACAGTCCTCTGACACTCCCAATTGTTGGTCTCCTATCTGGAGAAACACGTCACCATCCAGACCCAGGGACAAATTATAGAGTTCCCTCTGACTGAATTTGTACACAGAAATTTTCATTCACTGGTTAGATACTTAAAAGTAAATGCCAGAGAGCTTTCAGGTTTACCCATATATCCAGTCCCGATAGGAGCTGTTCTGGTGCAGGTAGGGGATATTCCCATTCAACGCAAAGAGAAGAAAGTAGCCTTCTTTAACGGAATGATGCTGCGGACCAAAGCCATAGCCCATTAGCCCGACAGGCTAAAGCTGAGCCAAGTTCATATGGAGGGCCGGCTTTCGCTTTCAGCTGGTCCATTTCTCCTGTGGCATTTAATAGGTTCTTCAAGTGAGAGATGAAAGTGGCGAGGCCCTAGTGAAACATCCATCCAACGCAGGGGATCAAACGTATTTCCGACTGCCCCTTTAAGGGCTGCCCCGGCCCTTTAAGGACTGACCCTCTGCAAGAAACAGGCCTGTAGTCATTTAGCTTTTGTGCAGAGCTGAGTCCATGGGATGGGGGGGTGAGGAGGAGGGAGCAGAATCCCAAGGCAAGTACACTCTGGGGGGCAGAATTGAAAACACGCTGTTGAGTAAAGTAGTGGGGAAAAGGTTTGAACTAGGTTGGAGGGTTGGGGGGTGAGTTGGG
>JAODLD010000086.1:151829-163347 GCA_026781065.1 Mormyrops boulengeri | reverse complement strand
TTCGTAAGTTCTGTGTTAAAAGATAGAACTAACGAACGACGTAGCGTTAAGAAGTCTTCGAGAAACTCACCCCAGAACATTTCACAAACAGGAAGTGGGCAACGTATGAGACATTCAGGACCTCCAAGAGAAGGTGAGAGAGGGCCACTGACAGGGCTACTTGGGAACTAGGTCAGGATCCTGAATCGCGATGCAGATATGCGGGAAAGTATCTGAGGTTCCCATTTGGTGCTGTGGAATATTTATAGAATCAAAATGGAATCGGGACATGGTACCACAGATTAAAAATGAGAATATACATAAGAAAAAAAGTCCACTTTGAACATTCCCCCCTATTGTTTATAAGGAATAAAAAGATGACTGTCACTAGACCGCCAAACCCTGGTGCCTTGCAAATTTACACGTGGGGGATTATCACTTTTAATCTCCCGCTACCCAGGCAGAACATCCAGTGATGTTCCTCACCGTGTGTATTTTTAGCACCAAAATTCCCCCCCCCGCCCCCCTAGTCCACCATGTGTGCTCTGGGTAAGTCGCAGAGGAGACTCATGGTTGGGGTAGTAAACCAGCCTCCCCAGGACTGAGAGGATTAGCCCGCTTGACTCCCCATAGTATCAGCTACTTACCGTGATGTTTGCTCTGATATCGACAACATGACATCCTGATCTCATTACATGGCAATAAACGCTGTTTCTTCCCTCGAAGGTCTGGGACACCCCAAGGGGGGGGGGGATTAAATCCACACTGTGGTGGACTGCAAAAGTCCTGAGGAGGTTCTCAGTCTTTACAATGTGGGTGTTGAATACAGCTGGCCCAGACCTTTTCAATCACAATCAATGTTCCAGATGCCTTTGGTCCAAGATCCTCCTGGTTGACAAACACAGCTCAAAAATATCATAGTTTCCAACCCTCCACTCATTTTCCAAGTCTAATAGTCTTCTAGCCAGTTTAATGGTTGAGTCCTAAAGCTATTGTCTTCAGGGCTAGATGGTAACAGGGGGTTGTGGGTTCGTTTCTAAATTCGTGCCACATACCACAGTTACCCAAAACAAAATCTTGGTTCGGACTTAACCTGAACCTGAATTTTCCACCTCTGGTTACTGGGAGTAAATGGTGCAAATTGAGCAGAGACTGATCGAGGAGGTCAGAAAGAATGTTCATTTATATAACGCGTCACCGTGTTATAAAGGGAGCCAGATGGCGACACATTTTTGTCACAAGAAACCTCGGCTTGGGTTTTGCTGAATGAATGTAAAAGCGAAAAAATGCGAGGGACAAGTATGTTCACCTACAGAAGGAAACAGAGAGCAAGAGGATGGTGTGAGGCAAAACCTGCCAGAGTCTGAAGTTTTTCTCTCCTGATTGGCACTGCATGTGAAGGACAAAGAGACGCTTTGCTACAAACACCACCAGCTAGTGTTCAGGCGTGTGCCTGAGAGACTCAGGAGAGCACGTTACCCTAAACGGCATAGCCTATGCCGCAAAGTCTTGGGCGGTCAGAGAAAATGACATCAATGTGATTCATTGCTGGTGCATAACTGATGTTCTGATGTCTGTCAGAGTGAGTCAGCTTAAACGTTTAAAAACGTCTCCTAAACTCACAGCGACATTTGCAGCAACTATCCAACATACCCATGAATTTTTTGACTCGACCACTTGCATATATGACTAATCAATCAGTTCCATCCATCCATTTTCTATACCCACTTATTAAATTAATTAAAATAATTCATTAAAAGAGCTGCCAGTAAAACTGGATGACCGCACACAACGGCGGAGGTACCCTTGAGGAGAGGTTTGGGAGCCGTCCAACAAGGTATCAGTAACTTTTTGGAGAACAGAAGATGTTCTTGTTAGTTTTTGTTGTGCTACTCTCAATTTGCGTATGTTCTAATGTTAAATTGTGGTTTTTGTCTGAGCAAATATATACTTAGCACCCAGATTCATAGCTTTAAACATATGACTGCCTAAGACTTCTGCACAGGACTGCAGAGAACAAGCAGGTATACAAAATGGTTGGATGGATGGATGGATGGATGGATGGATAAGCCTTCACATGTCAGGGAGGTACCAGAACAATTCAGGTAATCTATCACAAAAGGACTCTGTTAAAATAAACAAAAAAAGAGACTGCTGACTTACAAAAACAAAAAAAAACTATTGTGTATCTGTGTGTCATGTATTGTTAAAATTCTTGCTATGGCAAGAACGTTAGGTTATTGTAGTAAAACCATAAAAATCTAATGCAAAATGCATGCAAAACTAAAATAAATTATGTGCAAAAATCCAGAAATGGGAGGTTTTGAAACATACGCTAGGTAGCACTATAGCACACGGTCAGTCACTTTGCATAATGTAATGCCATCCTCTTCGGGGCCGGCCGGCTCAGAGTAATTCTGCCCCGAGTTCAATATTATTCACGTTTATACATTACGCAATCTGCAATCCATTTACCATTACGGACAGAAGGCTGGACAGTGTACTGTTTCACTCACAACTGGCAACATTGTCACCCTGAACAATCACTGTCGTATTAGTGCAAATCAGAGGCTCTTTCTCTTCACCTGTGAATGCATCCCGATCACTGAAAACAAAACAGCATGGGTCATAAACGGAGCAAGGGGCCCCCAAATCCAGATAATTTCCAATTGATCACTGAAGGGCAAAACAGCCCTAATTCCGTTTAGCGCTGCCGTTGACTGTGATTTCGATGAGAGCACATAATTAATCTAATGGAGCTTGACAATCCTAGGAAGCAAGGCTGACACCCAGAGCGGCTCGTGTAAGAAAAGGCAGCTGGGAAAGCATCCCTCCCTCTCTCTCCCTGACTAGTTGTTTTCCCCTAACTTCACTGCTACCCTTCTACTGGAATAAGACACTGAATTTTTGGTAAGGCCATCCCAACTTCTATTGAAGCCCATCCATCCATCCATCTTCTGTAACCGCTTATCCTCTTCATGGTTGGGGGGGGCGGGGTCCAGAGCCTATCCTGGAGGCTACGGGCGCACGGGAGAGAACAACCCAGGATGGGGTGCCAACCCATCGCGGGGCACACTCACACACCATTCTACTGAAACCTCCAAGTCTAATTATTCATAATCAGGCACCATCATCTTCTATAATTCCGCAGTAGTTTCTGCGTAGTAATTGCAGGGGGAAAAAAAAAACATGGATCCTAAACCAATCTGGGGTGAGTTTCCCGAAGCCTTCTTAACGCTACGTCATTCGTAAGTTTTGTGTTAAAAGATAGAACTAACGAACGACGTAGTGTTAAGAAGTCTTCGAGAAACTCACCCCTGGTCTTTAAATGATGTTGCCGGCGCTCCCTTAAAACAGCGGCTCTATGTCACTAGAGAGGATCTTTATCATGAAAATCCATGCTTCAGTCAAACGGACCAGGGGTAAGGGTGGTTGGCGGGGGGTAATATCAGATTAAAAGTGACGCCGTAAGCCCACCCCATACCGACGCCTTTCATGTCACTGTGTAACTGTACCTGGGGAGTCCTCTCCACTACACAGTAACTCAACTCGCTCGAGTGCCTCCAGGTAACAGCCCGACTTTAAAACGCTAACAGGCGGTGTCACATGACAACCTAGCCATCTGAAGTCAAGTATGATGCAGTGGACTTTGATGTTCATTTTGATGGAGGATGGTGATATGATGGTGGTGATGATAGTGGGTGGGGGTGTTAAACTGACAGGCTTTGAAGTAACTGGAAGCAAAGAGATCCATGGACTCATGGAGAGCATAATGACACCAAAACAGCAAGTTTGTCCAGTGAGAGACAAACAGACTATATGTCATAATATAACGGGAATTCCAACCTGCTATTATATTCAGCTAAGGAGCTCTTTTTGATTAGCAAGGTGACCTCCAAATACCAGGTCACCTGTCCTCCTCCGGTCAAGTTCTACATAACCAGCAGGTCAGAGAGAACCAGGGTTGGTTCCTTTTGACCAAGCAGGACATGCGGTTACTGGCTGCATGATTGTGATGAAACATAGCCATCTGGAGAGACCCACAGAGCCTAATCCTCGAGGTGGAACCGGAATAAGCACATTAATCTGCCTTTTTTCACAAAGCAGTCCAGCTAGGGATGTTGTCAACCGAGCCGTGAGTGGAAGATTACCTGTAATTAGTTTTATCCCCTAGTGAGCTCGTCTGGCAGAATATGACTCTGCAAACGCTGCCTACAGGTAGCTACACCTGTGTTCAGGTGGTTCCTGATGTTGAATCACCCCGGAATCAGCCTGGCCAGGCTGCTATGTAGATAACATGGACAACATGGTCACCATGGAAACAGCGTCACCATCAACGCTTGTTCTGCGACTGTCGTGGTTCACCATCATGATCTAAGAGTTTTGCATGTCTAGAAGATCCCAATTTTTGAGTTCTTACAGTAAAAAAAACACAGTGGCAACAAGAGTGCAGAGATCACTGACAACGGGACAAAGGCATGTCCATATTGTGTGGCTGTATTGATTAATACTGATTGGACAAGTCTTATAACGCAGCTGATAATGATGATAGCAATTCACAAATCCAGGAACAGCATGCACAGGCTGAACAGCACACAACTCAGGCTGAACAAAGACGCCTCAACTCGGTGTTCATTTCACTCTTATATTTCACAGTAAAACTCTTGTGTGCCTGATTACACAGAGTCCAACTGGGTTTTTTTCTTGGGTGGGGAAGATAGTCCGTTGGCTTATGTCCACCCCCAGCTGCGGGTTCAAGATTGAGTCTTATTGCTGTAAAGTACATCAATCTCCACCCCCCCTCGCCATGTTTCATGGTTTTTGTAACATCAGGCCAATGTGCCATCATCCCCATGCCAAATATTAGAGCTTGTCGCTTCCCCCAGACAGAATTAAGGAACGGAAAGAAGGACTGAATCTCTTCCATAAAATGTCAAACCATGTCGGAATCCACATGATAAAAAAAAAAAAAAAAAAAACGATTAAAGAAAGCCAAGGAGAAAAGAAATTGTCACATCATGAAAAAACAGCAATGAAAGTCAAGCATGTGGGCTGGGAGGGGAGCTACGACTCCGGTTCGGAGAAGATTTGGGCCTTAAATCGGCCCTCCGGCGGCGGACTGGTTATGCTGGGAAGTGAGCTGGGAAGCAAACCAAGGAAATCCTGCCCCTGTGATAGGCAGCTGTGGAATGTGGGGAAAATGTAAAGTCTTTATACTCATGGCGATTAATAGGGGAGGGGCAGAGCAGATTTGGACCTGCACCAGCCCTTCTGAGCTCCTTATTTCAAGAAATTTTATTCCGTTTCATTGAAACCGAGAGGGCGACATCAATGGCTCTTTCAGTTGTGACTGCATGATACACGAGGTGAGCAAGTTAAGCACACACAGCGAGTGGGGGAACGTTCCAGAAAACACCACCATTGCTCAATTTTTACAGTCTGGTACCCATGAAGCCACAGTACAAATGACAGCCCTGTATTAATTATCTATAAAATGTGCATGGTTTTATATTTACACAATTTATTAAATGGTACAGCAAGCCATCGAGGAAATCTAGGCGCCATCAAGCAAATTGCTCAAATGAATTAATTAAGAAATAAAGAAAGGATTAAGTCGGCAAAATTATAATTAACCTCAAGCAGTTTTTTAATAAAAAAAAAAGAAAAAAAAATAGGAGTACTAAATTGGCATTAGAATTAATTATATGAATGAAACCTAAATTAGGGCTTCGCTCTGGGCGTGTGGAGCTTGCGTGTCCTCCCTGTTGTGTGAGTTTCCTCCTGGTGCTCCAGTTTCCTCTCACAGCCCAAAGACATGCAGTTAGCCTAATTGGTGTCTCCAAATTGCCTGTGGAGCGCGAGTGTGTCGTGTGTGTCCTCCGACGGACTGGCATCCTGTCCGGGCTGTTCCCCAGCCTCATGCCCTACGACGCCTGGGATAGGCTCCATCACCACCCCCACTGCAACCCTGACCAGGATGAGGATGGATGGAAATGTAAATGAAATTATATCTATTTTCCACAACCATTTATCCAGTATAGTTTAACATAATTATATGAACTCAAAAGAATGCCATTAACTGAAAAGGCAGAGCATCCAGAGTCTGTCATTGGCCAGTAAACACCTCCTTCCCATCTCATATATCAGGGTTGCCTGGCGGTTAAGGACTGAAAGTCACCACCTGATGTGCTACTTACCCATTTTGCTCCGATAGCTGAACAAGCAGAGCAGCGCTAACAACGCAAAGGTCGTGGGTTCAAATCCCATGCATTACATACAAATCGTAACCCTTTCCCTCTATTGTAAATTGGATAAAAGCATCAGTTAAATTAGTTTTTAAAAAATCCCAGCGCAATTAACGAGGAAAATATAGAATCCACCAGAAAACAGAGCAGAGCAGAGGCTTTTCCTATCGGAAATCTCTCTCAACAACAAAGTGACAGATTCCAAAACAAGGTGACGATGAGCCGTCCTGCATTTAAGGGCGATGACAAAACACGAGATTGTGTTTACCTGCAGGGACACTCACTGCGACCCCCTCCCAATCTCGATATGAGCAGTGTGCACCAAAGTTCTGTCGCATTAAGCTGGGATACTCTGCGTGACAGCTAGACTAACAGCTTTTAATGAGCCCCCATTTTCGTGTCACTTTTTCCATGTAGGGGTGAAAAAAAATAAATGCAAGAAAAACAGACGGTTAGAAAAAAATCAGCAATAAAATAAAAGCAGATCGCAGGAGCTGTCAGCTCAGAGAAGACACTGGAAGGAGGAAAGACGTTGTAATTATTCCGCCCCAGAGTCGCGGCTGCAGTGCTAGATATCCACTCAAAAAATTACTCTCACCCCAACCTTGTCATCCACCGTATCCCACACCACCCTTCCCAAGGCAAGAATCCGGCCATTTTTCCCCTCTACGATGGCCTCCATCTCACTGTCTGACAGTTTTATTGCAGCAATTACGTCACAAATGCACAAGTGCACAAAAAGCATTTGTTTTAAATTTCTTACGTTCCATGATGTATGTGAATGTTAAAATTGTGTTTTAATGATCTTTAAATAAAACGGTTTGCATATTTTCACATGAGAAAAGAAAATGTTTCGAAATGCATAAGAACATTTTCACTTATTGATGACAGTTATTCGGCCTGTTCATTTAATTAAGCAATTTCATGTTAATCCGAAGCTTTCGAAAGATATGCCCGTATGAGGACACTGAACGCGTGCTCCACAAACATGAATGTCCAGGTGTCATTTTGTTAATCTTTGTATTGACATTCATATGACGGCTCAGATTAAGAAAATCCCGGCCCGAATTACGTTCTTAACCAGACAAATCCCAACTGAGCCTGACCATAACTACAACCCTGTAATCTGTGGAGTTTTCAAGAAAACCAGCCGATTTTTAATAATTACATAATATTAATGTCATTGAAAGGGTGCCAGTTCCTTATGAGTTTCTTGTTTGTCAGCTTATTTTTCATTAAATAAAAACTTCTGTCGGCGGGCTGGCTTGGTGGGGCTTAATTATTTTCCTTTTTTGTTTTGCTTTTCCTTTTTTTGTCAAATAAAAATAGTCTTCATAAATTCTTCTTAATTAGGGTTCTCACTAAGGGATCATTGAAGCATACATGATCTCAGTTTTTCACCATCGTATAGATCATTACCACAAGCAAAGGAATCCCAGTCATACTTCGAATAAAGGATTAATATTAAATTTTACCATCTTTATATCTTGCTTACTGAAGAGACAGCGAAGTCGTTTCTGCACTTAACTCAAGACGCAAATATTGAATTCGAGCATAATGTTATTCAACTGGCTCTTTCAAGGTTTCAATTAATTCATAAATTGAATCCCTTTTTAAATGTTAATTTAGTAAAAGTTGAAGCCTTTAACTTTCAGCAACATTTCTGCCAACTGAAAATAAAAACATGCCTTGATTCTAGTACATTTTCAATCATTAAATTGTTTAAAAATATATTTAAGGCTTTTTTTCTGGCAAAGCGTCTGGCAGACTGTTCCTCTTTGCGTTTTTTTCCATGGGTTTTGTCCAGTTTCTGACCCCTTGACCCCATTTAAACACAATCAGCCAGGGCGATCAGCCGCAGGGCTAATTAAGGAGAGAGCTCCTGCGTGCTCCGGGGGGGTGGGGGGGCTCCTCGTCCTTGCGAGATGGGCTTGTCCGACTCAATAAGGAGGAATGTTCACTCGGGAGCCTCATTACCGGGGACCCGTCCGAAGGCGGCGTACCGGCGGGTCAGCCTCCTCCGCGACATCGCCGCTTCATTGTCATCCGCGCCCCCGCGGATCAGCGCCGCACACACCCGACCTGACACTGTCACACCTGAAAAGGTCCCTTTAAACAGAGACTTAACAAGATTACCTTCTTTTCTCCCCCTACTCTTTTTTTTAACGTTATTACAGTTTCTTTAATATCTCTGCCGCGACGGTAAAGGCTTGGGCTGCCCACACGGACTTAGCCATGCCGGTCCGCTGTGATTGAATAGAAGTCAATGGTTCTAATATCATGGAAGAACTGCCCCACCGCCTGTCAATTTAGCCCCCCCTCCTAGCTCCCATCCGCCACTGCTGCTAAATTACAGTCTAAAAGACAAGGAGGGGCTCGAGGGACGATGCACAAAGAAGCGTGTAGCTGACCAGCGCTCAGGTGAAATTGAATTGGAAATCTTCCATAGCTCATTAGCATAAGAATGGACCTGGTCGCTTTAGACAAAGGATCCCTTTTTAATGTAGAAAATCAATCTTTCTAAGGGCTAGGGCATTGTTCCCCTTGCCGTACAGGTGTTCCTTCAATGCTCCTTAATCAAAAGTGTCAAAACAAAGTTGGAAGCCATCTTCCCGTCACTGCCAGCGGGGTGCATGTGCAAGACCCTCCGAGGACAGACCTGCACCCATCTGCTCATACGGAGAGATTTCTGAACAGGACCAGCAGAGTTTTACCGACATGGAACGGACTGGTACCAGTCTGACGTTTAGTGCCTACCACACGGGCCAAATAGGCAGACCTGTGACTAGTTTGCAGGATATATCTTGATGAGGGACTCAAAGTCTAGATTTTCCACCTGTGCTTCAGCAGCAGGGGTTCAGGTAGGTCTGCTTGTAAGAAATGGAGGGCAGTGACCCAGTTGAAAACAACCTGCTGTTCCAACTGCCATTTTCACTAGGACTGCAACTGCAGAGCACTGTACAGAGCACTGTATAAGGTTCAGCTGAGGACCAGGGAGTATTTCTGGACCAGGGGGTCTGCGGCAGGTCGGTTTGAGGGCAGTCTGTCATCCGTTCCTCCTTCCTTCTCCGCAACACCCCCCCGCCACCCCCCAGCCAAAACAGAGAAGCTCTGTACCCAGAGCCTGCCCTATAGGTGCCATAGGCCATCGCCTAGGGCGCCATGTGATTAGGGGGCGCAAAAGAGCGAGTGAAAAAAAAAATCACAAAGAATACCTCTGGTTGCATTCCTGGGCATTAGAGTTATTTATTGTAGTTTTAATATTTCACTGTTTGTGAAACAGACGCGAGCCAGTTAGTGATCAGCCAGATAGCCTGTGTTACTGAAATGGCTTAAATATTAATGAACTAACAAAATTTGTTTTCAGCTGCTTGGGGGTGGGCGCTGAGCAGAATCTCGCCTAGGGTGCCGGAACACCCTCTGCTATTCCAATCCTGGGCAGGAGCTGACAGCTTAAGCGCAAACATGGAAGATATTTTATATGGCCCATTTAGTCTGATTGACATGAAATCTTATCATTTTTGCGGGATTCGTGGGAGCACCTTCAGCGAATTCCCGAGCGCGTCTCCCATGCCTGCTCTGCCCACTTCCTCACAATTTTCGAGATGCTGACAGGTACCGCCCCGTCCACCCCATGCCGGGTCACAAAGCGACACCCCTCAGCTCGCCGCTCCTGCAAATCCCGTGGCATTTCACACCCCCGGGCTGCATGTTTCCCAAGAACATTCCGGAGGCACATAAGTGTGGTGTGGTAGACCCTACACGACACAGTAGAAAAGCCAGCTGAGGAGGGTTTATGCAAAGATGGGGCTTGTGGGGGTTCGAAACAAGATGTAGGTGGTCACGCCCGCGGGCCTGCATTCTCCACCTACGGCATCCTCAGCCCGGACGACGTCCCGCCTCCTCCTTTGTCCGTCCCTTTCGCTCGTGTCTTTACATTTTTCACATCCTCAGGCTTATCGCACCTTACAGCTGTGGAATGGAGGTTAAGTTTTGGGATTGCGGCGGCTACGCGCTGCCTGGTGACGCTGACTTGAGATGAGCTGGAAAATTTAAAAAAAATAAAATAAACACACACACACACACACACACACACACACACACACACACACACACACACAGTAGGCCATCCGGGAATTCACTCTGTTTCTGCGGACCTCAGCGGAAGAAACATAATGCATATTGAATGCAAACCAAAAGCCAAGCCAGCATGTGTTTGTACATTATTCTCCAGGCCCGTTCTCCTTCACCAGGCACAGAGGAGCCTTCTGCCTTATTCTAAGACAGAACAGAAGCTGATCACGGGTCTTAGGATTCAAATAGCATGTTGCTCTTACACCGTAATGTTCAGTCACACATTACTTATCGTGCATAGAATCACAGACGGCACTCAAACAGGTTACTTTTCCATAGTTCCCCCCCCAGTATTTTTTCCCAGAATCTCATACCCGGAGAGCAGTAGGGCTGGACGTCATTCAGACCCAAATCCTGCCCAACCTCTGACTCCAACTGGGATGCCGTTCCAGTCGGAAACGGCCAAGAACAATCGAGGCTGTCTTGGCACACGGATCGATGGACGTTTCAGGGCATCCCTGCAGCCCACGCCCCTCCCCTCGCCCCCCCCCCCTCGATGGGTAAGTGTGCCATTTCGACACAGCACACCCTGTAGGGACTCACGCTCACCGAGCAGGTAAAGAGAGAGAGGCATTCAGAAGTAAATAGCTTAAAACACAAACAAACACATAAAAAAGAACCTCACTGGAAAAATAAATGAAATATGTGTTTTTTTTTTTTAAATGCCGTAATGATGTCGTTATTGGTGGGAAAATTGAAGTCCTGCATCCTGGAAGAAAAAAAACAATCCGACCCCCACTGAGATTTCTGAGAATAACTTGTGCTAAAAGGTGTTTGTTATGATAAGGTGAGTCTCTATTTATCGGCGGCCTTACAGGCGTATATTACCATAATAATGATTTAAGCTTTCTAATCCGCGCTTTTTAATGAACGTCTTCATTTTCCATAAGCGGGGAAGGACTCGACCGGCGGGCTGTTTGTCCTCCCGGACAGCCACACCGTTCTCCTCCCATCCTGCCGATGACACTATCTGATAGGTCATTCACTCCAAAACCTCTACAACTTCCTCAGTAGAGCTATTCTATTCTGTTCTCTTCACTTAACAACAATAAACACTAATTTGCCACGTCATTTCTGGCAAGGGGGGGGGGGGGGTAAAATTTTAAATTGAAAATATAAAAAAAAAAATTTTTTATTGAAAAAAAAATGGAAAAAAATTA
>JAODLD010000086.1:104888-125182 GCA_026781065.1 Mormyrops boulengeri | reverse complement strand
CCCCCCCCCCCCCCCCCCCCCCCCCCCCCCCCCCCCCCCCCCCCACCCCCCCCCCCCCCCCCCCCCCCCCCCCCCGGGGCGGCCCCCCCCAGGAAGACCCAGAGAAAACCCCACAACAACAAAGGGAGAAGATGCAAACTCCACACACATAAAGCCTTGGCAGAGGCTCGAACCCTGGTCCCAGATGTGTGAGGTGACTGTGCTAACCACTGCAGCACCGCTATTCCCTGATTCCCTTCTGTGTTTTGACTGCCCAATCCTTCCAAGGTTTCCGACAGAAAAGTCTTGATGTACAGCTGAGAATAAAAAACACAGATCAAGAGAGGATGAATCACTGCTGTAATAGAAGGTTCCTGTGCAGGTTCGGGGGGGGGGGGGGAGCAGGCCAACGCTCTCTGCAGTAAACAGCGGCAGGTTTCCACACATCCGGCCAGCCCCCCCACTCATTAGCAAGAGCCCTGCTCAGTAAAATCTCGGGATTTTATCTGTATGTTAAAGATAAATCCGATGTTCTTTTATGTTTTATGCACCTTTGTATTTATGCAGGAATATTTAACGGTAGACAAAAGGTGACTTTTTCATTATTCATCGGGGGACACGACGAGCGAGGCGACCTGAAAAGGCTGACATTTTAGCTTTTTGCCAACACTAGCAAAAGTATATCAGCACCATTGTAAATCAATGAAGGAGAATCATCGCCCACAAAAGAATTAAATTGCCTTGTCACTTTAATAAGGCCACCCTATACACAACCTTCACCCGGCTCTGTTGCTGGGTGCGAATGAAAAGGGGACAGCGCCTCCTACAGGTCCACAGGTTGAAGTCCAATCGTCCAATAACGTCCATCTTCCATTAATGATCCGACACACTTGAGCGCTACCTCACAATCTCACACAGGTTCTGTTTTTATTTTTTCTTGTTACCCCACTTGCCCCCCTTTAAAAACTATTCATGCTCATTTGTACATTAATAAAAGTGCATTGATTCTCGCTGCATAATAATCAAGTAAAATTCAAATGAGATATGAGACAATTTCTGGCGTGCTTATTTTGTAGGAACAGGAACTGAGCGGGGTTACAGGTTTCTGTGGGAGAATACGTACAGAGGATCCATTTCCAGAACTATGATTTTTTTATTTATATATATATACACACAAGTATATATATTGTACACACAGCCACGGAAAAAAATTGAGACCACAGCACAATTTCTTTGTTTCACTCATTTCTTAATTGATGGGTGTGCGTCTGTGAATAATGTATTTTTTTGCAAACTGCAGCCTGGTTCTTCTCTGTTTCTCATTAATGAAGGGCTTCCTCCTTGCTTTATGGGTCTTCAGTCCTGCTTCTAGGAGCCTGATACGAACTGTCCTAGCAGTGCACGTCACACTGGCACTTAACGTTTCCCATTCCTTTTGAAGATCACTTGATGTCATCCTACGATTCATGAGAAACTGTCAGATAAGTTGACGGTCATCTCTGGCATGAGAAAGTCGCTTCCGCCCTCTACCTGGCTGGTTCCAGGTCATTCCCAGTGTCTCCAGTTTCACCTTATTCTTGTGTACTGCTGTCTTACAACCTGTGAACCTGGAAGCAACCTACTGCTCAGTGTCATTATTAAACCAGGATCTAAAAATGCAGATTTGATTAAAAATACAGTGGTCTGAATTTTTTCCGTGGCTGTATATATAAAAAATAGGCATAAAACTAACGACATTTTCAGTTTCTCTGGGCAGACGGTGGAGCCAGAGTCACCCAAGAGAATGTCATGACCATCCACAGGAGATTGTTCCCACCACCCGCCTCAGGATGAGACCATAGGAGGTTCTACCAGTGATGAAGAACACCAGACTTGTGCTGCTGAGTGTCAGGTGGTGAATCATTTCACTCAGGAAGAGATACCCCACTGTATGAAGATGGCCGCTCCAGCTGCCAAGGACTTTGTCCTCATGTAAATACCTACTGGTTGCCGTTCTCCCTCCAGATGTCACCCTCACCTTCACGCACATAAAAGGAAGCCACATCATTCCAACTGGATCATCGTCAGCGATCGAATCTGGCGTTCTTGGGGGTTGACGACGCCCTGAGCTTCTCAATCGGGTTCATGTCCCATGATGGACTGAAGGTGGATACTGGGCAGCATCAGACAAAACCAGCATATTATTTAAAGCAAGCAATCAAAAACATGACACAAAACTAAAAGTAAATGTCAACAAAATTAGGGCAGTCCTTCCAGTGTCAAATCTTCCACTGAAACGGCAGCATGTGAAAATGGCGCCCCCCCCGCAAGGCATGAGGCATCCTGGATTTGGGCCCGACCTGCCTCCATCCCTTTTCCACGACACACGTTAGCTTTTGCCAGGACGTCCACTCAGCCACAATTTGGGGGGGGGGGGGGACACAATGGAGGAATTAAACACCATGGGATATTGGGTCATCTCGCGCCAAGCCTACTCTGGGCACGCATGCAAAGAATCTCCGTCACGGTAATTCGCATTGCACAAAAGAACATTTGTCACGCTGTAATTCGTTATAGAACATTCCGGAATGTGGGTCATTGGAAACACCGGACACCTTTCAGATCCACAGTAGACCCTTTGAGGAGTCACCTGACAGAAACATTAACATTAGAGAAATCACTGGAACACAAGAGTAACCAATAACTGATAACAATTACAGATAAAAGACAGAAGAGAACATCTGCAGTGCTAGAAGAGGGGTGTAAAGGCAGGGAAGGTGTGAGGAACCGTGGGGCTTTTGGATCCTTTTGTAACTGAAACTTCTCCCAGTCTGATTTCAGACCTGTTTGGACCAAGAGCAGATGGTCCAAAACAGACAAAATTTTAGACGCGCAGAATTGGCAAAGTGCTTCTTTGTCAGACTTACCCGACTGTTAAGCTTCCCTGCTCTTAAATCTTCCTATATTTCCTATAATGTCTAGCAAAAAAGGTGAAACAAAAAAAACAATAGCATGTGGGTTATTACTGATAACTAGCAAGCTTTGTTGCAAAGCTGTTAAAATTTCAGGCAGCTATCTGGCCACCTTGATATTTATGACCAGAACGAGGACCCCAATTAGGATCCAGAGTCACACTGAGACAGTTTCGGGTGTGAACGGCTTTATTAGTAGAGTGTAAACTCTGTTCTCTGGGTGCAGAAGACCCCGATATAAAAGATAAGAAAAAGAATTAAACATTTGTGTCCATCACTGTTCAGATTCATACATGATTATTATATAGATTAGGGTTAGATGAGTCAAAAGGGAAATCCACACTAACACAGCCTGCTTTTCTGTGGACAGATAACCTTTAAATACATAACTTAAGGAAACTAAAAAGAACTTGTTTTTTCTCATGTTGTATCTTCTGCAAGTTCACTCTGTACATGAGTGTCTCTCAAACCAGTCCTTGGGAACTCGCAGACAGGAGGGAGCTGGGAGAGAGCAAAAACGTGGACCGTTTTGGGGTCCCCAGGGACCAAGCTGAAGAACACTGCTGTAAATGGAGTTTGAAGGTTTCTGTAAGAAGCCCCCAAGCTTAAATTAATCAGCCAAGTCATTTGTATTAAAACAGAAACCTTGTCATTTTTATTTTACGTTAAAAGGTCAAAGTTTCTCTATCACTACTGCTCAAAACAGCGAAGGAAAAATTGAAAAGGATACGTTATCCTCCACTAAGGATTCCCACACTCACAGACATTTAAAAAAATGAGGTAATTATAAAAAAAGAAGAAAAAAAACTTCTTGGAAAACACAAACATTCCAGGAATGACCCTTCCAGTTTTATTTCAGGTTCAATTAAGAGAATTAAGAAGTTTTCCCAAGCTTCTGAAAGACTCAACTTGAGCTGGTCAGGGCATCTGAAATGCCTGGAGACCAGGAGAGAGGTCAGCTTCATGCCAGATGAAGGTGCTAATCTCTCGCACGCTCACTCACAGTCATCCTCCTTCCTTGGGAATGAACCATGGGAAAAAAATGTACTGAGGACCACGCTACCGAACATCGCGAAGGACAAAATCTGAAGGATGAAATGAAGACATGATGGCCAGGCTGCAGATGACGCGCGAGGAGCCCCCACCTGAGCCTCTGCTTTTACATGACTCCCCAGCTCCGGTGTCATCACCTGACCGTGGTTCTTTTCTGAGCCGTCAGCCAGTGACTCCAGTTCGGCCCACATCTCATTGGGTTAGCAGGTCAGAGTGACCTGACTGGGTCTCAGACCACATCCGCTAAAAAATGGTCCCCCTCCCTCTTGTGTAGTTTAAGAAAACCACCCAAACAAACCGAAAAACCGACCGAGACAGTTTTACAAATTGGTCTCATCCCAAGGGTCATTCATGTTCTTCAGCACTTTCCTCACAATCCTTTCGAGTTCCTTGCGAGCTCTCTGCTCCTCATCCAGTGTCCTTCTCATCTTCTTGTTATCCTGTTCAGAGCAGAGCAGGGAAAGACTTGAGTACAGGCCTGTGGTTCGGGAGTCCTCCCCCCAAACGGTCCGAACCCAGCACTGGACCTCGGCCTTTGACCCAGATGTCTCAAAATAGCAGACCTACCTGCTTCAGTTCCTGAACTTCATCTTTCAATGCATAGACTGTGTCAACCAGGCTCCTAAAATATGAAAAGAATTTGGAGTAAAGTGAAAGAAGTCAGGAACCAAAATGTTTAAAAAGTAAATCCAACCAACTCTACGAGGTAAGATAAAGATGTCAAATAAATATTGTATTTTGCCCAAAGCTGAGTCCTACCAACAAAAAAAATTGCTATGTGTACACATAATGACAATAAAGAATTCTATCTATCTATCTAGGTCACATTCATATAATACACAACAGCTATTAAGCCCGAAAGACTTCATCATCTTCCATTAGTGTCTGCGAAACTAACCTAAAAGATGACCCCTGGACTCCTGTTATGAAACCATTTCAAAGTCTGAAGTTAAAAGTTCCAAAATAAATAACAGGATGTGATGTAACAGGATGAGGTCAGGAGAGCCAGAGGTCAGACTCATGGTAAGGTTTCAGTCTGAGGCCAGGTGCCACCGACACTGAGGCATACACCTGGTGGGCAGACAGGGGGCAGTCTTACTTCTCCTCCATCACCGCCTGACCGTTGCTCTTGATCTCTTCCACAATCACTTTCTCCTCTTCTGGAAAGAGCATATTCAGTCCGGACTCCTTTCTATTCCCTGTTTTGAAACAAAAGCCGCAGTTTGGTTTAAGGCCATCAGAGACGGATCGATTAAACTGACTGATGTGATTGTTGGGTTCATTGACTAATTGATTTAAAGGGGGCGTCACCCAGCAGGAGTGAGAGTGGATAATGACAGGCTGGTGTAGGTCCTTGTAGCTGACTGGGGACCAAGTGGGTAGAATCACAAGAAAGATGAAAAAAATGAGAGGGTCATTAAGTGTTCAGCTCCCTAAATAAGAGTAAGTGGACCACCTGAATAAAAATGTTACTGGAACAGAGGACAGGTAAAAGGTATGTTTCTGGAACTGAATCTGTCTGACATGAGCCGGCTATCACATTTTTACTATTAGCAATGGAAATTTAAAATAAATACAGGTCTATGGTCTATTTAACGTGTACATGTTCAATGAAATCTACAGCTAAGATGTGGGTACATTATGTTATGGAGATTTAGATGCAACCTCATATGATACCAAAATGAACAGATTACAGAGAATACAGGATTTCAATACAGAGAAAGGCCAGAAACAACAAAAAAAAGACATAGTACAGTAATAAATCTGTAGAACGAAACCAACACACAAGCAATAAAAGATATACAAAAAAAATAAATTCATATATTGCATCCTGTCGATTTGCAGAATAAAATGAAATCTCAAATCATTAAAATGCCACGTTCTAACAAATGAAAAAAATTTATTTAAAATTTTATAATACAATGGGTTTTTTGTAATGTAATACATGTCTATATGTCTATATCAAACATTCAACATTATCATTCAACATCATATGCAGATTGAACAATACACACATTTCACAATAAATATCCACAATTCAAATTTATATTTACACACAACAAATGTAAAAAGGCAGCTACCAGGCTGAGACACTTGCTTGCTTTGTAAACCAGCGAATACTTTTGACTCACAAAAAAAAATATATATATATTGCACAATAGTAAGACCATGTTGCTCTCAACCATAATGCTTAACACTTTCCGGTTCAGGGAACCGTCCTCGGCCCCATCACTTCCACGGAAACCTTGGGGAAAAAGTCTAGCCTACACTTTGTCCTGCCTTCCAGATGGTCTGCTGGGTAACTGGGTAACTCAGCAGCACCGTGGGGTTCCCCAGAGCAACGGACACGTTCACACACTAACCTCACAGCACCCGTGCCACCGTGCGGGAAGCGGAGCCGCCTGGAAGCACAGAGCAGCCGGCTGGCAGTAAGAAGGTGAACTGTGGGTGGAAACAACAGGGAGCCGACCATATGTTCCTGGCTGGCAGGTAAAAAGAAAATATGGCAGCACAATCCACCAAGCCCTACATGAACACAGTGCAAGAGAGCAGCACAAATGACTTTGGTTCCACAACATTTGGTGCGCGTCCAACCATCGCCCGCTTTAGCTCCCTCAGCAGTATTCCTCTGGCGTCACAAGATCAACTGTGAAATGCGATTATCTTATACCCCAAACAGAACAGATACAGACACAGTGGGTCATGTGACCAAAGACGTTAAAATTTGTACTAATTGTTTTGTGAAACTAACAGAACTATAACCACCCCCCCCCCCCCCAACCCTGACTGTTAACAACCAGTCTCTCAATGGCCAGTGTGTGTTTCTGGCCCTCTATTCAACTCAAGAGGAAGACTTTATATTTGATCGTTTTCAATTCACACAAAAATCACAAATTCCTAAGCCTGTGCAAAAATACACATATCAAAATTAAGCAGCATCAATTCACAATAAATAAATGCTAATATCAAATGAATATTAAATGAAAACAAAGCAGAAATATGTACAACAGCCTGAAAAATGAAGCTGGAAATGGCCAGATAGACAACATGGGCCTGAGATATAAGCTGTCTGTGAAGATAAAGCAGTGAATAGATAAATGGCCCAGACAAATGGGCAGTGTTACAATCGAACGGAGATGCCATGATTCACTCTTTAAAAGTTGTTGACTCTTCCTGAAATCTATCATTGGCACAGATCATGTCACAAAATCAGACCCTTTATAAAACACCCAACTATAAAACTGCAGCTACCATTAAAACACTTTACAGATTTTTCTTTGATCCAGTTCTTCCATCTTTACAGAAAACATTTTTAAACCTTTTCTAGAACGAGGCAGAGATGCCCCAGCGTAATGCATCATAATGGTCTACACATATTCACTGATTTCCCCAACTGTAAAAATATTTCCGACTCTTGCTGTAACAAAGCTTCTCTTGGAAAATGGAGAGTGCAGACAGCCCCTTCCCTCGAGTGTGTGTCTACCCTCTCCTCCAAATAACCCCAACGTTTGAGGATTAATGCTTTTGGCACGAGTTGAGTTTTTGGAACAGTTGAGTTCCTACTAACTGAAGCTGACGGCCAACAAGTTATAAACACATTTACACGGGACTTTGGAGTCTGTCTGGCTCAGACGTCCGTTTTTTTCCTGTCTCCCAAATGTCCGTTTTATGACAACAGCTTATTTTTCGCTAAAATGTAACTGTCACTTTAAGGAATTTAGGTTTTAAAAAAAAAAAGAGAAAAACATTAGCACACACAGACTCGACTGATCTTTAACTTCGAGGTACCAGAACGACGTCATGGCAGACTCTGGAATGTACGCAAGTGTAATTAACGTCTGTTGGCATGATATGCAGGGGTGCCGAACTCGGATGTTGAGATTGGACATGTCCCTGGCCAGTCGGCTCAACAGCATGCAGACATACGCAAATTAAATTACATTCTTGCGCTATTACTATCATTTTATTTTTGCGTAACCAAGGAGAATAAAAGCTAACTGCAATGGATGAACTGCGTACTACACAGAGAAAAAACAGCATGTCTCTGTATCACATGCTCGTGTATGAATCGGGCCTTCCTCCAAGCTACACCGTATCTGAATATCAGACATTTCTGCTCCGCTTCTCTAGACACGCCCCCCTGTCTGTACACCAAGGGCACAGCGGAGCAATTAAATATACGAGTGCTAGACAAAGGGATTACAGACAGGAGGGCGTCAACATGGGGAGGGATCAGTTGAAACAGGTTAAAAACACCAGTTCATAAATAAAATAAATAGAAAATACCTTATGTACAAATGAAAGGAAAGGAAAAGGAGGGCGGGGTTTCAGTTCTGGTGGGAGATATAGGAGCAGCAGCTCTTTCGAGATGAGGCACCAATCCTGTAACTGTGGGCTGCCCATATACTGTCATAGTCGGAGTCTTCAGAGAGGTCAGAGGTCACGTCAGCCCGGGAAAGGCTGCTACGGCAGCCCAGAGAGTCCATACTAGACTGGTCGCAGTCCGCCAGAACGTGATTGTGCATCAGATCAGTACCCTGCCATGCTGTTTGGGGGAAGTTGGGGGAGGGAATAAGGGTGGGGGCAAACCATATAAAATGGAGAATTGGGGGTGTTGGGTGGCGGGGCATGACGTATTGACGAGGATACATATGACAATATAAAAAAAAAAAATGTATATATATGTACATGAAGCGCAAACAAAGTTATTAAAAATTAAGACATGATGTGTAGAACCCAGACATAAAGTTTTCATAAATAAATAAAAAGAATAAACAGAATGAAGCAAAGGAGAGGAGGGGGAAAAGAAGGAGAGAAAAATATAGTTAAAAAAGAGGGTCAATAACAACAGGAATTTATACAGCAACAGACAACAGACTGAGCAGGAGAGCCTGTGCAGCTTGGGATGGGGGCAGGGCCTTAGGCCGGAGCCCCCCGGCCAGCCAATGTGTGAGGCTGAGCTGCACACAGACAGAGGGATTTCATTCCCGATGTTAGTACAGAAACAGCAGGAGAGGAGAGGAGGAGAAGAAAGGTGGAGGAGTGTCATCTTTAGGGAGTACGGGGTGACATGCAGACTTGGGCTCCCCCTCTCCAGGAAAGCAGACACATCCACGGAATAACAGGTTTCTACCCAGCTGAGATAACAAAACTTTCTATTTTTAACCATTTTTTGTAAAAACATCTTTCATAAAAAATAATATGAAAAACAACTCAATGGTATCCATCATTCTTATCAGACTTACTGATAAATACTTTCCTCTGATAAACGTGGCCAACTAAAACATTAAAGGCAGTAATTATGAAACTCACATAGAAAACTGATAACAGGCTTTAAGGCAGCCTTCTTGAAGGAAACACCACCAGACAAACACAAGCCCGTCGGTTCAGTTAACATTCACGGGTCAGAACGTCGACCCGAATGGGCGCCTGCAGCACCTCCAGGGTCCGGAGCTCATGCTCTGCGTGACACGGTGACTCGCCCTGTGCAGAGGTCACTGGACGGGTCGCCTCACTTACTTGAGTTGAGCGTCTGCCGGGTCTTGGCGCTGGTACAGTATGCCTCGATCACTTTCAGGATCTGCGCATCCTCCTCCAAAGCAGCCGTACCTGAGGAAGGGGAAGCATTAGTGACCCGCAACAAGGCCCAGATTCATTTCTGCACCTTAGAAGGTACTGTTACCTACAGCTAAGGGTACAATTGGCTGACCCTTGAGGGTACAGCCCCTGTGACAAATTGTACCCTCAAAGGTACTTTTTTCCTGACCGTATAGGAATAGACTGAAAGCCACAGAGCTAATTTATGTGGCTGACCTTTAATGAATCCAGCCTGAAAATACAGTGCACAGTGTGTACTAAGAATAGTCAAATCATGTTGCAGGTATCATTACTGGTCATTTAATGGCAATATACTGGGTGATGTTTCCTTTCTATCAAGGAGGGAACAGGGAACGATAACAAATTATTAAAGCTAAACAGTATTTTAAAATGGTAAAGGAAAGTATGTAACATTTGTTTTGTGATTTTTGGTTCTTTGTAGCTTTGATTTCAGTTTATGAGAATGTTTTGTTATAGTTGTAGTTTTCGTTAAGGATGGTAACCCGGTTAAGACTCACTCTTCCTCTGTGCAAACTCCTCATCAGATGGCTTCCTCTCCGGCTTCCGCTTGGGAAGCAGCTTCTTCATGGTTTTAGGGCTTCTGCTGAGATCCTGGGAGGGAGGAAGCTCAGTTTAATAACAATCAGTCTGTTTCTACATCAAACATGTGTTGCTGTTGCTATGTGCCCAGCTCCGGACCTCCCCACACTGCCCCGCCCACTGCAGCAGCTCAGCCCCACGGGCCACGCCCACCCCAGCAGCTCAGCCCAGTGGGCCACGCCCACCCCAGCAGCTCAGCCCAGTGGGCCACGCCCACCCCAGCAGCTCAGCACCGCCCACCCCAGCAGCTCAGCCCCGCCCACCCCAGCAGCTCAGCCCCGGCCCCGCAGCACCTCAGCCCCACGGGCCCCATCCACCCCAGTAGCTCAGCCCCACAGGCATTCACGTACCTCCTTGTACGACAGTGCCGCGGAGGGCCTCAAGGGGGGCGCAGGACGCAAGCAGCTCAGGCTCCAGGGTTTGGGAGTCTTGGGGGGCTCCAGGGGACCCCACATGGGGTTGCTGTGAGGCGGACCGTGTGAGGAGTGGGGGAGGGTGTGGTAGGCTGGGGCCACCGTCGCGCTGCGACTCTCAGAGAGCCTGGAGGGGGTGCCAGGGTGCGAGGGCAGCTTTGGGGGACCCAAAAGGTGGAGGCATGATGTCATTGCACCTTTCAGATATTCACACAACACACGGCCAGAATTTCACTACAGCTTAGGTTAAGGACCTGAATCTGCATTCAGAAGAACGAGATTTTCAACCCTAAACTACTGAGTCAGCGTTTATAAAATCGGCATTCAGAGAGATCAACGTGCTGTTTTTTGCTGAAAAACTTCCTCGTTGGCACACGGCTTCATTTTCTCAGTGTGACACCATTTCCACGGTTCAAACTGGCTGACTAACCGTGTGGCAGGGAACCGGGGAGGGCCTTGCGTTGGGCGTCGCCATGGAAATGAGCTTGGTCTGGCGTTGAAGGTGATCCAGCCACTCCTGCCTGTCCTGCTGGCTGCTGCAGGTCACCTGGATCCTGTCGATCATGCCTCCTGCAGGCCGGCCATGGGACGACAAGCTCAGACTGAGAAAAACACAGACCCTCACAGGTTCTAGAACATTGCAGGGTAAAGGGGATAGCCTGCAAGTTCTTACAAGTTTCAAATCATAAAGACTTCTAAAAAACATAAAAATTTTACCTCTACTAATCATATGCATATTTTAATTTAAACACACACACACACACACACACACACACCAACAAGGCCCTTATTTTTTATTAGCTGAAAGAAAAAAATCAAATCACAGTGAAAAAAACAATATGTGGATAATCTGCTAAATTACAGATCAGCGGCCAGGATTTAATCGCGATTGAAAAATGCGTTGTGGACTGGAAACAGTGAAATATCTAGGTGCAGCGGGCAGGAAGGGGATCTTATAAGAGGTCAAACATTTATGTGTACCCTGACCCTACTTCCCCAACAAAGGCGACAAAAGCTGATTAGCAGCTGTTAGACATCAGCACTGGGTTACTTGTCTGACATCATCATATCATAATGCAACTGGCCACATACCAGATATTTCAAAGGCGATTTTGTGAGTTTCACTGTCGTCCAGCTTGGAGACTGTCATGCCAGTCATGGGCAGCTTACCCTGAATAAAGAGAAGGCATCAGGACCCTATCTATAGTGAGGAAATGTAGAACCATGGGGTGGCGGGGCGGGGGGGCAGGGGCATGCACCTGGTAGATGAAACCGCTCATCCTGGGGCTGGCAGACAGCATGAGGAGCACATGGGGGAAAAGCAACAGGTAACGCTCACTTTTCTCCTGCAAAACAGCGGCAGCAGCTGTCAGTTAAGGCCCCACCTCACAGCCGTTAAGGCCCCACCTCGCGGCTGTAAGGCCTGCCGTAAGGCCATTAGGTCCAACCTCGTGGCTGTAAGGCCTGCTGTAAAGCCCCACCTCGCAGCAGTTAAGGCCTGCCATAAGGCCATTAGGCCCCACCTCACGGCTGTAAGGCCTGCCGTAAAGCCCCACCTCGCGGACGTTAAGGCCCCACCTCGCAGCCGTTAAGGCCCCACCTCGTGGCTGTAAGGCCTGCCGTAAGGCCATTAGGCCCCACCTTGCGGCCGCTGTAAGGTCTGCCATAAGGCCCTACCTCGCACCCATAAGGCCTCACCTCGCTGCCGTAGTTGTTGACCACAACCTGGGACATGTAGATAACCCCTCCCAGGGTGCGGATGTCCTCGCCCTCCCAGCAGCGGATCGTCTCGTTCAGGATCTGCAGCTCCAGCTCCTTCCGTTTCCGCATCTCCTGGCAGTGAGCCTGTCACCGTGGCAACACAGGTCCTCATCCGATCGGCCACTGATTTAGTTTGTTTATATGCAAATATCTGCAGCCTCTTTAGCACCTCTGCTCAGACGCTGAAGAGCGTCATCATCACTAGTAGAAACTGAGATCTCATTCTCACTGCCTCCGGCCCTAAATCTGCTGCCCCAGAGCAGCCCCCCTTATCGCAGGCGGTTCTGCCCCCCCACTCTGTTCCCACTTTCCTTGGCTGAGCAGCTGGTCAGCTAAGTGATCATCACCCCCGTGTGCAATCTGAGGTACAAATCGCCCGTTCTGGAAAGAATGTGAGAGCACTGTAGCACTGTGCACTGCGGCCAGAGTAGATGGGGGCGGGAGGGTGGGGGGTACATCAGTGTCAGAGGCTAAATTAAACAGCAGAGCCCCTGAAACGTTGCTCGAAGAAACTCAGCAATTAGCACAAAGCTTGCGGCGGGGGTGGTGTTTAAGCTCATAGGTCCTGCGGCTTAACAGGCCCAGAGCCCAACGATTTTGGCAGGAACTACAGAGCGATAACAAGCCATTCACACATAATGAGATCTTGCTACAGTGCTGGGCATGGGACACCTAAGCAGGCAGAGAGATCCAGGAACCCATTTCACTCAGGGTCATGAGGGAAGGGGACCAAGATAAGCGGCGCACACACCCATGCCCTTTACAGCTCAGGGTGAGGGAAAATCAATCAGTCCGTCCAACTTTAAAATGATGCTCTTTTTTGTTCCAGTTCGGACTCATAGCTATTACAGAGCAGTCTCACAAAACACAAAATGCAGCTCATCAGGAAATAAGCATGCTGCCTGAGTTAGTGATTAGGAGTAATTGGGCATTACTTGCATTGACTGCATGCACCCAGCAGGGGGCAAAATTGTGCCGAGTGAAGAATGGGAAAATCAACTTACCGAGAGGCTTTTGAACGAGTTCATGCACTTCTGAATGTCTGGCCGGTCGGGGTGGTACTCCTACAGACCAGGAGACAAGGGGGCGATGTAACCACTGAGATTCAACACGCGCGTGCGAATAAACAGCAGGCGGTCTTTGCTAATTCTCAGAAAGGTGCTCTATTACGTTACACTCATCAGAGACTTTTATCTCGAATGACATACATGTTTTATAAAAGCAGAGCAAGACAGTCCCTGGAGGAAGGGGAGGCCAAGGCCCCCGCTCAAGGGCCCAGTGGTGACATCACTCCGCGACCCTGGGATTCAAACCAGCGACGTTGTGATTGCAGACACAGCGTCCTCACCCGCCGAACCACACGCCTCCCCCCGGCTCCATGTGATTCCAGGACAGTTAGGCTGTAACCGCCACCCCTCACAGACACACATATATCCCCATCAGTGTGGCAGCAGAAGCTGCCCCCTCCCCCCACCTCCATGTGCCTCTCCAGCTCCTTTAGCAGGGTGGGGTACTTGTCCAGTCGCATGAAGGGCTTACTGAGGCCCGTGGTGAGGGTGAGGATACCGGGACGACTGGCCCCCCTGCTCTCCATGAAGTCCCCCAGCTCCTCGCTGGAGACAGGATCAGAAAGAAACATCAATCTAATCAGAGTTTACACAGGATAAACATTCACCACTGGCATACAGAATGCGTGCTGAACAATATGGCGCCAATGATGATCATACATATATATTATATTACGTTTTTATGCTTTACTGGATGGAGAAGCACCAGCCACTTCAGGCTCCACATTCCCCACCGATATCCATATGTATAGTACCAGTTAAAAGTTTGGACACGCCAAGCCGCCTACAAAGGAGAATGATAGTGTCACATCACATGACCTGGCCATCGGACATAAACACAGTAGTAGTGGTTTTGGAGGAGTTTGACCAGAGAGTGAAGAAAAAGCAGCCAATGAGAGCTCAGCACAAATGTGGGTCCTCCTTCAGGACAGCTGGAAAAGCATCCCAGGAGGCCGCCTCGTGAAACTGGTGTAGAGGAGACTGTAGGGGCAGCCAGCCCCTGGAGCAACTGGGGTTAAGGGCCTTGCTCAAGGGAACAATGGTGGCATCACTCTCAGGATTTGAACCAGCAACCTTCTGGGTCCCAACCCACAGAGGTGCTCCTCCGCCCCAAAAAATGTTTTTTTTTTAATACTTTTTTGGGTCTTTGCATTTCCATACATGTTATTTTATAATTTAAATGTATATAATTATTCTAAAAATGTAGAGAATAATTCAAATAAACCTTTCTATGGGTGGGTATGTCCAAACTTTTGACTGATACTATAATTTTATGTATATTTACATCTGTAAGAATGTATATGTATATGTGTGTAAGAATGTGATGCAGACACTGCATACATTATAGATCGGCTGAATCTTGTTTGCAAAGGACAGACCGTACCTGTGCTGGGTCAGAACGCTGACAGCAGAGGGGTGGTTAGCACAGTACGCCACATAGAGCTTCCGCATCTGAGAAATGAGGTTCAGGAAGAAGCCACCCAGTCTCTGCTGGCTCTCTGGAAGCCTGTGAGTGAATGGGGGGGGGGAGAGATGGAGAGAGAGATGGAGAGGGAGAGACAGAGAGGGAGGGAGACAGAGGTGGAGAGTGAGGGAGACAGAGGTGGAGAGGGAGGGAGAGATGGAGAGACAGAGAGGGAAGGAGACAGAGATGGAGAGGGAGAGAGGGAGGGAGAGAGAGATGGAGAGGGAGAGAGAGAGGGCGAGAGAGGGGGAGAGGGAGGGAGACAGAGATGGAGGGAGAGGGAGAGGGAGAGAGAGATGGAGGGAGACAGAGATGGAGGGAGACAGAGATGGAGGGAGAGAGAGAGAGTTACACAAATACACAAACAAGCACTCAAACAAAAGTACTCCATTAAAAATTCAAAAGCCAAAACAGAAATTTACAGAGCACAGCACAAAGAACAAAACACCGAGCAGTCAGTGCCAGTTATATGGGCAAAGACACCTTGTTAATAAGAAGTCAGAGGAGAATGGGCAGACATCAGGGAAGGCACAAGTGCAGAAATGACAGCTTAATACAGCACTGAGTGCAGAAAGGCTTTCTTGCATGCAAAACTCAACACTTTAAGTACTAGCATGGTGCACCTATTAATGTAGCCACAGAGTGTATCATGTTTTCATAAATAGTGGCAGCACTGCACACCCAGGTCCAAAGTGTGAGGCCTTCCTAGGTGTGGCCAGTAATGGATCGTGGTCATTGGAGACGCAGAAAAAATACTGAGGACTTGACCTCAGTGTCCTCAATGGTGGGTAGAGTCATATGTACATGTGTCTTTAATGCCTGACTGGGATAAGTTCTTGCAACATTGACGGATATTGTCTTGTTCCACATACCACCTGAATACACAGCAGCAGTCGTATTCCTGCCTCTACAATGATACCGTAGCAATAAGTTGCAGTAACCATTTCTACCACTAGATTGTACCGCAACCCTACATATCAGCCATCAGCTGCAAACACCACTTCGGAGGAGCTGCTTCCAGCTCAAGCAATTTAGGGCGTTAACGCCTCGATTCCGGGTAAAGGCATCGCTCCGGAAAACGTCTTATTGTGAACCGAGGAAGTGAGAGGTAGCGATTTCAGGGATGGGGGGGGGGGTGGCATATTTAGTGCCTGATAAATCAGAGGTGAAAGGAACAAGGGCCGTGCTGAGTCAGATGCATAATTCCATCAGAGGCTAAAGTTTCCCTGCAGGGAGGTTGGCAGAGTATTTTATCACCATAGCTGTGGGCGGGGCTTGATAACCAGCATGACAGACTCTCCCCCAACACCCAATCTCCTTAGCTCCTCAGTACCCAGGCTACGCCAAGTCAGCGTGGATACCGGGGTTCAGGCCACGGTCAGTCTAACAGACGGGCCCTCACCTCCACTACTCATGGGTAATCGCCTTCCAGCGAACGCGAGAAAAGGTCTCTGCAGCCACTGAGAGCACTGTACGCCCTGTCTGACGGAGATGCGGGCTCACCTGGTACATTCCTCCAGGGACTGAAAAAGCATCTGTTGAAAGGTGCTGATTTCTTCCAGGTTGCCCATGATGTGGACAATGTCCGAGGAACTGAGCCTGAGGCGAAGAAGCAGGAAGATGGTTACCTGGTAGGTACCAGTTCTGACAATTAACACTGCATTTTAACACTGAGAAAGATTCCCCTCCACCCTCCTGCACCACATGCTGAGTGAACGACGTCCACATGTATAAGACAAAATCCATACGTCTGTCCACCAGCAGACAATGATCCACAGCCCCACACCACTCCACTTACTTCTCTGTACTCTGCAGTGGGCGTAGGTAATTTGACAGAAGGTTCTGGAGCTCCTTAGAATACTCTGTTTCCGTTTCTAGAATGTTCTGTACCACCTAAAACAGAGACCAGCCAAAAGCTAATTTTAAGCTTCTGTCCCTCTCTGGTTTCTGCAAACACATTTAACTGCATTTCATCTAGTATGTAATCAGAGATAATGATATAATTTAAGCAGATGCGTCATTGTTAAAAGGGAGCATAAAACAATGTCATGCGGAGTAACAATCTCAGCGTGAAGATTAAATTACTAAAGGGAGCTTGTGACCTACGCTGCCCCACAAAGGCAAAACACAGTAATTGCTTATTTTATCAAAACTGAGATGAGTGAAACTATGCCTGGTTTTGAAGAAAACGTGAAAGGTACAGGGACTATAAAATCCTCACTAAGACCAATGCAAAGCATCCTATTTCTCGGTTTCAGTGTCAGAGGAGTGACAGAGTTCGTAGGGCAGCATAGCTGAGCTGGAACCTGGGCAAGGCTACAGGAAACAGGCCAGATGCAGCTCTGGGATACTCTAGTGATGCCTGATTAACAAACATGTGCAGACCACAAGGCCTCATCAAAACCAGTGAACAAAAGATCATCTCCTCCTCCCTCTATCAGGAGGTAAGAAAGACACCTTTTGAAGGGAGTACAGAAAGCGAAACAGCATTTGCTATGCCATCTTAAAAGGTTACATCCATTCAAAACCAGCCTTTAGTAAACATGGTCTTCACCCTCCTGTGCTCCTAGATACTTCAGTAAGACCACAGGCTTCAGAGACCATTAATATACCCACATTACAATCTAGGGATGTGAAGAACAACTTTTTGCTTTTGGAAGTTTCCTTACACAAAGTGTTCTGAGGGCAGAATGAAAAATGATTGGTTTAGAGAGATAACCAATCAGATTGTAGAGGAGGTGGGTCCAAGCAACAAAAGGAGGCGGGACCAAGACATCTGATTGGTTGGTCCAGTGTCCTTTAGTTGCTTGGATCCATCACCTCTACAATCTGACTGGCTATCTCTCTGAACCTGTCATTTTTCATTCTGCCCTCAGAACACTTCTGTGTAACAGCCCAAAAGCCTCCCTGAAGGCTAATGCTGCTGTTCCTTATGTGGGGCTGCAGTTCTCGGGGGAGGCAGTACTCACCAGGTTATAGTAGGTCTTGCTGATGCCGGAGGTGTCTGGCCCTTTGGGGGGGCTTTTGAAAGTCCCGGATTTTGGAGAGACCGGTTTGTCTGAAAGAGGAAGGGGAAGAGGAACCAACACAGGATATAGGTCAATGGGTGCCTCTCCTATTTCTAACCAGATTGCACCCCACTACTGCAACCCAGAGATCAACGTGCAGCATGTAAGCTCAGGGAGGAAGTCGGACACGATTATCAACGTGATACTGCAGTGTCCGGGTCTCCGGAAACACTCAGACTGGCGCTGAGGAACACCTACAAGGCCACACACAGGTTCATTAACACACAATGCAGAAACAAACACATTCCCCATTTCCTATACGGACACCTGGGCGAGTCCCAGCAGGAAGACAATTCATCTTTGTAAAGCCATGGTTTTCATGTCTATGAACCTTTGGACACCTCTTCATCTTCCACTAGAGGGCCTCCGTCAGCTAGCAGGACAAACACTCGGGGCAGAATCAATCAACCATTAATCCTCTCTGTTTCCCTCGTTCCATCTCCCCCAGGAGGCAAAAATCTTTATTTGGAGTGAGTCAATGGATACAGAAGAAGTGTAACGATTATGGTTTGTGCCGTCTCTGGAGAGAACCTCCTTGTGGGGGTCAGAGCATTTCCGTTCTTTGTGTGGTGTGGGAATTTCCTTCCTGTTAGCCACACCACACTGACCCTCTGTCACACAGCTGTACGGGTCATGGTCCAAAGTCTGCCTCAATGCAAGACAAATGCTTCTGTAGGAACACCACTAAGGTGAGCGGTGGTGGCTTAATGGTTAGGGATGCACACTTGTAATCGAAAGATTGCAGGTTTGAATCCCGGACCATCAAAGCCCCACTGCTCTCCGGGCGCTGAATTGTCATATATGGGTTAAATGCAGAGGACATATTTCGTTGTTGTGTGCTGGAGTGTGTCAACAACTAAATCACTAAATTCTAAAGGTCACCACTGAACACTCACATTATGGGGTCAAATCAGAAAAGGACCTTTTAACAAAACATTTCATTGCTTTCTCCGGTGATTTCTGGAGAGATGTTACTGGTTGGATAATTGATACTGGATCCATGATGTTTGTTTCAGGCAGGTGAGCACACTGACTGGAGGACAGTATAAAAATTGGCCTAAACCGCTTCAGATTCAACGTATGATCTCTGTCCCATTCAAATATTTTTTTAGAAAAATAAAGGATATTTCTTACTCATTTTGTCAACCTATGTCATTATTTCTTTCAAAAACCACACTGAAATTATCCATTGATAGAAGTTAAGATTTCAGGTATTCGACCAAAAATATTGGTCAACTTCATCCTCAGTTTTCTCATAAAAGCATACAAAAAGCCCGCTAAACATGACACCAAAACCAAGCTTGAAAAATGTCAGTATTTCAGGTGATTTGTAGCAACATGGATATTTTGTTTCAAAATACAACATTGTTTTATGTTACCTTAAACTTCAATTTTTACCTGACAGTTGCTAATAACACCAATTTGGCAGTACTCAGGCACAGTAACTATAAAGCATTCCAGAACAGCAGAATGGATTCTGGCTACAGCTGAAGAGAATCACCATCTCAGATCCCCAAATCTCTGAGTATCTTCCCCCTCCCCCCACCCTCCACAGCGCACCTTTGGAGCCCCCGCTGCCTTTGATCTCCCGGACGTAGTTGCTGGGGAACCAGCCAGTCTTTCCATTAAGGGTTCCCTCCCACCAACCGCCATCCTCCATGCGTGTCACATGGATGATATCACCCTTGGAGAAGGAGAGCTCATCCTCATTGGTCTGCTGGAAGTTGAAGCGTGCCTTCACCGCCACCTGGCAAGTGCTGTTTTCTGTCATGTCCTATAGGGGGAGCAGGAAAAGGGACCACTGGATTACTAATGGTGCCCAAAAACAACCAGGTTATGGTGCAAATTTCAGAACAAATATTTAGTGCCCAAGTTTCACAGGCTTCAGTGACCACAGCTGATAAATGCCCAAACTTGGTTGTCATCTCCACAGACATGTCCCAAATGGGCCCAGGCACTTACCAGACTGCGGTACTGGTTTGGGAATATCTTGGAGGACCGGCCAGCGGAGGGCTGAGAGGCCAGTGCGTCGAAGGACTTGATGCGGTGCGAGGAGGAGCGGCGAGCGCATGTGGACTCGCTGCCCACCCCAAAGTCTGTTGGGGAGGGATACAGTACACCACAGTTACGGGGGTCAGAAGCTCTAAAGAATGGGGTTTCCAAGCTCGGGCCTAAATTTAAAAGTTTGTGTTTCTATTCCATAAACTTAGAGTACTCTCCATACCTGGGCCAGCTGATAACAGCTCAGTCCATACTCTGCCACCATACTCTGCCACCATACTCTGCCACCATACTCTGCCACCATACTCTGCCACCATACTCTGCCACCATACTCTGCC
>JAODLD010000086.1:87899-98826 GCA_026781065.1 Mormyrops boulengeri | reverse complement strand
ATAAAGCAGGTGCAAAATTTTGGAGGTGATACCAGTTTATCACAGCACACACACTCATGGTATGGATAAATAGTATTATTCCCACAAATCCATACATATACACACACATCCGATTCTTTCATCAGAATATAACGTGTAACATATGAAATACAGAATCCATCAAAATTATTACTGATGACAAGGCGTCCAGAATATATGTGAACTGCATTTAAAAATCTACACAAAATGCGGACATTTAGTGCGAATGAAGCATGGGCCTATATGAAACTGAACCCTGATCCAAAGAATAGCGCGTCATTACATGATGATATCTCATTAAATGAGGGGAAATGATCGTCACATCTGCCCCCCCCAAAACATAATTAACATGCTAGACGGTGTTAATTAGCTAATGTCGGCGCACTGTAGTTTGCCAGGACTGGAAGCACAGCTATATCCAGTGAAGTGCGTCTTATTACTCGGCACAAATAACAAGGTCGTGCATTGTACGATCGCATTAGAGACTGCGCCGCCGCTGTAAATGCACAGGGGGGCGTCCTTTCTGCGTGCAGCCAATGGCGGCCCCTTCGTGTACATAGGCTTCTGTGCACCGCTGAAAAACAGCAGTCAGACCTGTTTATATATACACATATATCACTTTGCATTCATTCACCGCCTTCACCTCACAGAGTTAAATATACCGCAAGAAGTTCAGTCCTAGGAAATACTGTAGGGCCTAAAATATATTTATGAATTACATTTTTAAATAACTAACCATTCCAGGATAAGAAATTAGGCAAAGCCATTAACCAAGTACGAACGTGCATTTGTTTATCTCATATCTATTTAATGCTGAAGCAAACGAAATAGGTATTCACCTATCATCATTTGACGCGCGTTTTACAGTTAATGTGTAATACGGTAAATCGGCCAAAATGAGTAAATACAGTATTATTCTCCGAATGTAACATCACCTTATACAGTTTAACCCGTTTTAAATAACAATTCGGCAGTTACGCTCATATGGTGTGCCGCGTATTGGCTTCTGGAAGAATAAAGCACAATGCAGGCACGGTGCGTGTAGGACTGAGCTATATGAAACGCACTTACTTTGACGACAAAGCCAGGGCGCAGTCTTTCCAGCAGCTTACACAAAACCACCCCGTCTTTCAGGGACGACTGCAAAAACCCTTCTGGGTCCGAGATGGTCTTTTTCGGCGACTCCAGAACCCCCAGCGTTATAAGCCACGTTACTGTCTGTTCTGCCGAATTCATGGCCACATGTACGGTATAGATCTAGGAAGGGGCTGCCAATTAAAACGCTACTACTACTAATAATAATAATGAGTGTACTGCCGCTACATTTAATACATTGCCTTACTGTACAGCGGCGACGTTGTTGCGGAATTGGAGGGATAAACCGCCAATATCCTCTTCGCGCGAATGACGATTTGCTTTTGGAAATCCAGCCGGTCTAGTTTCTATCCCGTTTTTTCTCTCCCCCTGGCAAGCTGTCAAATGCCTTTCTGTTACACACTCAACCTGCACCGACGGCCACAAGATCTTCCGGCAGATGACATCACAGGCGTTGAAAAGCCTAGCGGACGCTTACATTCGCTTCCCTTCCCGGAGTGGATAATTTGCTTTTCACCGGCATACTTTTACATGCTTATTTGCATGATGCATCTGTTTTAAATAAGAGGGGTGCAACAGGACCAACTGCAAGTGTGCACTATACGTAGAGCTACGGCATCAGAATCTGACAGCTTTCCAATTAGCGCCAAGTCGCAAAAGTGCAGCCCGAGTGCGTGTAGAGTTAATGCAGGGAAAAAAGCGCCGGCGAGATCAGATTGACTGAAAAGGGTTAACAGCATTACAGAGTTTCATTTTCTTATGTCCACAGATGAATTACAGCGAAACCTAAGGCGTCGAGATCAGGTCAGTAGTTTTGTCTGCTGCCTTAGGAACAAGGCATGGATAACTGTCAAGGAATGTAAAAGAGTACTGTAAATTCCTTAATTTATATAGCGCAGTTTGGCAGCAAAATTAAAGCAGTGATTTCGTCAATGAAAGCAGACACACATGAACAATGTCACTTTTTTCTCGTCAATATACCGTAATGTCGAGGTCAGTAACTGGCGCGCTTGCATTTCCACACATAGTCAGAAGATGGCATCCACAAAACGCTCACCCCCACCCTGCCGTCACCCCTACCCGAGTTAACCTGACTTTCATCTGACACGAATGAAAAAGTCACTGAAATCGACAGGTCTGGATCTACGCATTCTGCGTTCAACAAACGCACCTTCATGTGTATTAATTTTGCAACCATCAGGGGATCATACAAGCATGCAGAATAAACAGACACATCATTAATACAGAGTAGGCTACTTTTAAATGTTATGTTGCTGTCCTGTGACATATAAACCTCAGGTTATGCGTGACACGTTAAGTCATGTTTATAAGTGAAAAATAATATTAAGTTTAAGTCACACAGCTTTGTCTTCATTGTTAAATATGAGCTGAATCGCATGAATCAGTAAATAAAAACCTTGAGAATCAGACTCTGGGTCTCGGTCCTACACTGAGCTCAGGGGCATCGCGCCATCTGCCGGTAAACATAAAAACGACAGCACTCACTAATAAATCTATCTACTATAAAATAATCTTCGGTTTTATTTTGTCTCAAATATTCAATTTCATGTTTTACAAGCAGACTTACAAAATCACATGAAATATTATGTTTGCTCTTCTTTTCCTGTTTCATGACTTCATTTTATACCACGCACGTTCTCCCGTGTCACGTGGGATTCCTCCCCTAATCCAAAAACATGCGAATCGGGTAAACAGCATCTCTTAATTGCCTATAGGCCCAGGGAGTGCGTGTATGTTACCGTTACCAGATTTTCCTTCCCCTGGATCGTCCGGGTAAAGGCTCAGGTTAAACGACATAAGCTTATAACAATACACATTGATCCTTTTCGACGTTTCTTTTATTTCTTTATTCCATGATTGCTGATTGATGTCAAAGGTTAGAGCCAGCTGTTTCTGTGTTAGTGGTAGAAGAGTGTGAACCAGAACGCGAGGCGGAACTAAATAAAAGGGAGAGAAAATACCTAAAGATATGTGTGTTAATGGTTTAGGGTAACGTGCCTAGGTAAATAGCCGGGAGCTACAGAAAAAATCGGGCAAGGAGACAGACAGGTGAATAAAGTTATACAAATAAACCAGTTATATAGACAAATAGTTTCATATCATAATCATAGTTGATTTTTGTGACTGCACAACTGTGAGGTGGTAAGAGGGTGGAGTTGTGTAGAAGGCGTGATCCAGTCAAGCAGTAAATCTCCAGTCTTCACCAGGCGGAGTAACGTGCACTTGGGAGGCTTACGAGGATACATCATGCGGCGGAGCGCTGTGACAAATGAGCGGCGCAGCGGTTCCAATCCTATAAGAGCTTTTACTTCTGCAGTATTTCTATATAATAGCTCGGCGATAAATACAAGGCAGGACTAGCCCTGTGACTTCAGGTGCGCTCTCATTAACGCGGTAATGCGTGCCGCTCACACTGGCCGCGGTTTATAAGAGACGCGTAAATTAACGTCGGCCAAAGCTCTCCGGTTCCCTTTGTTCTCGTTCCTTCCAGGGTTAACAGAGGACAAAGAGATAATCAGATGGGACCGCTGCCTGTTACAAACCCACTTAAATCAGCCGCTATCAGGTCGGGGAGAGTGTTATGATAGTTTGATGGCGAAAAGCAGTTAAAATAAAAACACACACGGGGATTACGGACGTTTCAGTGTGAGGATCAGCATTAGTCATTTTAAATTTGATTGCGTTATTCACTAGGCTACCTGAGTGGCTATGGAAGCAGCAGTGGATGAAGCTGGCCCCAGGGGGTGTCAGCTTCCCAGACGTGGGGCACAAGTGCTGATACTGTCATCTAGCATTCTCTATAGACAGCCACCCGACTTTATTATGGTGTAGTGAGATGGTACTTTGGGTCTCGATGTGCTCTGAGAGTCTGATTGTGGCTGACTGTAGTTCTGTCAGACTTGTTCAAAGATGTAATTGTAAAGGATAAATCACTGCTGAGCATCAGAAAGACAATGGGCTGGTCAGACACTATGGACACTGCAAACGGGAGAACGCAGATAATCCGTCAGCACACCTGGAGGAATTCGGAATCCCAGTGGGTCACCATGGAGACCGCTGGAATCTCCAGAGCTGTAGGAGTGACAGAGCAGGCGGAGATCTCGGTCCCTAACAGGCCTAGCGGGAGCAGCACTGTCCTCCCTGTGGTCACATTGCTGCAGGCTGTTTCCATGGGTGCAACTGCTGGGACCACGAAGTCCCACAAGCAGGAAGTGGCAAAACATCTAGGAGGGTCTCGGCTCTGCTGAGTTGAAGTCTTTCTATGATGATATCAGTAGCTAAGGATGAAACAGTGAGAAATGAGAAGAAATTCTTTAAATAAAAAGTTTAGTCTGCACCAAGGGGGAAACTCAATACCTAGGAGACCGGAGGACTGAAGTCTAATAAAGAAAGGAAGGATCCCTTTGCCCTTTGCAAAACACAGGTGCAACACCTATAAATTGAGAAATGAGTGAAATGAAAAAAATTGTCCTGTGGTCTCTTATTTTCCAGAGCTGTATGTCATCTCTGTATATTTCATAATGGTTTTTGAAGTTTGGGCATTGCTGTGGCATAACGTTTCGTATGTGATGATCCTTTGGAGCATTCTCATGTGTGCCAAGTGTTTGTTGAGATTTCTATGTGATCAGATAAGTCCGTGCATTTCACTGACTCATAGGAAAACAAAGCTGCCCCAGGCCTCCTCTTTCACAGGGACCGTGCTCTCAAAATGAGCATGATGGGTGACCAGATGACTTGTGCCTGGTGACCGGACTGAGGTGGCACCTTCACAGAGTCCCAGGCCAATTGTGACAAAGCCAAGCAGGGCTGTTCTCCGTTCGCAGCCTATCAGTGTCAGTGCTGTAGCTTATTGGCTCATTCATCACGCCTGTTAAATGATGCACAGTTTGGCCTCTGAAATTAGTCTGCAGAGAATCTGGAGAGCCATTTGGTGTTGTCTTGTATATTTTACGCCTCGATAAAAAAGACAAAACAGGGATTTTTCTAAGATATAAGCCCAACCGTTGTGCTCGTCCTTACCAGGATTGTTTTTTTTTTGCAGGCACCCATCAGATAAACTGAATAAAATGAAAAGCCCAGATGAATAAGTGACTCTTTCTCCCCACGTGGCCTGTCATCAGGGGGCTGTGTTGCAGTGACTCCCATTTCTTCTTGCGTCAGCATGGGAGCCACCATGAGCCTGCGGAGGTGAAAAACAACGCGGGTTGGAGACCGTGTTCTTGCTGTGCCTGAATTACGGCGGACAGTGAAAGCAGACCCGCAAAAAGTGACCCTGCGGCTAACCCGTGACCCAGGTGCCCACCTCACCCAGCCTGAACCCCCCCCCCCACACACACACACCTTTCAGTGCTGACTCCCTCCCTGTGGCTTGACCCAATAAAATCAGATTCATGGGTATTTCCGGCACTATGCAGCAATCAATGCTGAGGCCCAACAGAGCACGTCTCCCCTACCGCTCCATAAAAGATGGGGGACATCACAACGGAAGGAGGAAGGAAGCTGGAGAGAATGCGGCACAGCAAACAATCATGCAACAGTGTGGAGACTGTTGCCATGTGTGTGTGTGGGGGGGAGTCGGCAGAGGGCCCATACATGTGGTTATAGACAGACCCTGTCCCTTGTGCCGAAGATACTGCACCTTGAACGGCAAGGGCAGAACCACCCATTTGCCAGCCGAAGGCCCGGACCGCACCCAGTGGGACTGTGTGTGTTCTACTCCTGAGGGACCCCAGCGATGAAAAGATGGAAGAAGGACAGGAGGATGTGGCATCCTGGTCTCCACGGCCATGCTCTGCCGGCTGCACCCCCAGAATCTAGACAGGAATACTGACTTGAATTCAAGACTCACCTGAATATTAACCCCAATAAAAAAAATATCTAAGCGTAAAATTGCCACGTTTGGCATGTATTATATTACAGTAACTTGCCATCCACCCTGTTTCGGTTATTAACAGGGTCATGTTGATGACACCCTGCTAGCATTTAACAATATTTAAATTGCCTTTTCACTTTTGACCGAAAAAGCGCGAAAGTACCGCAGGACAGTCTCAGCCCACGATTAATTAGCATAATGCATGCCAAAAGGCAACTTTGAGTGTGACTATCTGTGTGAAAAATGAACCCTTACTCAGTGACACAGCTGCATGTTCTGCGAATCGCTCTTATTAAAAACACAACAGGAGCTCCCCTCCTGGAACTTGAACTTTCAACCTCTTTGGTCTCATGCTCCCTGCGTACCCCAACCCCCACATCTCTGTCTGGCATTGCTGCTCTTTATGCCTGGAGGTGTTGTGTGGAAGTCCCCCCCTCCCCCAATAAACATTACAGCTCACAAAACACAATTTATTGGGTCTGTAAAATGCCGTTTATGAGCAAAGGAGTGGAGAAAATGTCTGTCAAACGTTCAAGGTTATCAGTACAGCGAGTAAAACTCCAGCATAATTCATGGAGACCCCTTTCTAGCCTCACCTGTTATACATCAGAAGGTAAATGGCTGGGTATTTTTTGAGATATCTCAGTCAGCTTCCCTCCCACCGCCAATAAAGGAGACCTGGAAATCTCTCTCTCTCTCTTTCTGTCTATGACGGGAAATAGAAGAGAAACACATTTAGAGAAAATATGGACTCTCGCCTAGTTTAGCCGAAGGATTTACGTCCGCGCCGTCTTTCGGAGTGGCAGAGAGCGGTACTTTCCGTCCCCAGCGGGCTGCGTGGGCGTATCGCTGTCTCCTCCGTTGCGTGCCACTTTCAATTAAAGCCGGCAAGCCTGCTACGGCAGAGACCCATCCCACAAGGCACAACATCTACTCACCCCAGTGGGAAACTGTAGCAAATTCATTACACCGCAAAAGCAGACGTGTTACCTGTTTTTGTTTTGTTACTCTTGTTTGTGCTCGATGTTTCGTGTCCACAAAGATTTAGGGTTATTTTATTTATTATGTCACATCATGTTTTTTCCACTTGAGTGATACAGTTGATGAAGATCAGGGTATTTCATGTTTCTGAATGTACAAGGTAGAGATACAGGCTAGTCAGTAGGGATGATTCGCTTAGTCTAGACAGTGGGCCTAAATACGATAATTATGCTTGCAAAAGAGATTGTGGAATATTTAAAATTTAACAAACAGTCATATTGTCTAATTTAACATGCGTTGAACTTTGATCAATCGTAGCCTATATCTACAGTCATATTTATGTCACTTGCTCGACAGCGTCGTTTTAAGTTATAGTCTACCGGTTCGCCCATCACGTCGATGGATCTCCCCTCCTCGCAACTCCGCGGGAGTTGATCACGCCGGGCGCCGACCATGTCCCTGCTCGCTTCGGAGCCAATTCCCCAAACAGCCTTGTTTACCGAGCGACGCCTCCCGGTGCGCGGAGCTGGAGCTGCACCTTCGCTGAGATGGACCTCGGAGCCGGGAGGTGAGAGCTAGGAGCCGCGCCGACAATGATCGGGATCGGAAGCAAACTTCTCAGCGTCTGTCTGATGGTTCGTTTCGCGGCTGAGGTGAGAGATCCTGGTATGCGGACCAGTCATGTTGGATTTCTGCGCGATGTCACCGCTGCGTCCTTAGCAATTTTCTATCTAACGCTGTTTTTAATGCTTATTGCTATTCAACTTATAAACTGATTGTTGTTAATCATTATTTTAAACAAATCATTGATGATGCAGGAAATAATTAAAATATCTTTGTTAATGGTGTAAGGTGTGTTTGTATGTGTATCTATGCGATATAAAGGTGGTAAGGATCTGAAACACGGCTGTTGTTGTGGATCTTGCGGTTTAACGGCTTCCTGTCTGAACCGATCTCTTCTTTTTAGTTTTGAGACTACATAAGTACCGAAAATAACCCACTACGTGGTGTAAGCAAGAAAAAATGACGCGACTGTAAACTTATAAAACAGAAAATGGTGTTGCAGAATAGATATGCTGTTCGATGTTGCAGGAAAGTCTTTTTAGGGGATGAATAAATGCACAGTGTAAAGTTGGAGAATATCTGTCCTGAAGGTGAATGCGTGTGACAGAGGTAGGAGCGTCGTGTGTCCGAGCGCCCTGTCCTTCGCTGGAGCCTTGACATGACTTCTTAAGGCTAATTGACAAGTAAGCAGCCTGTAAGGGATAGAGTCGAGTTTATATGGGACTGGTGGGTGAGGTGTGAAGAAAAATTACCATCCTCCCCGGTTTGCATCAGCAGTGATGGTTTGGAAATAATCCAACATCAACTTCCTTTCATACTTGGGACCGCAAGACCATAGAAAACAGTAGGGTTTGAGGGACACTGTACTTCACCTGCACTAAAAGCCGCAGATGGGAGGCTGCTGTCAGACAGGTGAGTTCTTACCAGCCGAGGGTCGGTACTTGTTATTTTTAAAAGGATAGTACTAAGAACTGAAAAACTCAATGATTTGTTACATACGCAGTCAGTGGCCCTTTCCTGTTCCTGTTCCTTATTCTCCTGCTTCCCATTCATAGTCTGTGGACTTGAGAGTTTCCATGACGGTGTTGCCACTCAAGATAAAATGTGTGTGCATGTGCTGACGTCGACAGTCACATCCTTTTTTCCACTTGCCGCTCCATTATATACTATTGATGCCGTTTGCTGTAGCATGTGATACATACTGTACTCAACTCAACTCAACTCGTCCCAAACTTTATCTGTAGAGCTGCATTTCTAGACATGAAGGTGACACAATTGTGCTTCACAGGAAAAAGAAAAACACACACAAAAAAACAAAACAACCATATAAAACTACCTGGCAAAAAGTCACTGAGAACAATTGCGTTTTAAGCTTAGTCTCAAAGGCTAACATGGAGGCAGAGCTACCATGGAACGGTGGCTTGTTCCATAGCCGCTAAGCCGCTGGTGCCAAATCACAACTCCCCTTACCCTAAGCCTGGACCGGGGAGAAGCTAGGAGCAACTAGCCAGATGATCTAAGACAGCATGAAGGAGAAAGGAAATGAAAAAGGTCACCAGGTATGATGGGACCAGCCTGTGCAAGGCTTTGAACACCATCAGCAAAATCTTGTGTCAATCCTATATCTAACAGGTTGCCAGTAAAGAGAGGCCAGGGTATCAGTAATATGATAATGTCTCGGTGTCTTGGTTAAAAGACAGTACAAAAAGAGTTTTGTACATACTGGAGGCGTGACGAAAGATACTGGTTAATTCCGAGATGCAGCGAATTACAGTAGTCAAGACTGAAGGTCACAAACGCATGAATAACCTTACCACTACTGTAGTGTCAATGGTTATTAACAGATCAGGAGCCCGTATCATGAAGCTGGATTTTTGCGCTGGCAAGATAACTTGTTGAATTTAAGGTAGTCTGGAAGAAAAGTAAGTGAATGATGATAAAGCTCATTTAAACTGGATTACCTTAAAACCAACAAGCTACCCAACAAATCTCGCTCCGTGATACAGGCCCCAGAGTAAATTAAAAGTTATAAATGCACGGTGACAATTTTTCTTTGTGTGGAACCATTGAAATGGGATGAACAATTTGCTGTATATAAACCGCCAAGAAGAAATACATCAGATCACTAAATGAAGATGCCATATAATGTATATGACAAAAGGACCGAAAAAATACTTCTCAACAAAAGCTGCAGCTCTGCTCTGCATTGCGGCGGCTGCTAACTGCAGCTTGAGGCGGCTGCTAACTGCAGCTTAAAGCGGCTCCCTCTACTTTGAAGTAGTAAAGCAGAGAGATTGTAGTTAGTAAAACTATATCTGAGGAGGCTGTAGCATTCCCAGTCCTAATTGGAAACAGACGCAAGCATTTGTGTGTGTGTGTGTGTGTGTGTGTCCACATTGTTAAAAGTATCTTCAGGCTCCAGTGAGTATATTGCAGTGGTAGCTTCATAAAAACTGCAAGATTTAAAATACATATTATATTTATGTGTCTAGTTCTCTTGTTGGAAAAATGCAACCATGTGCAGTGCAGGCCTGCAGATGCATGTAGGACGCTGTGGTTTGATGGGTGTGTTGGTGTCTCCATGTGAGCAGGCGTGCTTGTGAGTGTACGTGCGCGTGCACCTCTGCGGTCGTCTCCGTTCCACTGCGGACCAAGCTGACTGACTTTCTGCTCACATTTAGAGGGTGACAGGAAGCCAGCACAGTTACCTGTTAAACCATCTCACACTTACCCTGTCTGTCCGAACGCTGATTCGCCTTTTCAAAAAACGCCTCGGCCTTCCTCAACCCACCAGCTTTTACCAACTACAGACCTGTAAGACCTGGCCCCCCAATCAAAGCCAGCGTCGGGGAGTCTTAATAATGCCAGTCCTATTTGCCTCTTCACACAGAGCCAGGGAAGGGCTGACGAGAGCTGTGGAGAAGACTTACTGAGGGTAAGGGCCAAATGTTCTCATAGCGTTACGCTAACATTGTGACCAGGGCTTCTTTAAACAACTGGGGGCAGTCTGTTCTTCTAACAACCACCGCTGGGTCAGAAAGAGACTGTTTAGGTTGGACAGTAGAAGTACGGATGTATGGATACCCTAGCAGATTCATGGGGGGCAGCATCTTACAGGGGCCCTTGAATATGTAAAATTATATGTATAAAGGGCAGAATGGACATGCTGGAAACCATCACTGCCAGCGGGTGTGTATCTACGCCATGTTGGAGAGGCAACAAGGGCGAGAGTGAGAGAGAGAGAGAGAGAGCAGGAAGTTTGTGGATGGGAGGTGTGTGTCCACCTTGGGAGGCTTGTTGTTCAGAGAGTGGAGTGGAGAGAGAGATCCTCTGTGACTGAATGAAGAAAGGATAATGAAGGTGGGAGGGGGGCAG
>JAODLD010000086.1:69099-80587 GCA_026781065.1 Mormyrops boulengeri | reverse complement strand
ACTATATTAATACACCTTCTACAAACTTAAAACCATGTATAATATATTCAGCCCCATCTACACTTACCCACACTGGTGGTCCTGTCGCTCCAAGGCAGCAGCCGCAGCTGCCGTTACGTTTCCCGTTTACAACTAATTCATTAACAGGGGAGGCACCCCCATCAGTGTGGGGGTTACTTAGGGAGCACTGCTGCGAGTCTGATGGTACACAGTAAGCAGGAACATGAATGGAGAGCATTAGGGTGAGAGGGAGCTACATACAGGGAGGGGGCACCCTGGGCTCCCCAACGCTCCTCCACTCTTGTATTTTTTCCTTTTGTAGCTGTCATCCAACAAGTGGCAGCTGGACAAGTGGCTGAAGAGGGCAGGATCCGGCGACAGGGGACAGGTGTCGAGCGACAGGGAGGAGGAAGCCCATTCGGGTTCAGACTCCAACGGTGGCCGGACTCCCGCAGGGTCCTGGGGGAGAGAGCCCAGCCCAGGGCTACGGGGGGAGCAGACCCCCATTCCCAGCCCCGGTCTGTACTACAGCAGCCAGCCGAGTCCCCAGCTTATCATCAGTCCTAGCACCAGTCCTTCATCCAGTACCAGGAGTCCCAGCCCTCCCAGTGACGCTCCGCTCAGCCCCTACTCATGCAGGAGTCCTGCTTCCGTTCATAGCCCCACACCCCCACCTCAGCCAAGGCCCCCGTGCATCCCCAAAAGCAAACCTTGTGTCAAGCCGTGGGACGCTCCTGCTGCCAAGCCGGAGCCCCCACGCAGACGCAGCCCTTGCCCAAACTCCAGCCCCAGGCATCGCTCTCGGCTTTGCTCCAAGCCTGCACGTAGCCCCAGCCCCACGCCAAGAGCCAAACACCAGCCCTCTGCCGCTCTCGGGGAGGGGGCCCAGCGAGACAGTGCCTCGTCACAGCGGAAGGGGCATGAGGTGGATGGGCGGGCCAGGGTGCTGCCCTCTGAGAGGCGGCTGGACAGGAGGCAGACGGAGGGAGAGGCAGGGACCCTGAGGCGCTGCTGGACCCAGGACTCTGAGGAAGGGGAGAGGACGAAGGAAGGCACGGGGCTAGAGAAGGACCAGCGGAGACGGAGGCCCCAGGGAGGCAAGCCCCAGGCCGTGCAGCCAAGACAGAGGCCCCACACGAACAGCCAGAGGCGGCAGGAGGAGACTTTGCCAGGAAGCCCTGGACAGCATAGGAGGAAAAAGAGGAGAAAGGAAGAGAAGCTGCAGCCAGACTCCAGGCCCACCCGCTCACCGTCCCCCTCCCCTACTCCCGTTATCCCGCCAACAGACTCTTCTTCCTCCTCCTCATGTTCAGCACCATCAGATTCAGACTCTGAGCCCCTCTCCCCACCCCCGGTCACCAAGGTCCCGGCAGACTCAACCTCCAGTAAGCGACAGGTCCCGAGGAGGCCACAGGGCAGGACTGGGAGGGCTGTGGAGGCCCAGCCAGCGGTAGTCAAACCCAGCTGGCAGCCCGCAGGGGCCCAGACAGGTGACTCGGGCCAGAATCGCTACACCTTAGTGCCATTTGGCCTCGGCGATCCCCCAAACGGACCCCGCTCACTCCTGGTGCGGATAGACCTGACTCTCCTACTCAGAGTGCCCCAGACCTCCTGTCTCCCTCGAGTTCACTCCTCATCGTCCTCCTCATCACGAAAGGCCCACAACAATAGCGCCATGAGACATCTTCATCCCCCTGAAAATGACCCCCAGGACCACAAGAAGAAACGAAAGGTAAGATCATACCAAGTATGAGATAACCACCCATTATGAGGGTAAATATCATGAACTAGTGAAAAATATGTAACTGACATGTAACTGAGCTTCCAAGAGCTTTACCTTGTGCTAACCCCCCATTGGTTGTGAACTGTCTGCTTCTAACAGTCCAAGTATCCTAACCAGGAAAATAAAAAGAACCATGCGGTTACTGATCCCAGGTCAGCCAAAGGAATGTCCACCAAGGAGTCCATCAACGGGTAAGATTGAACAAACACACAGACTGAATACACTGGACCTGGACCAACTCTTACACTCCTACCACTCTTATTAGGTACACCTAGCTCAGGGGTAGGGAATCTGGTCCATGGAGAGCCAGTGTGGGTTTGTGGGATGACTTCTGAATCAGCCAATAAAAAAGCAGTGGTTCTCACCTCCAGTCCTGAGCACCCATTGTTATTGGCTGATTAAGAGGTGATCTCAAACACCCACAACCACACCGGCCCTCCATGGATCAGGTTCCCCACCCTTGACCTAGCTAGTACTAGGTAGGACCCATTTTTGCTTTCAGAAGCAATTTGAGAGTTCCGCATTCAAAGAAGCATCTTCACACAACTGTGCCTCTGAGCTGTTATTCCGACAGCCTTCCAATAGCTTTAATGAGTTTCATTCTCCTCTCACTAGATGTTTTTTGTTTATTGAACCAATCTCTGTCAACTTTAGACACCATGTGTGAAAAGTGACCGTTACTGAGATTCCAGGCCGCTGTGTCTGGCACCAAGAGTTGCACCTCATTCAGAAGTGCTTAGATCATGTCTTACCCATTGTCATGCTCAGCCAAAACAGTAAACGGACCTCATGACCCTGCCTGTAACTGTATGTATTGAGTTGCAACCACGTGGTTCACTGTTTGGAGGAGAAAGCTGCTTGCGTTAACAAGTAAGTGTAGCTAATAAACCACCCCCTGAGAGTAGATATTAACTGTCAGAGTGTCACCTACTTTTTAATTTGCTGGTACATTTTTATGGATAATATTGGCTTGGACTCGCACTTACTCCCACGTTGATAATCAGATGCAGATTCTCATGTCCTGCTCCTCCACCCCTCGCCACCAGGCACGAAGGAGCTCTCCGGTGTGATGAGCGCAAGCCGGCGTCCCCTATGGCGGACATCTCGGACCCCCGCAAGAGAGGCGAGCCGGGGAAGCAGGCAGGCCAGCGGAAGAGGGACTGTGGTGCTGAGCAGCATTTCCAAGAGAAGGCTGTCAGGGGAGGAAACGCGAGGGCACAGAGCACACAGCTCCAGGTGAGGATCAACGCACCAATGTGTATCCAAACTGAAACAGGTCAGCGGTCAAACGGCGGAGGCTTGTTCGACCTGCCACCTGCTCGCTAACCTAGTGTATGTGAGATAGCATGTACCCCCAGGTCACCTGGGCCATGTAGAGAGCTACACGGCAGGAGTATGTTTATGGTTTGACCCTCAGTTTCACCTGGGCAGTCCAATGTCATCTCTGAAGGGCCTGTATAATACAAGCCTTAATTATATTGGTATTTTTGGTTGGAACTTCCTAGAAAAGAGATTGAGCATTAAGTTTAAGGTATTCCAGATCAGATCATGCAGTGGGTTATGGGTTTGTCACCAGGTGCCCAGGACACACCCTCAGGTGAAGGTGGAGTCACCACGTCTTCCCAGTGGTCCCAAGCCAGTATATGACACCTGGGGAGTCCCCCCAAACCAAGCCCTGCCACCAGATGGTGCTATAATCCACCATGACACGTAAGTGCCTGTCCTGAAGCCTGCATTGAAGACATCACCAAACTTTACTTTATCAAATCATAAAAATGTCATTTTAATTTTGTCCTAACAGCATTCAGCAGAATAGATTCTTCTAAGCGCCGATTCGAGCTGCTCAGATTTTGACTTGTAGGTCACAGTATCAGAGCATCTGTCATGTAATATTTGGTAGCTAAGACAAACCGGATCCAGCTGGTATGGGTTTATCACTCTGCATGACTCTATCACTCTCACCAGGCTGCACCATGCTGAGTACTACATGCATGAAGCCAAGAGGATCAAGCATCGTGCCGACGCCATGGTGAGCGCAGGGAAAAGTGCATGCATGTGTCTAGATTACTATTTACACACATATGCAAAACCCACCAGAGATGCATGACAGAGTTTGGGTGCCTCCTGTTGCCTTAATTTCATTTTAAGCAAATTCACCCAACTTTCAGTTTCTGTATTTTGCACAGCCGTAGTACACAGAACCCATATTTAAACTTTATAACATGTGCACCCCCCTGCCCCTGGTACCCCACTCTCCACTGCCACCAGGTGGACAAGTTTGGCAAAGCGGTGAACTACGTGGATGCGGCGCTGTCCTTCATGGAGTGTGGCAAGGCCATGGAGGAGGGCCCCCTGGAGGCCAAATCTCCATACACCATGTACTCAGAAACCGTGGAGCTCATCAGGCAAGGGAGGGTGGGGGGGGGTTATGATTTTGCTGACATACACAACCATCACAGCGATCTGCACGTAGAAGCTGGCGGTCTGTCTGCTGTGATGACACACACACAGAAAATGTGCCTTTACACCTGTCAGATAGAATCATACACTCACAACATAATGGTGCCTCTCCCAGATACGCCATGAGGCTGAAGGGACATTCTGGTCCGGGGGCCCGACAGGAAGATAAGCAGCTGGCAGTGCTGTGGTGAGCTCAACCCCCTTCCTGCTTCTGTCAGGTCCTCCGTCTTCTTGCTCCCCTCTCTTCTGCTAAAGCTGGGTGAGTTAAATTCCCCGACCGGGTAGGTCAGCCTGGTAGCCTGATGTCCGTTACTTGTGCTTGGGCCTGCAGTTTCCGCTGCCTTGCTCTTCTGTATTGGCGGATGTTCAGGTTGAAGAAGGACCACGCTCTCAAATACTCCAAAGTCCTGCTTGACTACTTTAAGGTACCGCCGCAGAGTTGAGGGAGGTTGGCGGAGAATGAGAATGATGGAGAGCAATGGGATCAAACATGCACCTTTGGTATGCTAAAGGCCCCTCTCTCTTTACAGAACTCCCCCAAACCTTCTCATGGTCCAGTATCATGGAACTCCTGTGGAAAGTAAGTACCAGTGTCATCGTCCAGGGCGTCACCCCTTCAGTGGATATAATCAGGGAAGCTGACATGATTCTTGGTTCCTCTGACTTGCAGGAGTTCAGGAGCACCGCTCAACCCCCAGGTCGACCCGGCCGCCACCTCTCCCTCATCCTTCATCAGCATTCCCCAGCGCATCCACCAGATGGCAGCAAACCACCTCAACATCACCAACAGTGTGCTGTACAGCTACGAGTACTGGGAGCTGGCCGACAACCTGGCCAAGGAGAACAAAGGTATGGCAGCAGAAGATAAAAACCTGACTGCACTGATTGTGACCTCCCACTGGGAAAAGTTTTATATTAACAGTTTTGTTTATTTACAGGTATGTGTGAATGAAGGGTTACAGCCCATTATTTTTTCGAGTTAAGATTAGCTAATGCCTAATGGCTGGAAAATTACACGATCAGTAATGTACTCACTCCTGCAAAGCCAGGTGATGCTGTGCACATTTACATAGATTTAATTACTGAGCTAATTTAAATACTTGATTTTTAAACACTGAGAGAAATTAGGCTTCAAATTCATTCCCTGTTTCAGACCAGTGGGTATCAGTCCACTAACCAGACTGTCACCTTAGGCCCCCGGTTAAGTGAGCTGACACTTTCAAACTTCCAATCTAAAGAAGACATGGTACATTTTTCCTGAGCTGGTGGGGGGGAATCAAGCAGGGTATCCATGTGTACAACCCCCCTGAAACAGCCCTAGCAGGATCTCTGAACATTGGGAAGGGGGGGTAAAACATTTTGTTGATTGACAGCTCCTGGTCGTCACACCCACTGATGGTTTAGATAGCTTGTGCTGCCCATTGCTAAGCAAGGGATGCCGAGACCTCACATCCTTTGGGGACCAGACGCTGACATTTCAGGTCCAGAATGTAAAAATCCAGACCAAGATTTTGTTTCAACCAACCAGATGAGTACTCTGTGACTGTGAGTCTTTATATTCAACTGGTTGGTTGAAACATCATCCTGGTTTGGATTTTTACTTCTGGACCTGAAATGTCCACCTTTGCTGGGGACCTGGCCAGTGTCCCCTCACAGCATCTCACACCCAAATCTGTCACATGTCCCTGCAGAGTTCTTCAGCTACCTGAACACACTGAGGGGGCCCCTCACCCTGCACAGCAGTGTCCAGCACATCGTGCAGTATACACGCCAGGCGTTGCAGTGGATCCGGATCAGTGCCAACCTGACTTAAGGGACAACCCCCCAAAAAACAAAAGAGGTCATCAAACTGGACCAGGCCCAGGATGGTCGATCCACAGATCCAGCCCAGCCACTGACCCTTTGCTGCCCCTCCTGTGTCCATCACTCTTCATGTTGGAAATGCTGGAAAATAGCTGGAAAAGTGATTTTTGATAAACTCCCAGGCAGATGCCACATCTGGAAGAGGAAGCATGTGAGGATGGAACACTGAAATTGGTGAAGGAGGGACCATGTGAGTGCGTTCAGCTCAGGTCACATGGCTCCAGAAAGCAGCTGGGATTGGACGAGTCAGAATCAGCCCTGGGGGGGGGGTAACTGGTTATTGCATTACTGAAATTGTGACTGAAGATGGAGGACAGGCGTTTGTTTGGAACCACCGAGCCGAGACGGCAAGAAAAATAATGAAACAAAAATCCAGGCAGATGAGGTACCAAGTCCTGATCCAAGAGGTAACCTGTTGTTAGTGATGAACATGGTGCTGTGTGTGAGAGATCGTTACCACTGAATGCAGAATGGATGATATTACAAGTTTTTATAAGGGATTTTCCCCATTTTCCTACTTTTATATGTATAGCCCTGCACTGTATAATACCCTCTGTATTTTCCATCACAACATCACATTGCCAGCAGAAGCAATGTGCGGTTCAATGAGGTCTTTTAAATGAGTGTCATTTTCAGCTTTTTAATGTTCAACCCTATGCAAATCCCTTCAAGGACCTGTAATTTAAGTCTGGAATAAAATATTTTTTGTCTTTTTCAAATTGCCATGTCATGCTTTAACATTCTGATACAGGTACACATAAGTTTAATAAATACTTAATATCCTTATAAGTCAGTAACAGATACGTATGTCAACGTAAGTGCGGTATGTTTCACTGTATGCATGGCGCCCCCTAATGGTAAATTATAGGATCTTACATTGAATTCACTAACATTTCCTTCTCAGGAAATCACCTTGGTTTTGTGTCAAATTTTAGGAACTTGATTTTTTATGAACATATACAGTAATCATACAGTAAAATAAAAGTTAAATAAACACAACGATTATTTCGCAGAGCACCATAGTTTAAAAATGGTCTTGGAATAAATGGTTACAGCGTTGAATGAAAATTTGTGTGGAGTGTTATACTGAGGAAAGACCGACTTCAGAACGCTGCGCTCCAAAAGCGTGTAACGACAGTTTAACGCAGAGGCGGATTAATTTATCTGGGGCCCTAGGCTGACAGCAGCATAGACACTCGGGTGTTGCTGATTTAACTAACCGTTTCATTTTTTTTTTACAACCTATGATTTTTTTTTTAATTTATTAATGCGACCCTGCTTTCAGGGCACAGTGTATTATTGTATAGTAATAAATAATCACCTCTCACACAATCCTGGGTCTGCCCAGCTTTGTGCACTACACTGCCTGATATCCAAACGCCACCCACAAAGAAATTCACTTACTTTTAGGTAAAATATTGTTTTCAGATATGTATTAAAAGTGCCCACGAACATGCAGTGAACATTCTTTTACCGTTTTCTCAGACTGGTTATCTAGCGCGCACTAACAGCAGTCATGCAGCGTGCATCGCCCCGTTAAGACTCGTCTTTGTCTCTGCTTAGACGTGATACCCTTACAGGCTGTGTGATTATATACTTATCGCGCTTTCGCCTTCAGCCCTTGCCGTTTGTGTCTGGTGCTCTTGCATGAGTGGTTATTTTATAGCCGCGCGTTGGCATCTCGCCATTTCTCAGTCAATTTGTTCAACCGGCCAGTTTCCATGGTGGGAAATGCTTCAGTGTTCCAAACCTGGCTTATGGCTCAGCGTCCACATAACCCTTTGCACGGAATACTTACTCAAATCGAAATCCTTTCTTCAATGTCTGTCATCCTAATTCTTTTTCTGCTCCCCTCTCCTATATATCCTCTTGTCTGCCTTATATTCCCGCCCACATAATGATCCAACCAATAGGAGAGCAGTCATGACCTCTCACCCTCTCATCCGCGAGCTGGAACCATAGCAACAGAAGAGAGTAACAACCAGTCAGAGGAGAGCGCAAGCATCTAACAAACGCAATGAAACAGCGTAAATGAACTCTGCTGCACACACAAAGTTCCCTTGCAAGTGTTTGCCACCATTTCATGGCTCGATGTGTAGAATATTTCCACACGTGCATTCTCATTCTACAATATGGTGCATTTTGAGTCGCGTTTACAGCAAAGCGCTCCATCAGAGACACGTGTTAATTTACTGAGCCACACTTTGGTTCGGCAAACAGTGCTTACATTTAGCAGCAGACATATCAGATCAGATGGGCGTTGCAATATTAAACGCATTATTCAAATAGAGGTCCCACCAGTCGACTTTAATATGATCTATGTGCCTGACGAACAGCTATAATTTTTGTTAGCCCCAGTCAGACATCCAGCCTTGGCAGCGTCCACATCCGTGCCATTTCCGGGTGGGATTTCTGAGACGCGACCCATTTGGAGCGTCTACGACTGACATGTAGCCTACTTTTAAGGCGCTTTTAAAACTAATGAGTGAATTATTCTTCTCTAACAATAACAGCTGGGTGTAGTCGTACACAAATGTGTTTCCCCCTTTGTCAATATGGTTATATGCAAACTAATAAATGCCATCTATAATTACAATTAATTATAATCACACCGTTATCATGAAATAAATTGGATTCCGTCGTTGTGGCTTTTATACGACTTAAATTCAATTCACTATGAATCTTGCCGCTCAGGCGTCCCATGAAAACAGTGTTTTTATTTAAATTAGCAAAACGTTTTCCCATAATACTGAACACAATTGGGTTGCGAACGCACAGGTACGACTTCATACCTTCATCAACTATTGCACAACCTATAGTGTCAAATTGCATTGTTCAGCTGAATATTTTTTTAAAACACATATATTATTTTGTTTTGTTGCAATTGAAAGATGTATTTTCGGACTCTATGGATTGGTCGCGTTAGTATTTAGGTCCTAAGCTTCGTACTTAAATAGTTTCAGTTTTATTTTACACAAAACGCAGTATAGTAACCGCAAATCGCAAGTGAGACTGCTGGAGAAAATAGAAACAACAAGCTCATCTAGAGAGAGAGAGAGAGAGAGAGAGAGAGAGAGAGGAGGGAGGGAGGGAGGGAGGAGGGACCGTCGATGGTCCAGTCAATGAAGCGCCGTAGGGGTGTGGAGAGTGCATGTGCGCGAGAGCTGCGGCGCGGATGTATGCGCGTCATGTGCAGTGCGGCCGACTCGCCGCTGGGGGGAGCCCCGACACCGGCCGCCGCCGACGACGGCGCCGTCACAGTGTGACACCCTCGGGGAGGAGGGTTTGAGGCGGAAAAGCATTGAGAGGAGGAGCCGGGGAGAGGAGGGGGGAGGGCAGGAGCAGGCGGCTGGAAATGGAGTAAGAGGAAGAAGGCTGGTCGGGAGTGATCTGTGGTCCGCGCCTCGACACGCTGCGGGATCGCGATAAAACAAACACATCCCCGGGCACGGAGCTCCGCAAGACGCCGAGAAGAAGCGCAGATACGGAGGGACGAGTGGAAAGGCAGGGCGGGGAGTGCGCAAGGCTGGCCTACGGGCACGGCGCTGGGCGCCCTGCTTTGAACAAAAAAAGGCAAAAAGATCGGGGGGAGAGAGCGAGAGACGCAGAAGGTGAGCACGGATCTGTGGGCTTTGGAGGCGGACACGCAGCGCCGCAGGCGTGTGCCGCACGTCTGGTTCCATGTTTGGGTCCATATTTGGACTGGCGAGTCCCTGGTGCACGTCCGCAGGGCGCCCTGCCTCGCTGTCACCGCCGTGCCGCCGTGCGGGGGGTGCCAGCTGCGCTGCTGCCCCTGCAACTTGCCTGTGCTTGTTTTAGCTTCGCCCGTCCCGGCGCGGATCGGATCGGATCGGCTCGGCTCGGCTCGGTGCGGCTCTCGGACCGGGACGGACGCCGGTCGCGCTGCCTGTTGGGATCGCCGTGACAGTCGCAGGCAGCGATTCGGCGGCGCGTTCGTGGGTCCCGGTTTGTAGTTCGGACTTTGTCCGGCGCGTTGTGGGATCAGGAGGTCCGGATGGCAAGCCAGGACTGACAGGTTAATTGTCTTCGTTGCTGCTGTGAGGGCAGTCGGACCGGGACAAGACGAGTAATCCGATTACCCTCCGAACTAGATCCGCGGCTGGCAGCGGCGCATCTGGAGGTGTCTGCCGCATCTGGTCTCAACCTCCTCCCCGCATCAGCCTGGGTGACCCTCACGACCTCCCGGACCCACAGAAGCCCGTTTAGACACAGGTACTTAAGGGTAATCTACTTTTAAGCACTGTGACTGGTTGAAACTGGTAGTTCCATGACATTCGTGAGGATTAACTGCCTTTATGTTAATATTGTAGACTAAGAAATTTAATGTTATTCATTAATTACCTGTTTACTGGAACCCAGATTCATAGACCAGGGTCAGAAACCTTCAGGTTACACATTTGTACAGGTGTACCTAGAAATTCTGGGACCTCTGACAAAATGTCACCTTGGCCCCCTCCCAATTCTACATATCATTTCATGTATAAAGCCCCCCCTGAATCTGGCAGGGTATCAGTGTCCCTCTTATTCCCCCGCTTATTTGTATGTCCAGATCATGTTAAGGGATATTTCTATAATTTTTTAATCTATATGGTCTGACTCCATGTCCCTTCAGGTCTGTCACTTTAGGTCCTTCACAGAAATGTTTGTGTGCCCGAGCAGCTTCTCCTTTACCCCGAGCCTGATGGCTCATGCGGTGCAGCTTGATGCCCCTGAGAAACTCACACGTTTCACTAATTCATCTCGGCCCCCCTCTCCGTGCTCTTCAGCCCCCTCTGACTTCATGTTGGGCTGAGAGCTCCGGAGACGTCTCGCTGGCGGTACCAGCAGTCACTCCATCCCCTTCCCACTCACCCACGGGGTGTGACGCTCAGTGAGTTAGCACTTGTGCCAGTGATCGTAATGTCATTAGTTTGACTCCCGGGGTTGGCAAACTGATGCCGCCGTTGGACCCATAAGCGAGGCCCATGACCCCGAGCTCCGGGGACGCTGCATGCTGGCTGTGTCTGCACTGTGACCCCCAAGCTTGCTCTACCTGTATGTGTGTCTGTGTGTCATGGAGAGCAAGATTGGGTAGGAAAAAAAGAGAATTTCCCCACGGGGCTCAATAAAGTGTCATTATTCCATCCTGTTCTATCCTGCCCATTCGCCTGCCCGTCCCCCGCATTCCCTGCCCATTCGCCTGCCCGTCCCCTGCCCAATCGCCTGCCCGTACCCTGCCCGTCTCCCGCGTCCCCTGCCCATTCCCATGCCCATCTCCTGCCCATTCGCCTGCCTGTTCCTTGCGTCCCCTGCCTGTCCCCCGCATCCCCTTCCCCCCTTCCCTTTCGTTTGCCTGTCCCACGCGTCCCCTGCCCATTCGCC